>LPNX010619415.1:193892-282798 GCA_001517045.1 Pseudotsuga menziesii
CAATAGAAATTAGAATCAATGCACATTTAACATTAGTATTTACACATTGACAAATCAGTAATCACAATGAGATTATGAGACACATGGATAATTCATGATACTTATGGATGTCATAGATCAAGTTGTCAATACTCACGAGTCAGAACCATATTTCTCATCATGTCATCAAAACCAAAATGTATTGCATAGATGTTGGAATGCCATTGGCAAATGTCAAATAGACTAATAGTAATAGTAAATACAAAAAGGGGTAAATCAAGATGGAAGAATGAAGAATCTCATCTATCAATTATATTTAAAGACTATATACACACTTTAAATATATGGAAGAATGAAGAATCTCATCTATCTACATGCTTTATATTTTAGATTATGCCATTTACAATGATTATGCCACTTAGATTGAATGACATGGGTAGGAATATAAATAAGGGGTAACCTCCCCTATGTGTAATGAAACCCCTTGTGATGTTATTTGTGGAATATGCCTCTACAGAATACTTGTTGGTGTACTCCGTGACTTGATTTGAGAGGCTAAGAGCCAAACAATCTAATATTTAAATGTACATGGAAAAATAATAAAAATACATCACAAATAAGAGCCAAACAATATAATATGTAAATGATGTAATATGTAAATGTATATAGAAAAATAATAAAAATACATCATAAACTACATAGAGAGAAGGATGGCAAACATGGGGAGCTATAATTCCGTTGGTGCAATGGGTTCTCATAGACTCAAAAAAAATTCTCATTAAGTCATCGAAATCAAAATGTATTACATAGATGTCGGAATGCCATTGGAAAATACAAAATGGAGTAGATCGAGATGGAAAACCTTCTTATGCTCTTCACCTAAAAACATTAGAGGAATTTTGGGGTCTAAAATGGGCCTCCTAAGGAAAATAATAAAATAATAGTTAAAATAATAAAATAATAGTTAAAATAATAAAATAATATTGATTAATTTTGGAGGAAGAAAGAAAAAAACTACTTTTTGTGTTCGTATTTTCGACATATCTCTCTGTGTTTTTACTCAAATTTTGATCGGGAGAGCTCGTTGGATGTGGAATTTGATTCTGCATCCAACGAGTACCCACAATGCATACTTTTGATGGACCCCGCTACCCCAAAAACAAGAAATACCTGAAAAAACGTGATGATGATGTCATCATCACATTTTTTCAGGTATTTCTTGTTTTTGGGGTAGCGGGGTCCATCAAAAGTATGGAGTGTGGGTACTCGTTGGATGCGGAATCAAATTCTGCATCTAATGAGCTCTCCCGATCGAAATTTGAGTAAAAACACAATGAGATATGTCGAAAATATGAACAAAAAAAGTAGTTTTTTTTAATGACAAATATGTCAATTCAACCATTATGGTTGACTTATTTTATTGAAATTCTATTGGTTCTTGAATTCCAACTCACAAAAACTTATTTTGGCACGTTTTCTTATAAGGCCCATTTTAGACCCCAAATTTCCTCTAATGAACCCTCTTAGAGCTCAAGCCTCACTAAAAACTGTGAATGAATGAGGATAAAATTGTTTTTTTACAATTTGATTTGGTTAGAAGTGTCCTATTTTTAGGACATGGTGTACTATTTTTAGGACACAGTGTCTTGTTTTTAGGACACGTCATGACACGGTGTCGAACATGTGTTTTGGACGTGTCCTAAAACATGACACGTCCAAAACAAGTGTTCGACACCATGTCAGGACATGTCCGTGTTTGACACGATGACACTGGACACGATGGATTATATGGACGTGTTCAGTTTCACACACACACATATATATATAATAATAAAATTTTCAAGTTGCAAACTACAATTATATGAATGCAACTCATATTTTTTTTTCAAGTAGCTCCCTGGAAAACTAATGGCAACTACATAGTACACCTTAGACCTATCCTCCTGGATTTTCCCTAATTTCTATGTGTTTGATATCTGCAAATTGAACGAACAAGATGAATAGATATGAACATAAAATTTCTTAATTTTTGTTCCCAAAGAATTCAGGAGCAGTATTTTCTAGGGAGAGCACAAAAGGAAACATAGAACAAACGTATTTTCTCAAAGTGTTTTGTCCACTCCTAAGTCCAATGATGGACTCTACATTCATTATAGCTTATGAAGGTGCTCCTTCTTCTTGTTATTCCACTTCATCTCTCTCAATGCACTTAGCTTCCCGCACATTTGCTTGCCTTTTCAATGCAATGTATGAAGTTCATAAAATTGTCAAAGATAGTTAATAAACAACACAAAATTGCCATGAACCAATGTCCAGGGTGGTTAATGGCAACTTATGGTCATGTGAGGATGTTTTATTACCTTATCAAACAACAATTTTATTGACTATGTAAGAGAAAGATGTCAAAAGATGAAAGTTATACCAATGGGTAAATCCGGAGTCTTGCACTTCATGCGCTATTTATAGAGCTATAATTTTTTGTATTGCCTGTGAATTTGATTGTAGTTGTCATATTTTCTAGGAAAAGTAGAAGACTGATATTCTTGATGATTCAACCCTTGCCTTCGTTGGTCCTGAGTCTCTTTCTCTTGAAAGTTGATGGCCATGACTGGCTATTAAATTGGAATATGTGGTCTGGCTATTAAGTTCCTTAAGCTATAGTCCATGAAGACTGTTTTATTAATGGTCAGAATGTGTGTTATCGATTCCCTTTACTTGTAGTGATTAATTAGTCACAAAATATAGTAGTTACCATCCCACCACAACATTGTGGCAACAAAGTTAATTTCTTAACTGGAAGATAGTATCCTAGTCACCATAAACCATCCTAGTGATTAGGCTACCTTTAACCATGCATATCACTATCTAGTTTGACAACCACACTCCACCAATATAAAATGTTTCAAAACAAACAAACCAATTGAAACTCGTAGTCACTCACTCATTTCACTTGTATTAAACAAACAACTGAAACTCTTATTGAATTCATTTCAATAACTTTGGGAGCTATCAATATAAGTCATTGAACCATACCATAACAACAAATATTACATTCATATTTAACACATAAATACACTTGAGACCATATTACATTGATACTTAACATAAAAATACACTTGAGATCTTTGTTTTTCATCCACAAGATTACATAAACCATAGGTGGAGAGAATACATAGAACTCCACTCAAACAACAAAAACATTTGAGATCTTTGTTTTTCATCCACAAGATCGCAAAAAGCACAGGTGGAGAGGATACATAGAGCTCGGATTTACTCAGAATTTGGGAGTGAAGGTGTGCTATTTTATTGGAGCTCTATGTATCCTCTCCACCTTTTCTTTATGCAATCTTGTAGATGAAAAGTAATGATCTCAAGTGTATTTTGTTGCTTGAGTCGATCTCTGTATATTCTCCGCCTGTGCTCTATGTGATCTTCTGGTTGAAAAACAGAGATCTCAAGTGTATTTTTGTGTTAAGTATGAATGTCGTAAGTTCAATTCAATCTTTGTTGTAACATTATCATAGTAATGAATGTTGTATATCTTGCTATATAGTGTGTGATATATGGGAGTGTATGTATCCAAGCTCGTATACATCTCTATTGTTGGGTGCATATTGTTTTCTTACTTTGAAATAGAGAGAGTAAGCAAATTTAATGTATCTCTTCAAGTTTTCGAATCATTATAAAATTTTCATCTTTATTTTGTTTGGTTTTGATTTTCTTGTTTTTTAATCCATTTTCTAGGTCCTCTTCAAATGTGGAAAACCCTTTAGTGTATATACCTATATCCTTATAAGTACAAGATATAGATAATGGTATAAAATCACCAAATTTTTCGAGACATGATATAGATACTGTTATCACACAAAGTGTAGCTACCCACTATAGGTATCCCATCCGGGATGGTAGAGGTAAGGTAGCTAACTGGTGACACCGCAAGGCCCTCGTCCACTATGGATAAAAGGGTAGTTGTCACATCGAACGAGCTCTTGTCACTTTAGATCAATCTAGAGAATGACCAAGGGGGAGACCCTACTAGCCGAAGAGGCTAGCGAACCTACTCAAAAAACTCCTAAGGTTTGACAATGTATAAGGAAGGAGAGATAATGAGCGGAAAAGACTAGATCTATGAAATAATTGTGGTATAGAAATTAGGGCCAAGTTAGGGAGGCTTAGTAAAGTTAGGAAATAACCCAAATTGATTGCTATTGTACCACAAATAGGTTAAGGAAATATATCTAGGGAGATCTAGCCAAATGAAATGAAACCCTAAAGGGACCCACCTAGGGTTTTTTGCATAAGTGGACAAAATGGACCCAAAAGAGAAGACCAGGGCATAAGATGACTAGATCAGGGTGCTTGATGGTTGGATATATGATTTTGAAGCGGGTCCAAGCATACCCATTTGATAGATCTAAAGAAATGGCCACCCACCCAAGAGGGGTGCCCCCACCTAGAGTGACTAGTGCTAGATCCGAGGGCAAATGGAGTCCAATTTTGATGAAACTTGAGATCTAGGGTTTATTCATTAATCTCCATGTGGGTTTTGATGGCTAGCATAAAAAACTCACCGTATCTATCAGATCTACAAAACTAGGGTTTTAGGAAAAGATGGTTTAGTTGTGACAATCAGATCAAATCCTGGAAAAAATAAAATATATGCATACTCACATGGAAATACTTGCTACTAACCTTGTATGATGATGATATTTCCTTTCTGTTCAATTATGAGCGTTTTCTATGCCTCTCCAAGTGAAATCACTACCTCCTCCCAAATGTCAAGTGCTCCCTCCTCCTACAAAAGAGATCGGCTATGAGAATCGATTTATCAAAGAATGGATGAAATGACGAAGAAAAATGAATCAAAGAACATCAAGATAGTCATAAGACATAATAAATATACTCCCTGAACCAGTGGCGATTTGAGAGGATGATATGGAGCTCAGTCACAATAGCGCCCTTACCCAAATACTTCCTTCAGCAGAAGGATGGAAACCTGCAAAAAATTAGAGATGCATAGATCCACAAGAATACTAGAGAGAACAATACTTTCCAATGTCCATACAAGACATTCGACAAAGCTTCCAAGAATTTCTGCAAAAATATTTTATTAATCCAAGAGTCCCTTTACAAATGAGAGATCATCTCAATATATAGATCTCTCAAGTACATAATACCTAGATCCAAAAATATCAAGGGTCAAGATCAAAAGATAAAATCATCCTAATCTATGACTAAGATTAGTTGGATAAATCTCACATGGATCAAATAAAAAATATAAGGGGGCGCATCACTGGAAGTGCCCAATGAGGGGCGCACCACATAAAATATGACTAATGACCATAAAATAGCACATGGTCGGGCTAGGAGGTTATGTTATCTTTCACTAGCATGGCCCCATGGCACAATAACAATGTGTAGTGGAAAATAATATAAATGAGTGATAAAAATCACTAGGATATCTCCCTCAAAATACATGAAAATACCCTCAAACTACATAAACCAAGAATGTGTGGATTTCGAGTGAAGTGAAATTGATTCTGGATGATGAAGGTGACCCAAACATTGTGCCTTGGAGCAATTCCATGCAAATTCTTTGCCTCAATTTCCCAAATTGATTTCCTCATTAGCTATTTTTTATTATTATTTAATGCTGCCTTGGGAACATAAAACAACCCATATCTCACAAGGACCAAAAAAACTAACGTCAAATGACTGGACAGATGGATCTGGGACCATGGTAGCATGGTACAAACCACTAGCTGCACTCCAATAATCCCTTTAACGCCTTAGGAAAACTTAATTTTTTTATTGTGTTTTATTTTCATTTTTTCGAGGAAAAACCGCTACAAAAGGCCAAGAGACCCATATCTGTCTTGTAACTTCCTGAAACTGAAAAACCAGCTTTACCAATGGGCTCAGAATGTCCAAATCAACTAGGAATGAGTACCCATACACCATATTTCCATCACAAAGATACATCAGAGGCCCCATCAATGTCGAAACAATGATAATAATAAAGCTTGTAAATGCTAATAATCATGGAAATAATACAAGCCAATCATGGAAATAATACAAGCCAACATAACAAACCACCATATAAAGTATGAATATGCTCAATGGACACCTATAGACCATAAATAATCATCATCCATGAAGTTTTGTCGATAATTCATCCTGAATCTTGCTGATGGCCTCGTCACTACTAGGTTGACCAAGTCAAGACTGATCAAATGATGATCCAAGTGCTAAACTCTAATACTGCAAAGCACAGGTGGACATGCATGCTCAATCATCTATGTTAGCAGTGACACTAGTACAATTTAGATTTTGTTGGCAAGTATAAGCATGACATATATATAATAATCCAAATCAAAATGATTAGTTGCTTCAAAACAAGAACCTCCAATGTATATTCATTTATAGAATTAATCTTTTTGCTAGTCAAGGGTAAAGGGATCATAAACAAAATGTGAGGCCAAGGGATGACTTGATAACTTAACACTATAAGCACCTGGGCTAAAGGATAAGGGGATCCACACAACACATAAGTTGGACTAGGTGAATAATAGGGCATGTCGATATCTCACAAATGGGTGGAATGATGAGAAGGTTCCACTAGAATTTTGTCCTAGAGCCTTCCCTTTAGCATCTTTTCTCTCGGCTTGAAGAGAAACCCAACTTCCCAAACAAGTATTCCACCCTTCCTGCTAGGAACAACCTCGTCGACTCCCTAGCTTCAAGAAACAATGTTTCTTGAATCCCCGAGCCCAAAACCCGAGTATCCACAATCCAACCAATATGTATTTTTATTTTCCAATTTCATGAAATCCACAAGGTTTGTTGGTTTTTTCCCCAATCTTCTCGATCCCCTCCATCCTTCCCATCTCCCTTCCTTTATTGTTTTTTCTTCATCGCCTCATTGCCTCCATTACTACCCTTATCCTCCCATTCATGAGGTCTCAACCACCTTCTCGCTTACCATGTCAAGATATATCAAGTCAACTCAATCAATTTTATTTTAATATTTAATTAATTTATTATTCACTGCTCTTCACGTGGTCCGTCGAAAACACTCTCGGCTTAGCACTTTTAATCTTAACCACATGTTTAATTAAATCCTAAATTTACATTATGTTTCCCTTTTTTAAATAATATAACAAAGTAAATAATGTTAATTCTTCACTATTACCTCATATTACTATTACGACTTATTTTAATACTTGTTTTTTACAAACAATTATTAATTTCCATTGTAATAATATTAGTTATGATAAACAATTATTAAATGTTAATTAAATATTAATTGTAATAAACAAGTGTTAATAGTACTATGAGGTAATAATGAAGAATTAGCATTGTTTACTTTGTTATATTATTTTAAAAGGGAAACATAATGTGAATTTAGGATTTAATTAAACATGTGGTTAAGATTAAAAGTGCTAAGTGCGGTGAATAATAAATTAATTAAATATTAAAATAAAATTGATTGAGTTGACTTGATATATCCTGACATGGTAGGAAAGAAGGTGGTTGAGACCTCATGAATGGGAGGATAAGGGTAGTAATGAAGGCAGGGAGGCGGTGAAGAAAAAACAATAAAGGAAGGGAGATGGAAACGATGGAGGGGATCGAGAAGATTGGGGAAAAAACCAACATACCTTTTGAATTTCATGGAATTGGGAAAGAAAAATACATACTGGTTGGACTGTGGATACTCAGGCTTTGGGCTCGGGGGTTCAAGGAACATTGTTTCTTGAAGCTAGGGAGTTGGCGAGGCTATTCCTAGCAAGCAGGGTGGCAAACTTTTTGGGAAGTTGAGTTTATCTTCAAGCAGAGAGAAAATATGCTAAACGGAAGGCTCCGGGACAAAAACTAGAAACAATTACTTATATACAGGTATTAGGGCCTAAGTGTTTAGTAATTCTCCTTATACATGTTTTCATATATATATATATATATATATATATATATATATATATGCTAATATTCTCTATGTACTGCTATTGGAAACCTATGGCTACACATGCAAAGTAAAATAAAATAGTTAAAAGAAGCTTGTACATCATATATATAAATAAAGAAATGAACTACATACCTACATTTATATATATCTGAGTAGAAATACACATGGAATATAAAATTGCTTTTAAATATAACTTGCAAGCTAAACACTACTTTTAAATAAGAAAATATATATAACAAAGAATTAGAACTCTATACAGGATCCGGGGAGACGGATCGAGAAGGATTGTTAAAAAAAAATCATGAGCAAGATCCCCAAAGAAAAGGAGACATATTTCCAGGACGTAATTCTTGAAGTTACACTGGCAAAACAAGATGAACGTTGCAAAACAATTTGGATATATAGAACATATATACTATTGATATAACTATTATATAAAACCCTTATGAAAGATTAGGTTTTGCTGCATATATATATATATATATATATATATATATATATATATATAAAGGAGATAAAATGCTCGTGTTTTGGGGAATGGTTATACAGGCTATAAGTAGTTTATATGCACCCAGTTTAGGTACTCTGTGTTTGAAGCCAATTATATAAAACAAAACCTATAGATAGCAATTCAGAGAAAAAAAGACACCCAACGTTTTTATATTAAAAAAAAAAAATCCAAGGAAAACCTTTTTCAATTTAACCTTCAGCTCAATGCTTTAGGTAGAAATAATCTCAAGCAAAACGTTTCCCATTCAACAAAAATAATCTAACATTTTGGGTAAAACATTTTTCATTCAAAAATAATAATCTCAAGCAAAATGTTTTGGGTAAAACTATGTTCATTCGACAAAATTAATCTCAGGCAAAATGTTTTGGGTAAAACATTTTCCATTCAACAAAAAAATAATCTCAAGAAAATCATTTTGGGTAAAACCATTTTCATTCATGAAAATTAATATCAGGCAAAACTTTTTGGGTAAAACGATTTTCATTTAAATATCAGGCAAAACGTTTTGGGTAAAACAACGTCTTCCATTAAATATTTTCAGGCACCATTTTTCCAGCAAAAAGAATCTCAGGTAAATCGTTTATCACATTTGGAAAAATGCCCATCTATATATGTTTTTGGATATGCAATTTTAAATAATATACAACATGTTTTATGGGATTGAGGGTCCTTTTCCTAAAGGAGATGCCCATATACAGTTACGATTTGGAAATAGGGTTGTTCTCCCAACTCCATTTCAAAATTCACATCCAAGAGCCCACAAGAAACCAGAGTCTTACACGACAGGATACCTGCCACTATAGGTTATACTATTGTAAAAATAAATAATAAAAAGGTAGGCTTGTCTAGAGTATAGTGGAGCCTTCTCATCATTCCACCCATTTGTGAAACATTGCCATTCATTATTGTTCACCTAATTCAACTTATGTGTTGTGTGGATTCCCTTGTCCTCCAGCCCAAATGCATACCGTGTCAAGTTATCAAGTCATCCCCTTGGCCTTACTTGATTTCATTCACCTTCACCCATGACTAGCAAAATGGCTAAATCCATAAATGACTATACATCGGAGGGTCTTGTTAAAAGTAGTTGATCATTTTAATTCAGATTATATATATATATATATATATATATATATATATATATATATATATATATGTTGTGCTTATGTTCACCAACATAAGCTACTTGCATTTGAGTCTCACTGTTAACATAGATAATGGAGCATGCAGATCTGTTCTTGCACATTGATTTTAGCATTTGGGTCATTATTTGATCAGTCTTGACCTAGTCAACCTAGTGTTAAGCAAGTCAGGAGTAGGATCCAAGATGAGTTTTGAAACGGTGGTTTTTTATGATGATTATTTATGGTCTACAATTGTTCATTAGACATATTCATGTTTCAGATGATGATTTTTTATGATGGCTTGCATTATTTTCATGATTATCAGCATTTACAGACTTTATTATTATTATGGTTCGGACATGGATGGGGCCTTTGATGTACCTCTATGATGGACATATTGGGTGTGAGTACTCATTCCTAGTTGATTTAGACATTTTGAGTCCATTGGTGTAGTTGGTTTTCAGTTTCGAGCAGTTGTAGGAGAGATATGGGTCTTTCAGGCATTTTGCAGTAGATTTGCCCTAGGAAATTAAAAATAAAACACAGTGCAAATATTGATGAGATATTATAGGGAGATAAAGTGGATCCTTGGGGTGCACCTAGTCGCTTGCACCATATACCTAGGGTGTTAGCCACATTTTTTTAGTCATTGTTTTGAGTAGACGCTTCCTGAGTGATATTTTGACAGTTTTATGTACCCAAGGCAACGATTTAGTGATAAAAAATGGCTAACGAGGAAATCAATTTGGGAAATTGAGGTAAAGGAATGGCATAGAATTGATCTGAGGTATAGAGTTTGGGTCACCTTCATCATCCGACATCGACTTCAATCCACTATGGGTTTGCACATACTTGATTTATGCAGTTAGAGGGTGTTTTGATGTATTTTGAGGAAGATACCCTAATGATTTTTATCACTCATTTATATTACTTGCCACCACACCATGTTGTTGTGCCTTGGGGCCATGCTAGTGAAATATGTTGTAACCTTCTAGCTTCGGCCATGTTCTATTTTATGTTATTGATCATTTTTTGTGGTGCGGCCCCTTATTGGGCATCTTTAGTGATGCACCCCCCCTCTTTTAGTGAGTTGATTTGTGTATGATGTATCTATCTAATCTTAGTTGTAAATTATGATGATATTATCTTTTGATCTTGACCCTTGATATTTTTGGATCTAGGTTTCTGTATTGGACAGATCTATATATTGAGATTCTCTCTCATTTGTAAAGGGACTTTTGGCTCTTGATCTCTTGGAATAATAGAATATTTTGCAAAACCCTCAGAAGCTTTATCGAATGTCTTGTATGAAGATTTGAAAGTCTTATTCTCTCTAGCATTCTTTCCGACCTATGTATTTCTAATATTTTTGTAGGTTGTCATCCACTTGGTGAAGGAAGCGATTTGGGTAAGGGCGCTATTGTGATGGAGCTCCATAGCATTCTCTCAAATCACCATTGGTTTAGGGAGTATCTTTATTGTGTCTTTAAGCCATCTTGATGTTCTTTGATTCATCTTTCTTCGCTATTTCATCTTATCTTTTTGCAAATTGATTCTCATTGAAGATCGCTTTTACAGGACGAGGGAGCGCTTGACATCTTGTAGGGATTAGCAATTTCACTTGAAGAGGCATAGAAAACATTCATAATTTATCGGAGAGGCAAGATAATCATCATAAAAGGTTAGTAGTAAGTATTTCTAGGTACGTTTGCATTTTTTTTAGTTTTCTTGGGTTTAATTCAATTGTCACCATAAAACCTCATTTCTTCAAACTCAGTTTTGTAGATCTGATAGATCCAGTGAGTTTTTTATTATGACCATCAAAATCCACTTGGATATTGTTGAATAAACCCTAGATCTCAAATTTCATGTAAATCAGACTCCATTTTCCCCAAGATATAGCATTAGTCTCTCTAGGTGGGGTGCCCCCTTTGGGTGGGTGGCCAAATCTTCAGATCTATTTGTTGGGTATGCTTGAACCCACTTGATTTTCATAGATCCATCCTTCAAGTGCCCCAATATTGTCACTCCTTGACCCGATATACTCTTTGGTTCCACCATGTCCACTTTTGCATAAACCCTAGGTGGGTCCTGTTAGGATTCTCTTGTATGTGGATAGATCTTCCTAGATCTATTTTAATTAACTCATTGTGGTATATTCCTTATCAAGTTAGGACATGTCCTTATTCTCTAAGCATCCCCAACTTCACTTTAACTCCTATATCACATCCATTTCCTATATTTAGGTCTCCCTCACTCATTATCTCTCCTCTTTTACCCATTGCTTACTCCTAGAAGTGTATTGAGTAGGTTCACTAGCCCTCTTAGGCTAGTAGGGTCTTCCCCTTGGTCATTTTCTGAAGTGATCTAAAGAAAAAAGAGACTGTCTGGTGTGACAACTACCCTTCATCTTGTTAAATTATTGTAACTTCGGAAGATATTCTATTGTACTTTTGTTGTATTCTCCTTTGGAGATGTTATTCCTCCATTTGAAGATGTCCTTGATGTAATTGGTCATGTAAAAGCCATGAGGTAAACCCTCTGTTGTAAGTCGAGGAAATAGTACCCACATAAGTAATATATAAAATGTATTTTGAGTCTCCCAAGGTAGGTTGGCCCTAATTAGGGAACCTAGCTGACCTAGTTAGTTATTTGAGGCACTCACCTAATGAATAAATTGGTGATGCGCCTCTCTAATTCTCACAGATCTTACACTCAAGTATTTCGCTGGAGAGAGAGAGAGAGAGAGAGAGAGAGAGAGAGAGGGTTTACTATGGAAGATGAACAACTATTCTTGTTGCTGGGGTTCTACACCGTCTTGGTCTAATTCTATACGAAGGAAGTTTTGCAGGGTTTTCCCCCTTGTGGTTTCCCCGAGGAAAATATTTGTGTTCTCTTGTGTTGTCGCATTTGTCTTTCTTTCAGTGATCCTTTGATTATGGTTATGATTTTATGTTGCTAAATGTTTTAGATCTTGAATAACCATTAAAAATATAACATGGTATTAGAGTCACCTTGAAATAAGTCTTTGTGCAGCTGAAACACTGCTTTAGCTACAGCTACTGAAGATTAGGGTTTCATGATTGAAAACCCTACAAGACAAAAACTAGTAATTTAGGTACTTTCGCTATAATGATATATTGGAGAAGGTTTAGGATCTGAAACTTTTAGTGGACAAATATAAGTTTACACTCTACCCTGTGTAAAATTTAAGCCTTAGATTTTCTATAATATAGGATATATGATTCCTCCAACTTAGGGTCCCAGCCTCTCCCAGAATCCAGCCTTTAAGAAGTGACCTAGGGAGAATCACTCAGTATGTTGAGCTAGGAAGGTCCAAATGAAATTTTGCAAGATGTTCTAGATAGGGCACAGACTTAGGACTGTAGTTTCTATGGTAAAATATTCAGACCTCCAAGGTGAAACAATGACACATGGCATTGCGTACAAGTCTGCTATGATGAACAATCCTGAAATAGGTTACCTTGGTAAACGTTGCATAAGTCCCACCTGGTGAATCCAATTATGATCTAACCTGTGGGGTTGGAAAGAAGAAAGACACGGATACATATGCACAAATTTTTTAGACCTTTAAGAGCCGAAAATTTGGAGCTATAGCAGAAATAAGATTAGTAATTTCTGTAGAAGAAACCAGAGAAAAGCTAGGGATTCCCGTTTTAGGCACTTATCTCCACCAATTAGTTGGAGGAGGGCCATCAAATTCTCCCTAGGAGGGCGCATCTCTTTATGTAATAAGTTTCTCTTTCTGTGGACTTTCATTTTTTGACCTAATACTGCCATCGGAGAAAACTAGGGCATCTGATATTTTGTAGTTCTGTCCACACTTTTGGGAAATAAGTATGCCGCTCAGCTTTCCTTGAGGAGGCACATATTTCTATCCAATCAGATCTGAAAGATACCTAAGTTGAAAAATTAGGGTTTCTCTATCAAATTCGAGGCCCACCAAAAGCAGTCTTTTAAAAGATCCTTCAAGCAAGCAAAAAGTTGAAGCATTCTCACTGGTAAGTTTCATCCTCTCTATTTCCATTTGGGGTTCTCATTTTTATCATAATGACAAATGATACCAAGCTTGAGGACAAGCTTGAAAGAGTTGAGAACTTCTAAGCATGGAATTATAAAGTGCTTATCATACTTGAAGAAGCATGCCATGAAGAACTACATCAAAGAAGAAGCTGCAGATCCAGACAGAGATGAGGTCAAAGCAAAGCAAAAGAAGGACTTAGTAAAAAAAAAGATGAGTATTTTTGTCTCCATTGGATCTCACATGTATCATCCTTGAAGAATCCCAAGGATATGTTTAATGCAATGAAAAACATGTACGAAGATGACCGTGAGAACTCAACTCAAGAATGTGAAGGTGTAATGTCAGAAAACATTCAATGATTACTTCACAAGAAGATCTCATCTCAAGGAGCAACTAGAATCCATTGAAGACAATGTCAAAGAAGCAGAAGAATAAATTACAAATCTGTATGGTCTTCCAAATCCAGTCAAGAGAGTTGTTCTAGTAGGAAGATCACATATGGAGAAATGCATGAATGATTGAAGAAAGGATGACAATAAATCCCTAACGACTTGGGACAAGAAGAGAAAGAACAAGAAGGAAGAACATTCCTGCCAAGAATAGAAGGACATCTCACAACTCAATAGTTCAGTTTTGATGAAAAAGGACACTTTGCGAAAGAATGTCCCAAGAAGGAAGAATGGAAGGATGATATGTTCTAGATGTTCCAGTTGATCATACAAAATGATGTTTGGATATGAGCTCAAGAAATGAAGGGAAGTTTTATGAAGTAGATCTACAATACCAAGTATACCGCCGATCAAAGTAAGGTTCATGGTTTATATCAATAGAGAGAGTCGACTATGGCAAGACACTGCTCTAGGAACTAGATACACCTCCAGTAGTGGGTATTACACTAAGCAATTGGTGTAATCAAAGTAAAAGAACAAATCAAACAACCTATATGGTTTGAGACTCTCTACAGAGAACCACCTATGCAAAGAAGGATTTGTACAAGCTCAATAGGCACCCATGGGATAGCACATACAATCATATGAGAACATTGGGGATCAACTAGAGTGATGGAGATCCCAACCTTTACTACAAGGTTGAAGATAGAATCCTATAAAGGACAAGAGAAAACTTGCAACAAAGTTCGAGATGAAGGATTCTAATGTCTAGTGACCTCGACAAGTGACATAAATGGATACAAAGAAGACTAACAGTAGAGGAGGTGATGCAAGAGCATCCAGCTCAGCTTGATGACTCAGAATTCCATGTATCCTTCTAGATGGATAGGGTTCGATGACAAGTAGATAGGGTTAGTTTTAAATTTGTAATAAGTGTAAATTTTTCCCTTGTTCTCCTTGAACCCTGCACGGAACTTATCAAGGATTGAGCTTTGCAGATAGGTTTGTTTTTATTAGGTTCTTAGATCCAACTTAGTCGAATCTGACAAGTTTATGGGTTATTATAAAATGTAAATGAATGTAATAGATAGATAGCTAGGAGATGAATGAATGAGTGAGGTAGAAGAGTGTACAAAAGAGTGAGTTAGGAATGAATAAAGAAGAGTCCTCTGTGTATATTTTGAATTTTGATTAATGAAGAGCATAAAATCTGACTCTATGTATATGTTTGATGAACTCCATGTCTTTATAAGCCTTATGAAAGTATAATTTCATTTCGCATTCACTCCTTACAAACCTATGTAGAAATTCTGTGATTTCGTATTGCCAATTCTCGAATAGCAGGAGAAATTGATCCTTCTTGTGATCAATTTGACGAAATCGCGAAGAAAAATATTGGAGAAGATCAAATGGTGGGGAAATATTGTGATGAAGATCAATGACCAGAATTCATTCCACGTCGAATGAAGAAGTTCTGATTTTGACCCGCACTTGAAACCAAATCAATGATCAAGATCGAATCCGAGAGGATTGATGGCGCGAAAAGATGAAGGGTGGAAATAAGAAGAATACAAAGTTCGGTTTCGAAAAGTGCAAGTGTGGAGTTCTGATTCCCAAATCGAAAGTTGAAAATCCCATTTCAAAATATTGAAGATTCGATTCCGAAATACAGAAGTCGAAAAGGTAAAGTTCGGAAATCGAAAAAGGTGGAATTCGCAGAGACTGAAAGTCAAAGAGCCAACTCCCGAAACCCAAAATTAGAAATCGAGAAAGTGAGAAAAGTCATAAACTCTTTTCTAAAAGTTGGAATTCTGATCTATGCATTTCCCTAAAGTGTGAAAAGAAGGTTAGATAGTGTGGGAAGTTGTTTAACAAAGAAGTTTTGGTCAGTTAGTTTTTGGAAGCTCAGATTTGGGCTCTGTAAAATAATGAGCACCATCGGGAGGCTACTTGTCACCCTAATGTACTAATATAAATGCAGAGGGAGGATGGTGCTCCACCTCAAAGGGAGTGACTACAGTAGATATCAAAGTTTGAGAATATTTACATGATTCATGAAATTAGAGGTATGATAAAATCTAGAAGACATTTTGCTTATCCAAGTAAAATATGCTTAGAAAATGGTGTGGTACTTGAAGGGTGCTACAAAGGTATGATTGAGTTGGTAGTCCTACGTACTCCAACATATTGCAGAAAGTAGAGTGTTTCTCTTAATACAACCAAGAATGAATATATTGAAAATATGAGAAGAAAGCAAGTAAATATTCCTCAACCAATGAGGATGTTTATCTCGACTCGAGGTTAAACAACAACATAATACCAACAAAACACCACAAGACATCGACCCGACAGAGCAAGCTCAGTGGGAAACATCTGCAAGGCAGGCACAATCTCACCTAAGATATGTTAATGTGTAACTTGCAGAACCATGTTTCCAGAGTTGGAGAAGGATTATAGTCCCTTGGCGCACGTCCAAGGCATTCGATAAAGATAGGAGGATGGAGTCTATTACAGTGAGACCGAGGTGTAACTATGTGCTATAGCCGATGTGCAACACAACCTTGTCCTTAACCACTTAACAACTGGAGCAACTGTGCGGCACAACTGATTCCTTACTTATAATGAACAATGTGCGACTTATATTGTAACTTAGCAGATTTAACCAGTAAATCATACATAACATGTTGACAATGCTATTAAACATCCATTCATTCATTTATTGATTGGTACTATTGCGACATACATTCAACAACAACCATAAACTATGCAGGATAAACAAATACTCAACATTCACATAAGCATTCAATCATTCAACGTAGGAAATAACATGGAAACCCATCTGGGAAAAACCACCAAGGTGCTCTTCATATGGCATGAGAAATGTAGGTAGCACCTTGCAGTCTGCGACTTACAGACTGTTCTTAAGATATGTCTTTTGATCAACTCTTCTTTCTCTCATGCTCTCTGGTTTATTCTTCTATCTACTCCTACTGATCTACACACAGCTTGGATTGACTCTTCTACTTTACTGTCTACACAATCAGCTGCAGATCCATCGCTCAACAACCTTCTACTTCAACTCGACTCCTCTCCTGAATCACAATACTAATATAACTGAATCTAATCTGATCTTGAAGCAGCCTATCCAAGCTAACAGCAACCAACACTGAAGCTAACCCTTATACAGGGAGGGTTCCTCCTATTTATAGTATTTACAAGACCGCATAGGGTTGACTGAGTACAACTCAGTTATTATGGAAACCCATCTCAGAAAAACCACCAAGGTCCTCTTCATCTGGCATGAGAAATATAGGTAGCACCTTGCAGTCAGTGACTTACAGACTGTTTTTAATATATGTCTTTTTCTCAACTCTTCTTTCTATCATGCTCTCTGGTTTATTCTTCTATCTATTCCTACTAATCCGCACACAGCCTGGATCGACTCTTCTACTTTATTGTATGCGAAATCAGCTGCAGATCCATGGCTCAACAACCTTCTACTACTACTAGACTCCTCTCCTAAATCACAATACTAAGCTAATTGAATGTAATATCATATTAAAGCAACCTCTCCAAGCTAACAACAACCAACAATGAAGCTAAACCTTATACAGAGCGGGTTCCTCCTATTTATAGTATTTACAAGACCGCATATGGTCGACTGAGTAAAACTCAGTTATTATAGACACAAATAGCTGCAAAATATCTACGATTACATTGATGACAGGCCAAACTGGCCGCAAAAGTCCTGTATTACATTAACCATAGGCTTAAATATCCATAGAAACGTCTTTCAGTCTTTCTTACAGATCATTAATAGCCGCAAAAATTTCCTTTAGCTTTCTGTTGGTTTGTCTTTTTGCAGTCTTCCTTGACTTGCACATGTTCTACTTTAGCTCTTCTACCTGCCTCTTCCACTGACTCTGGATGTTTTTTCCTCGTCGTAGCTGCCTCTTCTCTGCGCTCGTGCTTCTTCCTTTACCTTCTTTTCCTCCATTATGCCCCCACTTTTCTTCTTGCGTCTACATGGCAAATTCTTCCTTATGCACTTTTCCTTACTCAACTGGCCCCCAACACTCACACGTGGCTCGTCCTGAGCCACTAAGAAAAAATTTTGCCGCAACAAAATTTCGTGTTGTGCAAAACTCAAGCCTATGGTTCAAGCTGTGCCACAGGACTAACCTTGTCCTGAAATTCCTTCTAAATTTGTTGCACCTTGACAAATTCCTCTGTTAATTCCTCCGCCTGCTTACTCAACTGATCCACTCGGTCGAAACTGATATGTTTCGATGGTCCTACTTCTAATGACTGTGTGATGTGTTGAAGCTTCTGCTGTATAGGCTGAATAAGCCCTATGATTCATGTTGCTTCTGACTGGTGCATAGCTACCTCATCATTCCTAGTCTACTCTTGGTCGTGGAGATCTTGGACTTCCAGCTGGAGTCTCAACAATCTTTGTAACCTTCTCCTTAAGAGACAACTTCTTGATCTCTTCCTTTACAATGGTGATTTTCTCCTGAGCTTATCACGCATATTCCTTGATCTTTTCCATAGTCTCATCCTCTAGAAGTGCTTCCCACATCGTGGAAACATATTCAACTTCCTCAATGTAGAGTTTTTCTCCTTTGATTATCCTCGCAACAACCTTAGACGTTGCTTTGCTACGCTCTTCAAGCACCTCAGCGGGTGTGCTTGGTACCTGCTTTGCCTGAAGCTATTCTACTTGCTTCTTGAGTTCCACCATGATCTTGGAGAGGCACCCAACCCTGGCAACCGAGTCTTCATCTTATTGACCTTCTTTTGGTGGGAACTCCATGACCACGATTTTTATGGATTCAGTGAGTGCACGCCTACTCTGTTCTCTAGCCTCAATTTCCCGCTCCTTTTCTCTAAGGAGGGTCTTGCACGCTGTTGCCTTTGTTTTCTGCTTGGTCTCCTAATATGACACTGCATTTTCTCTGAACCGTACCTTGGTCGTAGCCACATGATGCACATCATAAACTTCAGCCAAAATGAGTTTAGAGAAGTCCATGCTTACTACCTAAAACTTGTGGACAACATTGTTGAACTCAGGCGTCCCCGTCTCCATTACTCGGGCCTCGATTTATTTTTTATCGGCAGCACTAGCTCTAGTGTTACTATTGGGGTACTAGGTTCTATGCCATAAGTTTCAGCCTCGACAGTCGCTTTAACTTCGTTTATGTCCTCTCTCAGCTAGTTGACAAGCTCGGTGAGCTAGTTGGTCAGTCGCAGTTGCTTATTACTTATTCCTTTCAAGAAAGACTTTGCAACGTATGCAATGGCATTGAACAACAAGTTTATGTACTCATCGGCTAAGTTGACTGTGTAAGCCGATTTGTCTACTTTCCTCTTCTTACGATGCGGTTGATGCGCCTCTTCCAAGGCCTTCTCCACATCCTCATCAGTAAATGTGATCTCGAATTCATCATCCTTATCATCATCATCATCCTTGTTGCGCACACTATCATCACCGTTGGAGCTCGGCATTTGATTGCCTTGGTCATCGCCTCCGTCATTTCCTTGTCCATCATGTTGGTCATGACCCTGACCATTCCCTTGGATGTTTCCTTAGCCCTTGCCTTGGCCACTTCCTTGGCCATATCCTTGGTTCACCTACTCCTTGACTGGGTTGTGCCATTCTGCTGGCCTATCCTGGACGACTGTGTCCACATCAGCATCAGTGATCATAAATCCCACTTGATGCACTTGCTTGGCCGAGTCCTTACTTGGCTCTAAGATAACATTGTGGACACTGAATTGGAAGTTTATGAAATCCTGTATCTCTGCACCGTTGCAACCCTTACTCTGTAAGACTTCCTTATAACATCACGCAACACCTCGTTGTGCAAAAATAACTCAATGTTATTATTGTTCTAGCGAATCTTGTCTTCCTTGTCCTTTCAGAGGTTCTGGTACTTTGTGCCAAGGCAAAGCATTGGAACATCCATTGGATGGTAGTCCAGTGGGTCAGACCACAGAACAAAGGAAAGTAGAATGAGCAGCCATGAGTAGTGGAACTTAGCTTTCAGGTCCTCTTGTGCATGCTCTATATCCTCTATGAGCTCTTTCAACAGGATCCATGACCAATTGAATATTAATTCGGCTACGCACTGCTCTATGATTTCTATCACCTCGAAAGTGTAGTCAGCAGGTCTCATCTTGCGCAACAGCTTGCAAGACAAGATTCTTACTATGAACTTTAACATGTCATCCTCTATAGGGGCAATGAGAAATCCCCTACTTGCGCACTGAAGCTTATACTTCTGCTTCATCTTGGTCGTATCTCAGTTTGGATGTAGATACAGTGCATGGTCTCCTCCCGTCTTTGGTAGACTCGTTATTGAGGAGATGAGCTCGACGTCAACAGGGTAGGGTCGATCGAGCCATAGACATCCTCTGTGAAAGCAGACAAGGAGCTATTTCACATAGGTGGTTACGTATATGTTATGCCCAAAGTGGAGCATGAGCAACAAGTTTAGAAATCCCGTGCTATCGACATCATTGGCCCACTCCATTGGTACTAAGATCTAGGGCTCGGGTGGCACGACTGGAACTGTAACCATGTAGTTTCTCCTTTCCAATCCCACCTACTTGCGGGTGTCACAATCCTCGAATTGAAGATTGACTATCTTTGGCAGTATGTCCATCAACAGGTGTACGCCATCAGGGATTCGAGGTGTCATTAAGGATGTGCGTGCTTTCTTCGGGAGTGTTACCCTTTGCGCGTCAGCTCCCCTTGGCTGGACATAGTGTGGAAATTTATCCTCTTCCTCGGTGGCACCACCGTCTTTGCATGGTGGTGAGTCTGGTACTTCCTCCGGCATATCCTCAAGAGGCATATCTGCAATGGCCTTAGCCTTGTGTTTCTTTGAGATGTTCACCTTGGACGATTCTGGATCCTCTTGCAAAGGCACAGATGGTCGTGGACCTACAACTGGTATATTAACAGTTGGATTCAGAATGGGGCCCGATCCAGAGGCTAGAATACGGGCCGAACTAGCCACAGGGGCGGTCTACGGGTTTCTTCTCACCATTGTCTCTGGTTCTTCTTTATTTTGTTGTACTTAAGGAGATTGAATTTCTTAGTTGATTGTACATGATGGTTCAGCAGTTATGCCTGACAGCTCACTTGAGCTAGAAATATCTATGACCATGGGTTTTGTCTCGCTTTGCTACATGATTCGGCTCTGCTAACTATCGGCTCTAGTTCTCTCGTGCTCTATCTGTGCATGTAAAATAATTCTTGGTGATGAAGCCTTGTATTTATAGAGGTGCGCTCATGCCTCATGTGATCATTACAGTGGTAGATCGACATCGTGTCGATCACATGGAATTCTTGATAAATGCATTCCTCATTAACTCGTATACTCGAGTTCTATGCTGTATCTATCAAGGAAGTTATGGTGGTTATGACGAGGACGGTTGATGGGAACAAAAATCACGCCATCATTCTCCTCGTATCTCATCGAATTAATGACGCTTAGCTGTCATTGCTGCCTCAATATTTGCTGGATATTCGCACTTTAATGTCGGCCAACCTGTCATTCCTGCTTTTTACTTCATTTTTCCTACTTCTGTCGTAGACGTGTGACATGATAGTTTTCTTCTCTCCCTCTTTTTTTTTTTAGTTCATTCGTGCAAAGTGATCTTAGCCAGGCATGTCACGGCCACCATAGTAAGGTTTTTGGAGACTATCGTTCACCATACCCACGACATATGTACCATCTACTTTTTGCAATATTACCGTGCCCATGTCAGTGATGTGCGCAATCAAATATGGCCCTAGCCAATGTGTTTTTAACTTTCCCAGATGCTTGAATAATTTGTTGTCATACAACAACACAAGTCCTCCAACTTTGAATGGCTTAATTCTGATATGGCGATCATTCCATACTTTTTGCCTCTACTTCTCAATAGTCTGATGGAATCCTGCGATGAAGTGTTCTTCTTCCATCTGAATGAGCTGCGACAACCTATGCTCGATAGGAAACTAAGGAGGTGGAACCAAGACTGCCTAGACTCCCAAATGAATGGTTGTCATGCCAATCAAGGAATTCTTTTCTTTATGTTATGTAAGTCCAAGACAATAAAGGGGGAGACCCAGATCTGCTCCCGACAGGAGAGATCAGACCTAGACACCATGTCAGATTAAGTAGTCTTGAGGTACATAAGGTGTAAGGTAATTGAAGACACTATATCTATGGGAGATGTTACCAGGTGTGCCAAGGCTTTGGATTAGGGTTTTGGAAGTGTTAAGTTCAATCCAAAGTGGAACCAAGATAACTTATGGGGTTGATACAAGATTTGGGGTTGAAATACTAGCAATTGATGAAGATAACCACTGCCTTGGGAAACGTAACCAATGCAACAATATGCAACAATGTCAAAGTGCCTGAGTCATTTGGAAAAGTCAGTTTTCAGGGAAAACAGGTCAAAAGAGGGCTAGCGCTAGGCTCAGAGATCAGTGCATGTTGGGCCTTGGGTAATGGAGTTAGTATCTGCACAGCGTTAGAGTGAAACCACTTAAGATATGCCCTGATCTACTAACCAAGAAACGTGTTTGTCCTGGAAAATTCATTTTGCAGGGGAAACCAGTAGAAGGAGGGCTAGCGCTAGGGTTTGGAGGGACAAATCCTCAGATCTAGGACAATCTAGGAGGCATCAGCTCAGCATTGAGGAGAAATGGGATGTGGATGACTTGATCAACAAACCCAAGTTGGAAAAATGTAGAAAAAATCAGATCCAAAAAAGTCAGAAAATGACTATGCTAAGGTGCTGAAAGTTAGTTTCTCAGATCTAGGGCCACCTTGTAGCAACTAGCTCAGCATTGGAGGTGTTTTGGAATGAGAAGGACCTGATATGCGAACCCAAGTGATTATTTTATGGAAAAAGTCAGATCTAGAAAAGTAAAAATTTCAATGGGGGCGTTGGGGTTTAAACAATCAATTTTTTAGATCAAGGGAAAACCAACCACTTTTTGGACAACGTTGAGGATGAATTGGTGAGAGGTATGCCCAATCTGCAAAACCTAGCAGTGGTTTGTCCAAATATCGAACTATTCCCCGATTAAGCATTTTAGGATTTTTTAAATATTTTGGAATTTTCAGTAAATTGAAGAAAAGCAGGTACAATGGATTGAGATCATGGAAGAAAAGAACCAACCCATAGCTCTTACCTGGAAAACCTTGTATATTCCTTAATGATGATTATCCCTTCCATCCCGATCAATTTGAGAAGCTTGAAGCGATTTCTATGTCCAGTGTTTGCCCGAGGAAGTCAATGCGCCCTCTCTCCTGCACAACAAACGTCAACCATATCAGATTTGTTGTGACATGAGAAAGAATCTATACGCTACAGAAAAATAGCAAGAATAAATCATAGGTCACCACAACACTAATGAAAACTCCCTGATAAAAAACGAAGACAATCCAAGCGAGTTGAGGTCCCCCTACAAAAACTCCCAAGTTGAATTCGTCCTCCTGTAGACAAGACAATGATCCCCAAAAAATATAGATCTCATTAAAATTTCCCAAATGCTAGGAAGCAAAACAATTTCCAATCACCATCTAAGAACATCAGATGCAAAGGAGATCCAAGAAAATATCCACAAGAAAATTTTTCTATTATCTAGATCCAAGAACCAAAGCACCCCTTACAAATGAGAAGCTCTCTCCTTTAAATAGAAATGAGAGAACCAAAATCCTAACCACTTTCAAAATGAGTGGCTAAGATTAAAATATATACGTGTTCTAATCAATGGTTGAAATGAGCTCAACAAACAATACATGGATCAATATAACCATAAAGTACCAAAGTGGACTAGATCACCCATAAAGAGGGTACCCCACTCAACAAGAAATATATGAAGCACATGGTGGGTCCATGGAGTGTTAACTAACTCCCTCTGGGTGCCCCATGGCACAATAAAATAAAATAATATTTTAATTTTTTGACTTTGTGCCTCCTTGAGGAAATCATGAGCCTCCCAAACGCTCCAAAAGATAATATACAAATGCCCCAAAAATAGGTGTGGGCCCAATCAGGTGTCACAACTACTGGAGAAGGTGCGGAGGACATCACATTCATCATCATGACTCATCCCATGTCATTTGCTTTCCTCATTAACCCAAATCGATTTCTTCAATATCCATTTAATCATTTTTTAATCTGCCTCAAGAAACCTAAACCTGCCAAAACAACCTCCTAGGGTGCCTGCGTTGTCAAACTAAGCCCATCAGAATCTCTGGGATGGGGGTACTATGGTAGAATCAAGTGGATTCACCCCCTATGCCCCATACAACACCCTAGGAGATCCAATAAAAAATTCTCCCTGCTCAGACACATCATCCAATGAAGCAAAACTGCATCAGAAGGGTAAAATGAGCCTGATCATCTCTGCAAATGATCAGAACTAAAAACAAGCTATCTCACTAGACTCAAAGAGTCCAAATCCATCTAGGGTGCATACTCATAACTTTTCAAGGTCTCTGCTTGATCATCAACAATATCCAATAGACAATATAATCACCTGTAAATGACTAGATACCAATAATATAACTCAAACTATCATCCATCTGTTGCAAGTGTTACAAGGCTAAGACATGATCTACAAATCATTTAAGTAACAATCATAACAAGTAGCATTCACCTCATTGGCGGTACATCAACCAAATACATATAAAGGGTTTTATTATTATTATTGAGACCAGACTTTCAGGACTATACTCACTTCATAGTTGTAGTCAATTTGCTAGTGAAGGGTGAAGGCTGAAATTGACAAGGCTAGGGAAAAGGATGAATACCAACTTAACATCATGACACTTTGGATATGGAAAGGGAATACTCACTATAACCACATGCCAGACAAACAACAACACAGGGAATGGTAGAGCCTCACAAATGGTTGAGTTGTTAAGAGAGTGCTTATTCAACTTAGGCATCATGTCTACATCAAGTTTGATCTTTTATTTCCATGGCCTTTTTGTCCTATATGACCCTTTGGGACTTCACCAGTGCTTAAAAACATAGCTAATCACAGCTTTCATTCGGGACATATTTAACTTTATAAGGTCAACAATATTTGGATATAGCATATATTTAACCATTGCTTTTTTGGACCTTTTCTTATACCCTTCAAGGGGTACTTTAGCGTTTCATTGCTCTTGCCCTTTTTCACACATGTTAAGAAACACAGTTTTAGGATTTTCATTTTCCATGGGCGCATATAAACATTTCCAATATAGGTAGTACATGAGCTTTCAGTTTTAGCCAACAACATCTCAAGTGACCATGGGGAATTTTGCACAGTGCCAAACATTAGGACAACCGACCAGAATGATTTAGGCATACAATCCAACTCACCAAAGGCAAGTTCTATCACCAACTCAGAGCCGAGACACAATATAAACAGGGAGGTTTGTCCAACAAAGGTTCTAGCATGGAAAGGTATTCCATGCCACAAGTCAAGTAGTATGTCGGGTTAAAAACAAAATTGGAAGGTAATGGATGGGTGGAGATAGTGAAAAATGAAGCCAACACTAGCAAGCCGAAACAATGGTGGGAATGACTCCCTCTATTCTCCCTAAGGAGGGTAAAACTAATGAGTATAAATCAGGAACTTCCAAGTCTAAGTAGGGACATCAATACATAATACAAATACATCCAAGTCCATATAATTATGGCCCCCAGATCATGACAATACATGTTAATACATGTCACAAAGATGAATATAAGAGCAATGATAACCATAACACAATGTAATACAAGATGAGTCATAATCATGCATATAATCCATCTGAACCATCATCTGTCAAATGAGAAAGTGCTGATATAAAACTGGGCATCAATAACTGCTCTGTAATGACTAAATGGCTACATCGGTCCTCAAATATGAGTGTCCTGAGACTCAGTCCTGACATGGGAGAGTACAATAGTCCACAAATAAAATAATGATCCGTCAAAACTGCTCATCTCAGCATCTCATATGTAAGAGATCTAGCTGAAAAATGTACTGTATCTGAAAAATAGAATATGGTAGCCTGACTATTATATATATGATAACAACAGGGTTTGACAGCCCTGTGTACTTGTGAGTCATAGTGGTGATTTCTTCACCAAACCTTGCTTTCAGCAACCTTCTGCACTATGGCCATTCTGATATGGACTACTTGTGCGTACCCCACCATCTAGTGGGCATAGCCTTTAGTACATGGTCTAACGCAGACAAGCATTGTGACTCTATTATGAGTGCTTCAAACTCAGTTAGGAAGGTCACAAGGTTAGACAAACCCTCATAGGTGGGAAACTCTCATAGCTCATTCTCCACCCATTGCACATACCTTATTATTTTAGCACACCTCCTCATAGCGACCTCATGTAACCAGTTTTTCCAATTCTCCAAGGCCTCTCCTGAGTCGGATGTGTAGGAACCAATAGTCCTCCAGCTCAGGTTTCCTTCTATTTTCGGATTGATATAATCTTCTTGTAGGGTAGTGAAATTTTAGATCTGGTCAAGGTAATCACCCTGTTCCTCGTTGTAGAAAGGCTCAACATATATCTGTCCCTCCAGTGGATCAACGGGAGACATTACCCTCATCTCATTATCCTCGAATGAGAGTATCCTTTTCTTGAAATTGATAATGGTCTGATTATACATGGCCTAATCTATCCTAGCAGCGCATGATATGGGTTTGTTTAATTGACAATGTTAATGACTTCAAAGTCCGCAAATGTACAAAACCCCTCAATGTCGACAGGGACTTGACTCAACCTACCAATTGGCAGAACCTTTTCCTGATTTGCAAGTCGCAACTAGACAGGGGACCAGTCTAAGTGCAGCTTTCCCATACTCTCCCAGGTCTGTCGTGTCAAAATATTGACGTCTAAGCCCAGGTCTAAAATAATTTAATAGATGTCATAGTCGCCTATTTGCGCAGTCATTCTTAACTCACGCTCTATTTTAAACTTATTTTTAACCTGGTTAATTCTCCTTTTTGGTTGCGACTCTTCTGGGGTTTCTTCTATCAATGCTTGTAGTTCTGCGATAGCATATTTATCTTGAATTAGCACTAAGCAACTTGACAGAAATGATTTGAGCTTACTAACCTTATTTGGGACCTTCTTTTGGAATATCTGCTAAATTTTTTTAGGCATATCCCTTACTTTAGCTGAGGAGAGTGGTTGTTTTGGGTCTATAAACTCTGGTCGCACCTCCAAAAAGACTTCCTTCTATTTTCGAATGTTGAGTGGCACTTTCTTCTACACCGTGGGTTGTACCTGCGGTTGTAGTTGTTCTTGCAGTACATCTTGATCAGCTCCAGCTGCAACACCTCCACGTGTTATGAAAACAATGCTTAGCTGTCTTGGCTCAACAACAATCATATGGACATTCAAGTTAGGATTTGGATTCGGGTTTAGATTCTGTGCAAATTTAGGACATGTAATGGTCCTAGCTCGCCACTTCACAATCAATTGAGGAAATTTCTCCACATTGTGGTCTTGCACCTTACAACATGAACATGTCTTTGTAGGTTCCTACCAATCTCTTCTCAGGTCCACAGTTATAGCATGTAACTTGAATTCTTCCTTTGTCGAATTCTCCTCCTCCTCTTCCCCTGAAGTTTCCACCACCCCTTCCCTGTGGGTGTGGTTGCTGCAGAGGGTCCTGATTCTGCTGGTATTGCGACTAATATTGATTTTGTGGTGCATATTGATTCTGAGGTGCATACTGCGACTGATACTGATTGGGTGGGAATTATGTAGGCTGATAGGATGCTTGCGCTGGTTCAGCCTGAGGCTTCCCATCATTCTTCATCAAGTAGGTGTCGACCATCTTTTCCTTAAAGAGTTGGTATGCTCTACAATCCTTCTCTTGATGACCTACTGAAATACAAAATTTACAAAAAATGCTTACTGGGGTACTTACAATATTTTTCAAGTATAGACACTCCTCGTCACGATGTCCTCTAGACTGGAATATGCGGCACCAGGGTAGTCCATGGGAACTCAATGGGTTTGGTGCACCTGATGAGATATAGTTCATGTAGGTCAGACAGTTATTCTTGGTGTGTCCATCCATTCTGCATTTTGTACACCATAAGTCTTCTTGGGATTCCTTTCCCTTCTTGATATCATGAAGTTGTATCATCAGATTAGCCAGCTGCGACTGAATCTGGACCATTCCTGTGGCACCATCGCCAATTGGCGAGGCTTCCAGCTTCATCGCCAGTTCTAGCGCTTATGTCTGTGATTCAATATTTTGTTTCATTAATGGGCCTTAGATGTGTGGTAACAACGCAACAATAAACCACTATTTATGCTATACATCCGACATTTGGAAACTTACTTTAGCCATCAAAGTTTTAAACTGCTAGTCAAAGTCTCATACTAACTCTGCCAATGATTGTTTTATCTCCTTGATCTCAGTGACACACTGCGACTCGGATTTAGGTTTTTTGAACTTACAGATCATTGCGACTCGTATCTCTTCAAGGGACTTATGTGGCGTTCCTAGAGGTACTACGTAGACATTCATAAACCAGTCTAGCGCATGACCCCTTAGAGTCGTAATCATCTGCGCTTTATTTAGGTCCGCATTATGAACTAGGAGAATCATCCAAACAACTTCATAGAGGAACCAATGTTGTTGTGGATCCTCTGCTCCATTCCCATTGAATGTGGGTAACCGAATGTCATGCCCGGCCATTGAGTTAGCGTCAGGTTTATCTGATGAATAATTCAATGGAGGTGTCCCCTCCTACGTGCTAGTCGCAATACTAGCACTATCAATATTAACAACTCTTTCATGAGATGAGGCTCTAAACCTTACCTCTGGTGATACTCCTGGTGTGATGTAGTCACGTCCTGATTTGGGTGTCTACACAGACTATTCAGATTATTCTACTCCTTCTGAAATCAGGCTTTAGTTCTCCTCTTCATCGCAAGACCCTTCATCTAGCTACGACTAAAGTTTGTGCTCATTTTCTTTGAACAGACTAAGAATTCATCGACCTCCCTCTGTCTTTCTTCTTTTCCCTGATCTGAATCTCCTTCCACTTCTTAGGACTCCAGCTTCTAGTTCAGGTTCTGTACTTCCTAGGAACATCTCAACTCATCTTTTCCCATTTTCTCTGCAGATCATTCCCGACATATCCCCTCTCCTTGGATATCTGACTCAACTACTCAACTACAAGATACCCTTCCCATAAACTAGCATATTTATCCATGTGCTGATAGATAGAAAATACCTTCTTCGTGGTCCTTGGAAAAAATTTCTTTTAGCCTCACTATATGAGGTTATAGTCTCTATTTCAAAATCAGTAATATACCCTTGTAAAATATTATCGACCCAAAAATCAACTGCTCTAGAGATGATGTTACTTACACTGGTTATCTCGTGGACCAACTAATCACTCCACTCAACCGCTTCTCTTCTCTGGAAATTTGTCTTCCTAGTCACCAATTTTGACAACCACCCGTGAAACACAATAGGGAACTCTACAAAGAATATCTCGTGAATATCAGTGTAAATCTACTGGTCTAACCAGTTCTCTGCGATCAATAGTTATCGTGCGCTCTCTTCTTGCGCAAATGCTAGAGTCTTAGACTCCATCCGGTCCTCTATTTCCTTCTTTATTGGATGCCACAACATTTCCCTTGACTCAAATGATTAACGGTCCCAATAATGAAACCATTTGTTGGCCTAATATTCCTTCTTGTCTTGACCCGAGGTTCAACAACAACACAATACCAACAAAACACCACAAGACATCGGCCCGATAGAACAAGCTCAATAGGAAAAACCTGCGAGGCAGGCATAGTCTCACCCGAGATATCTTAATGTGGAACCATGTTTCTGTAGTTGGTGAGGGATTATAGTCCCTTGGAGCGCGGCCAAGGTGCTCGACAAATATAGGAGGATGGAGTCTATTACCATGAGACAAAGGTGCAACTGTGTGCCACAACCAACGCATGACACAACCTTGTCCTTAACCACTTAACACCTGGCGCAACTGTGTGACACAACTGATTCCTTACTTATAACAAATAGTGTGTGACTTATATTGTAACTTAGCATATTTAACCAGGAAATCATACATAACATGTTGACAATGCTTTTAAACATCCATTCATTCATTTACTGATTGGTACTATTACGATGTACGTTCAACAATGACCATAAACTATGCAGGATAAGAAAACACTCAACATTCACATAAGCATTCAATCATTCAACACAAGAAATAACGTGGGAACCCATTTGGGAAAAACTACCAAGGTGATCTTCATCTGGCATGAGAAATATAGGTAGCACCTTGCAAATTGCAACTTACAAACTATTCTTAAGATATGTCTTTTGTTCAACTCTTCTTGCTCTCATGCCCTCTAGTTTATTCTTCTATCTACTCCTATTGATCCACACACAGCCTGGATCGACTCTTCTACTTTACTGTCTGCGCACTCAGCTGCAAATTCACAACTCAACAACCTTCTACTTCTACTAGACACCTCTCTCGAGTCACAATACTAATCTAACTGAATCTAATATGGTCTTGAAGATACCTCTCCAAGCTAAAAACAACCAACACTGAAGCTAACCCTTATACATAGTGAGTTCCTCCCATTTATAGTATTTACAATACCGCGTAGGGTCGACTGAGTACAACTCAGTTATTACAGACACAAGTAGCTACAAAATATCTACGATTGCATTGATGAAAGGCCAAAATGGCTGCAAAATTCCTGTATTACATTAACCATAGCCTTAACTAGCCATGAAAACGTCTTTCGGTCTGTCTTATAGATCATAAATAGCTGCAAAACTGTCCTTTATCTTTCTACTGGTTCATCCTACTGCAGTCTTCCTTGACTTGCACCCTTCCTTGACTTGCACCTGTTCTGCTTTAACTCTTCTACTTGCCTCTTCCACCAACTCTGGATGTGTTTTTCCTTGCTACACCGATCCTCATCGCAGCTTCCTCTACTCTGCGCTAGCACTTCTTCCTTTACCTGCTTTTCCTTCATCGCACACCCACTTTTCCTCTTGCACTTGTGCAGAGGATTCTTCCTTATGCACTTTTCTTGGCCCAGCAGAGGAATATGATTCAGAAGAATTATACTAATGAAGATGAAGATTATACTCTTATCCATTTCATAATTGGATAAGAATGGATCATCTGGTAGGACACACATACACAATCCTATGTGATCTATGGTGTAAGAAGACTTGCCTAGTATTTTCAATAATGAGCAAGATAGGAATAGGTCCTCAGAATCAGACGATGAAGTTGAACACATTTGGTAGAGACTTTTGTAATTCAAGAAGATGGAGATCAAGATGGAGTCTACCAAACAAGCAAAGATAAGTATTTGAATTGTCATTTCGTATATATCTAGTTCTTCAAGATATGTACATAGATGTCTTTCTAGATTTAGGAAATGTATTATGCATATTAGAATATTTGTAGTATACTACTAATATGTAGGTGATGGGTAAGTGGCTTATGTTGTTGTACAACGTTCCATTGGTACTTATGAAATAATGTCTTGGCAAGATGGAAGACATATAGAAAGTACCAGATATAGATGATTGATGCATTAGAAGAAATAGTTGCATGATTATATGACATATATCTTTATGTCATTATGAATATGTTACGAAATGTTTCTAATCATACAAATGTATTTTACTTGTAGGAAGGATTGCATGCAATCACCCACAAAAGAAGAATGATGCAAGTTGTGAATGTACGATATTGTTGCCGATGTATAAGAGAAGAATGATTCAGTTATAGATACAGAAAATAAGAATGATGCAAGTTGTAAATGTATGATCCAGTTGTAGATGTACATAAAGAGAATGTTAAAGGACAAGTTGCAGAAAGGAGTTGTAATGCTCAAGTATGTTCCTACAAAGGAACAAGTGGAAGATATGTTGACTAAGCCTCTCGATCATGTAAAGTTTGAATACTTTAGAGACAAGCTTGGTGTGGTATGAAAGGACCTCTCCCAAAAGAGGGAGTGATGGTAGATTGAAGAAGGATGCAGTGGTGAGCAGTGCAGTCTAGAGTAGGGTAAGTCTGGATAGGACTGTTTGGCTTGAAAGGGTTAGTCAGATGAGGCTTGTTGATCCTAGGGGGATTAGTATGTCTGGCTAGATTAGTTTAACCCAATTGGGTTTGTAAGCCAGGAGAAGGCTTGTTGGTCCCCAGGAAGATTGATCTATCTAAATAGGCTTGTTGGCTTGAAGGGGTTAGTATGTTAGACAAAATTCCTGGATGGATCTACCAGAGAACTCAACATGATGCTGCTACGAGATAGTTAGAGGTCAAGAAGTGGTTAATATGTCTGAGTAGGCTTGTTTGACCCAGAAGGGTTAGTAAGTCAGACAAGATGTTGATTTAGTATTGTTATACTGATGATTACTGATATGTTTTCTTTCTTATTTTTATACCGATGATTGTTGAGATGGTTGCTTCAGTATTGTTATACTGATGATTGATGAGATGTGTGCTTTAGTATTGTCATACTGATAGTTGAGATGATAGTTTAATTATTGTTACACTGATTGTTGAGATGATTGTTTTAGTGTTATCACATTGATGATGGTTGATTGTTGAGATGTGTGGCTCAGTATTGTTATACTGATGATAGTTTTGGTATTGTTATATTGATGATTGCTGAGTTGATTGTTGAAGTAGTTTCAGTGTTGTTACATTGATGACTGATGATTCTTGAGATGTTTTATTGAGATAGTTTCAGTGTTGTTACACTGATGATTCGAGATTGTTGAGATGTTCTCAGTGTTGTCACACTGATGATTCTTAAGATGATTGCTGAGATAATTTCAGTATTCCTATACTGATGTATCAAGTTCAGTATTCTCATACTGATTATTGTTGATTGATTAATAGTTTTAGTATTCTTATACTGAAGTAGCAGGTTCAATAGTCTCGTACTGATGATTGTTGATTGATGAGATGATTGATAGTTTCAGTATTCCTCTACTGATGTAGCAAGCTCGGTATTTTTTTTTATACTGATGTTGATATAGCAAGTTCAATATTTTTATACTGATGTTAATGTGGCAGATTCAATATTTCTATATTGATGATGATGAGGTAGTTTCAGTATTTCTATATTGATGTTGATAAGATAGTTTTAGTATTTCTATACTAAAGATGATGAGGTATTTTTAGTATTTCTATACTGATGTTGATAAGATAGTTTCAGTATTTATATACTGATGATGGTGAGATAATTTCAGTATTTCTATACTGATATTGATGATGATGTTGCTTAAGCATTTGTATGATGATGCTGATGATGTGGTTATGTTCCCAACACCTTGTCTTGATGGTGTTGACATGGTTTTGGTCCCAACACCTTGTGTTGTTGTTGATATGGTTGTGGTCCCAACAACCTATGTTGTTAATGCAGATGTAGATGTTTCAATATTTACATACTGATGATGCAAATGTTGATGTTTCAGTACTTACATACTTATGATACAGATGATGATGTTTTAGTATTTATGTATTGCTGATGCAGATGATGATGTTTTAGTATTTAAATACTGATGTTGTAGATGATATTTCAATATTCACATACTGATGTTGAAGAAGAAGATTAGGTATTCACATACTGATGTGGCAGAAACCGATTCAATATTCACATATTGATATTAGAGAAGAAGGTTCAGAAGATGATTCAGTATTCACATACTAATGTTGAAGAAGAAGATTCAATATTCACATACTGATGTGGTAGAAGATGATTTAGTATTCACATACTAATGTTATAGAATAAGTTTCAGTATTCAGAAGATGATTTGGTATTCATATACGGACATGACGAAAGATGATTCAGTATTCACATACTGATGCTACAAAAGATGATCTAGAAGATGATTCATATGATTTAGTATCCACATATTGATACTACAGAAGATGATCTAGAATATGATTTAGTATTTATATACTGATAGAAGATGATTAAGCATGTACATAAGATGATTCAATAGTTACATACTCATATTGTAGAAGATGATTCAGCTGAGATCGATGATGAATATGTATGATGATGTTCCAAAACTTCCTATGACATATAGAGATTCACCAGTCAGTTGTATAATTGTAATGATGGTTGTTGTTGATTTAGAATACCTTCCTAGTTAAGAGGGAGTGTTAAAGTATTGTAACTTCAGAAGATATTCTATAGTACTTTTGTTGTATTCTCCTTTGGAGATGTTATTCCTCCATTCGGAGATGTCCTTGATGTAATTGGTCATGCAAAAGTCATCAGGTAAACCCTTCGTTGTAATTCGAGTCAATAGTACCCACATAAGTAATATATAAAATGTATGAGTCTCCCAAGGTAGGTTGACCCTAATTAGGGAACCTATCCAGCCTAGTTATTTATTTGAGGCACTCACCTAAAGAATATAAATAGGTGAGGCTCCTCACTCATTCTCATAGATCTTACACTCAAGTATTGCGCTAGAGAGAGAGAGAGAGTCTACTGTGGAAGATGAGAAACCATTCTTGTTGTTGGGGTTTTACATTGCCTTGGTTGAATTATATAATGAGGAAGTTTTGCAGGGTTTTCTCCCTTGTGGTTTTCCCAAGGAAAATCTTTGGGTTCTCTTGTGTTGCTGCATCTGTCTTTCTTTTAGTGATCCTTTTATTATGGTTATGATGTTATGATGATAAATGTTTTAGATCTTGTATAAAAATTAAAAATATAACACATCCATAGTGGATGAGGCCATTGCGGTGTCATCGATCAGTTATCTCACTTCTACCATCTTGGATAGGATACCTTTAGTGGGTAGCTACACATTGTGTGGTAACATCTTTTGGCACCGTTTCCAAGGAGCTAGAGGCTTACCTCAGGTGTCTACAAGTAGTACTTCACTCTTATATTTTGAATCATCGCATCCGGATTAAGTTAAGTGAATGATTTCCCTTTACATAATTTTATTAATCTGTCACAACAATCTAGGGGCTAAAACACAGTCTCATAAGACATTTCAGACAATTAAGCATGAAAATGGCATAATGGTGTTGCAATAGGAGTAGTAACTATGTATAATCAAATAAAGAATGAGTAATACAATACAATGGTCATGCAAGGTGCATGAATTCCAAGACAATTCGAATACTCAAGGAGGTCATTCGAATTGCATGGATGTGTGTAGCTTAACTGAATGTCAGCCACTGTCAGCACACATAGTTAACCACCAAGCTAATCAATAATTGACTCTCAACTAAGTCCTAACTGAAGCAGAGTTCAATAGATGATTGATTCTAACTAAAAGTGACTCATCATATGTAACTGCATGTCCAACTAAAGGAGGTAGTGCATCCATAACTCCAAGTAGCTCTGATGTAGTTAACTGGAGTAAACATGTCATCATAAGTGGTTGTAAGCGCATGTGTTAGATCCAGTTCATAAATAATGACCAAAAATAATCAAATAATGAATGGAGGCTATTTCACAACTCAGGTTAACTAATTGTCACAATTAGTTTAGCAATTAGGTGCATTTATGGCACTCAGACCACCCCAAAAATGCTCCCTATTTGAAGGAGGAAGCCCAGTTAGCCTCCCCGACTGAAGGAGAAGGCTTAGTTGGCCTCCTTGACTGAAGAAGGGTGTGGGTGAGCTCATGCTAGTGTCATAGTGTGCTCATATGATTCTAAGTAAGTCAATTAAACTTAGGATAGTGGGTAAATAGGACAAAATTGACCAAATAAGTGTGCATGTTGGGTAAATGACTCCAACACCCCCGCTTAAGCTATACTCAGGAGGAGTAAAATAAAATGCATGAAATTATAGGGCCCTATAAACAAAGGCCATAGGTCACCCTGTACAAAAAATAACTCCTTAATATAACCAAGGAAATGGGAAAGACCTCATGGGAAAAATACCCCCCCTCAAACTAAACAGTAAATCATGAAATTTTGGTTCTTCTATGCCGCAACATCCTTAGGTTGTGCATGTGAACCTATAAATTCAAAATAAATTAATACATATGGAGGAATATTCTACTTTGGAAGAATAACAATGCACTCAACTGAATCAGAAATATAAACAGTTGCACGGTGAAAACTAGACCCATGTAGAGCAGCTGAAATCATCTGAAGAGAGAGCAAAGGTTCTTGGGAATTCAAACCATGTGAGGAACACCCAAGAAACTGATATATTTAATCCTTGAACAACAAACCATGAGTGGTAAAATCATCCCCAAGTGTTGGGAGCAAGTGTCCAAGCGGATGCAGAATGTCTTCCTTTTTACTAGTTCTGTGAGGAGATGAGCATGTGACCAAAGGTAGAGAAGCCTTGGGAATATGGAGAGCGAATGATTGAGCTCCATAATATGATATAGCTTAATAAATATTCAATAATTTACCAAATATAATATCAGCAATCTCATAAGAGAAAACTAACATCGAATCCCCAGCAACAATTTTGAAGAGAAATTGTGGTACTTGATTTTTCACACCAAAATTGGTGAGAGCGGCTACAAGCATGAATGAAAGCTCTTGGATTTTAAAATTTGAACCAAATAATATCATATAAAAAATTAAATAATATCTAAATAGGTTCAAAACAGATCCAAAACTTTGAAATGAAATCAAATCCCCAGCAGCAGTTTCGAAGGAGACTTGCGGTACTTGTTTCTTCACGCCATTGATGAGAATAGCTACAAGAAGTACTGAAGGTTTATGAAACTGAAATTTTGAACCAAGAAATATCATATCAGGTCCAATAATATAATATCATATCCAATAAGGTTCATATCAGATCCAAAAGTATGGTCAACCAAGACGGTGGATGCACAACTTTCTTCTTTTTCAAAATTCTAAATTTTGGTGCATGCAATCGTGCAGAAATTTGCTGGAAGATCTAGATCATGGGGAGAAAATTGATCACTCTTTTAATTTGATATTTTTTCCAAAATATCCAAGGTATTACATATTTTCACACCAGCAACAACATTAGAGGGAGAAAAATCAAATTTCTCTTCACTTTCGGAAGCAATTACTGGCAAATTTTGCACAGAATTCAAAGGAAAATTACTGGTGAATGTTTGCATGGAAGTGCAGTAGTGTTTTTATTCAATATCAAAGATTCAAATGTATTCTTCTGTTTCAGCCATATGAGGATATGATATATCATATATCTCACAAACTTTCGGAGCATCAGGAGAAGGAGTCACTGCAAGGAGACTTTCTTCAATTCGAATTGACTGTGTAGAAGATTCTGCTTCTTCTTCATCTTGAACAACTTCATCAGAGAGAGTAGAGGCCAATAATTTTGAGTAAATAACTCTTGTGGTGCTGGATTAGATCTCCAAAGTGCTATTATGATCCTCATTGTGCTTGACAAAGGTTCTGTCCAATTTTGTCCAAAGATCCTTTGGGTATTCAGCAGAACCAATAAGGTAGTGCAAGATAGGAGAAAGGGCCAGACATATTGCTCCAAAAGCTCTATCATCATCATTTATCCAGTCATTCTCATTCTCATAAGACTCTTTTCCAAGTCCAATAGACACCTCATAGATACCTTGTCTCTTCAGAGATGCAATCATCTTCAACTTCCATTCTGAATAGCTTGTGAATGGGGTGAGAAGAGGGACTGATGAGTCCATTCGAAGTTGTACCTACAAAAACACAAAAAATTCACTGTAAGGTCAAAAAGCCTACACATTTCAGGTTTTTCATCACACCCATCATAATTGATCGAGCAAGCTTAATCGACAATTCCTTAACTTAGGGTATTAAGTGGTAAACCTTCCGCTTCTGGTGCAGTGCTAGAATTTGAGCTTTTGCTCAATTTTTCATGCAAGATCTGTAAAAAACCATGTTTTTGAAGAGAATGAGCTTCATCCCACCATGAGATCTATTACCATATTAATCTGTCATAGTAATCTAGGGGCTAAAACACAGTCTCATAAGAGATTTCAGACAATTAAGTATGAAAATGGCATAATGGTGTTGCAATAGGAGTAGCAGCTCTGTATAATCAAATAAAGAATGAGTAATACAATACAATGATCATGAAAGGTGCATGAATTCCAAGACAATTCGAATACTCAAAGAGGTCATTCGAATTGCATGGATGTGTGTAGCTTAACTAAATGTCAGCCACAGTCAACACACATAGTTAACCACCAAGCTAATAAATAACTGACTCTTAACTAAGTCCTAACTGAAGTGAAGCGCAATAGATGACTGAGTCTAACTGAAAGTGACTCATCACATGTAAATTCATGTCCAGCTGAAGGAGGTAGCACATCCATAACTCCAAGTAGCTATGATGGAGTTAACTGAAGTAAACATGTCATCATAAATGGTTGTAGGAACATGTGTTAGCTCCAGTTCATAAATAGTGACAAAAAATAATCAAATAATGAATGGAGGTGCCTTCAAAACTTAGGTTAACTGATTGTAACAATTGGTTAGAAATTAGGTGCATTTATGACACTCAGATCACCCTAGAAATGCTCCCTATTTGAAGGAGGAAGCCCAGTTAGCCTCCCCGACTGAAGGAGAAGGCTTAGTTGGCCTCCTTGACTAAAGGAGGGCATGGGTGAGCTCACGTTGACGTCATAGTGTGCTCATATGATTCCAATTAAGTCAATTAAACTTAGGATAGTGGGTAAATAGGCCAAAATTGACCAAATAAGTGTGCATGTTGGGTAAATGACTCCAACAAATTTTACATTTACTTGTTTCTCTCTTGCATCATACTTCCCCAATGACATATCTTTTGGTGATTTCATTTAGGATCTCACTCGGTGACTCCACAGCATGAATCCACTAAGAAATGAACCCATCCCATAAACCATAATGAACTCAGATGTATTTCTATGATCCATTGAAGAATTAAATAAAACAATGACTAAGCTTAAAAAATGATGAAAGGAATAGATGGAGATCAAATTCTTGGTATAATTATGCATATGAGCCTAATTATCATGATTCTTATCATTCCCACCAGTTTCCTCATCCTTGTAATGAAGTATTCCCAATAAATTATATTAAGTCGATTAGTAAGCATCAAACCTAGCCAAGGCCTTGCAATCAGAGCAATCAGTTGAATGATTCTTGTAATTCAGTTAGAACATAAGCTAAGCAATCTCCTTTTGAATTTTCTGAAATAGATGGGGAGCCTCATTTGTATGCCCAAGGATTACATTTAAAAGTTTCCTCATTTTAATGGAAATAATGCCACATCTATTGAAGACCATTTGCAAATACTTTGGGATCATATGGAAGTTAGAGGTGTAAATGATGAAGATCTTTACATGCAGGCCCTAGGAGAATCCTTAGATGGGGATGTCCAATTATGGTTTGACCATTTAGCACTAGGATCCATCACTGGTTATGATATGTTTACTAATATACTAAAATAGGAATGGGGTGAAAACATTGATCAACCTTCAAAGCCTCAGTCAAGTAATGATTATGATGTTGAGGATCAATTTGATGAAGACGACCAGGTTAATGATGATGATATAAGTAATGGTTGTCCTTATAAATTTGATTTCTCCTCTTTTGAAATAATGGTGAGTGTGCCTATGATTAAGTTTATGAGTGAGCCTTTAATCAATAGAAATGTCACAGAGTATCTTAGGAATAACCACGATAGATCTCAAAATGAAATTGAACATGACAGTAATCAAATCATACAAGATACTTTGTCATCATTTGAAGAAGTCACATAACTAGATCTGACTCATGGAGGGGAGCTCATTGATCATTATAAAGAAGAATCCGAAGTTGAGCTTCCTATCTTTGAGTCTATCGAAGATCTTTCTGAAGAGCAATTCCACGAACATTGTTTCGTTGATGTAATTTCAAATAAATGTTCAATTGATCAAAATTTAAATTCTAATCATATTATTCAAAAAGAAGAAGATCAAAATGATAAGCACACTTCATTGGAGGAGTCAATTATAAAAATGTGTGAGGATGATAATGAACATAAAATTGATCTTATAAATTTACCTTCTCTCGAAATGAATGAGTATAACAACAAATCTAATGAAGAACAATTACTTATGAGTGGTTTTGACCAAGAAAGTTCCTTGTTACAACCCTTAATTTGTACACCTTTATACAAAGAATCCTCATGGAATGGTTCACTTAATTTTGATAATATCCCTCATTCAGTCCTCGATCTCGATAAGGTAGTTCTTTCCTATTCTCACGATGTGGAATTTATCCTTGTTCCGAATTCTCAAAGTGTTACTGATTTAAAAACCTTTACCTCTCATATTCCAAGATCAATTATCATAAATCACAAGGAGGATATTACATAATTTCAATCCACCCTCCCATCCCAACTTTTAAAGTCCTCTCGTATGGGTTCATGTTCCAATGAAATCTTCAGTAAAAAGTCTCAAGAGTACCAAATGGTCAAAGGTAAAACATTTCATCTCCTTTTCAGTCATCCTTGGTGCATAATGCTTTCAATTTTACTAATTCCTTCGATTGGGTGATTGAAAATCTCTATAAAGATCAATTTCATATTTTCTCAATCTTTAAACCACAAATGGGGTTAGTGTTAATTTTTTGATTATTAATCTTTAATTTGTCCCATCTTGTTTCACCATTGATCATAACGTGAATATGATTGAGTGTGCTAATCAGAAAGAGGAGGGAAACAATGATAGCCTAAGAGGGATGAATCATGTGCCATATTATTTTATTTCATCAAATTTAAACTTGAATAATTTTTATGATCATATCGGTGTATGGATGGAAGAAGTTTGCAATAGTCAATCTCATCCTTAACATGATTTCATTTCTCCTTATCCATATCTTTCTTTGATTTTCAAACAAAATGTTAAAATGGTTTCGGTTTTCATCCATATCACTTCCAAACCATCTTTGACTTGTTGGATCTTTAACTCTAAAGAAATACTAATTGGTCCTTTCAGCGAGTGGCTACATTGGATCTATGATTTTACCTAGCACTTTCCTAACTAATTAGAGTAGGGTAGGTAGGACTTGAATAGGCTCTTTTGAGAAATAGGATTGAGTCTTCAGTGTTGTATGGTCCTGAGTCTTTGAGTCTTTTTACTTTATGTCCAAGTCTTCCTTAATAAACTCTGTAATTTCTTAACAGTTCTTAGATCATATATTTTTACTTCAACACTTTACTTCTAGCACCACTTTGTATTTCAACATTATATTTCTTGCATTTATTTTGTATCATGCCACATGTATTGCTGGGTAGTTATGTTTCCATGATGTGCCTAAATAAATTTCACTGAAGAGGGAGCAGTTGATGGGGTCCATGTTTGATGATTGGATGAGCGCTGTTTCATACTTGAGATATCTAGGTTTCTCATGCACTCTCTCCCTTAGAGCACCCGCCCCAGTTGGAGATCGATGTTATCACATATATAGTATATGGGCTACCTCTGTTCCTAAGCTGTTCTTTGAGCCATTCCTTTTCTATGAGATTAGCAGATGATGAGTCATAGTTGATGATCTCCCACTTCCAACAGATCCAAAGTATCCATATTGACCAATTCTATACCACGACTGAGCCTCATGACCCAATATTTGATGATTGAGTTAGCCATTGTTTTTCATGACCCAAAGCAGAGTATTACAGTGCCCATGATATAGCAGCAACAGTTGTTTCAGTGATCCTCAAATTGTTTCTAGATCTGGTGTAGGTATAATATCCAGGTGATACCATGGATTTGTTCTTATAGATGTTGATGTTGCTCTGTTGTCTATTTTAGCAGTATGACTTGATGAGTAGTGGTTGTATGTTGGTGATACTTTATTGGTCCATTTGAAATATAAAATTATAAGTGATCTAATTGTTTTGGTCAAGATATTCCTTTGTATACTTGTTGGTCATTCCCTACTTTTAGTATGGATTTGGTAATTTCCTCCCCTTAGTACACAACTTGCTAGTCGTAGAACCATTTTCACTATCTCCATTCATCCACGAACCTCCCTTTGTTGTGTATTAACCTTGACTTGAACTCGACTAGTGACATCTGGGATTTCCCCCACCTTCACCTCTATGTTGGAATAGGTCTCCATGTATAAATTATGTCTCGGTGTTGGTTTATGTCATTTTTATCATTGGGAATGCCTACCTTTAGGTATTGAACACAAGACATCCTACCAACGAAGTGTCTCTAGACACTAAGGCATCAGAGCTTAAAGTTATTCTAAATGTATGTCCTGCTAGCGTAATAACAGTGTCTCTAGACACTACTGCAAATAAAAGTAAACTAGATAGTTTCCAAGAGATGAGCACTCATCCATTGTATGGTGTAAGGCTCATTTATCCGCACAAGTTATCAGGGTGAGGCAAGCCCCAAAAGACTAAGACTTTGTCATTTTCTAGAATCCTAGAAGGCTTTCCAAGGCACTTGCTCTTGGTGGCTGGAAAGTTAGTAATAAAACAAAATAAAGTTGATGGCTAGAGGATGAGCACCCTTTCTTTGTATAATGCATGAATCACTTGCACCCATAGGGAAACATGGTGTGATTGACCCCCAAAGTGTCTTGTCTTTGTCATTTTCTGGAAGCTCAAAAGGATTTCCTGGGAACCTGCCTCTAGAGGTTAGCTAGTATATACTGTTGTGCAAATAAGTAATAAAAAGGCTGCTTGTCTAGAGTCTAGTGCACCCTTCTCGTCATTCCACTCATTTGTGAGACATTTCCATTCCCTTATTGTTCACCTCCTTCAACTTACGTATTGTGTGGATTCCCTTGTCCTCTAGCCCAGATACATACAATGTCGAGTTATCAAGTCATCCCCTTGGCCTTATTTGATTTCATTCACCTTCACCCATGACTAGCAAAATGGCTAAATTCATTAATGAGTATACACCAAAGGCTCTTGTTAAAAGTAGTTGATCATTTTAATTTGTATTATTTATATATATCTTGTGCTTATGTTCACCAATAGATGCTGTGGGAATTTGAGTCTCACTGTTAACATAGATAATGGAGCAATCATATCTCTTCTTGCACATTGAGTTTAGCATTTGGGTCATTATTTGATAAGTCTTGACCTGGTCAACATAGTGTTGGCCAAGCTAGGAGCAGGCTCCAGGACGAGTTTTGGACCGATGGTTTCTTATGATGATTATTTATGGTCTACAATTGTTCATTAGACATTCATGTTTTAGATGATGACTTGATATGATGGCTTGTATTATTTTCATGATTATTAGCATTTACAGGTTTTATTATCATTATGGGCTAGACAGGGATGGGGCCTCTAATGTACCTCTGTGATGGAAATATTGGGTGTGAGTACTCATTCCTAGTGGATTTGGAAATTCTGAGTTAATTGGTGCAATTGGTTTTCAGTTTCGGGAAGTTGAAGGAGAGATATGGGTCGTTTAGGAATTTTGCAACAGATTTGCCTTAGGAAATTAAAACTAAAACACAGTGCATATATTGGCCTAGATTTCCTAGGGCACTAGAGTGGATCCTTGTGGTGCAATGAGTTGATTGTACCATAAACCTAGGGTTCCAAGAACATTTGTTTAGTCATTTTTTGGGGTAGATGCTTCCCAGGTGATATTTTGATAGTTTTATCTTCCTAAGGAAACATTTTAGTGATAAAAAAATGGATAATGAGGAAATCGATTTGGGAAATTGAGGTAAAGGAATGGCATGGAGTTGGTTTGAGGCATAGTGTTTGGGTCACCTTCATCGTACATAATCAACTTCACTCCACTAGGGGTCCACACATCCCTGATTTATGCAATTAGAGGGTGTTTTGATATATTTTGAGGAAGATACCCTAGTGTTTTTTATCACTCCTTTATATTACTTGCCACCACGCCATGTTGTTGTGCTATAGGTCCATTCCAGTGAAGGATGTTGTAACCTCCTATCCTCCACCATGTGTTATTTTATGTTATTGATCATTTTTATGTGGTGCGCCCCCTCATTGGGAAATTTTAGTGATGCACCCCCCTCTTTTAGTGAGTTGATCTGTGTATGATGTATCCGACTAATCTTAGCCATAGATTAGGATGATATTATCTTTTGATCTTGACCCTTGATCTTTTTGGATCTAGGTTTTGTGCATTGGAGAGATCTATATATTGAGATGCTCTCTCATTTGTAAGGGGAATTTTGGCTCTTGAGATCTTGGAATAATAAAATATTTTTCAAAACCCTCAAAAGCTCCATCGAATGTCTTGGATGAAGATTGGAAAGTATTATTCTCTCTAGCATTCTCATGGATCTATGTATTTCTAATATTTTTGCAAGTTTTCATCCACTTGGTGAAGGAAGCGATTTGGGTAGGGGTGCTATTGTGATGGAGCTCCATAGCATTCTCTCAAATCGCCATTGGTTCAGGTAGTATCTTTATTGTGTCTTTCAGCCATATTGGTATTCTTTGATTCATCTTTCTTCCTCATTTCATCTATCTTTTTGTAAATCGATTCTCATTGAAGATCTCTTTTGTAGGAGGAGGGAGGGCTTGGCATCTTGGAGGGATTAGCGATTTCACTTGGAGAGACATAGAAAATGCCTGTAATCGATCGGAGAGGCAAGGGAATCGTCATACAAGGTTAGTAGCAAGTATTTCCAGGTACATTTGCATTTGTTTTATTTTTCTTGGATTAATCTGATTGTCACCATGAAACCCCCTTTCTTCAAACCCTAGTTTTGTAGATCTGACAGATCCATTGAGTTTTTGATAACGACCATCAAAACCCACTAGGATATTCTTGAATAAACCCTAGATCTCAAAATTCATGTAAATCAGAATCCATTTGCTCTGGCCGGATCTAGCACTAGTCTCGCTAGGTGGGGCACCCCCTTTGGGTGGTTGGCCAAATATTCAAATATATTAGTTGGGTATGCTTGAACCCACTTGATTTTCATAGATACATCCTTCAAGTGCCCCGATCTAGTCACTCCTTGAACTGATCTACTATTTTGGGTCCACCATGTCCACTTTTTCATAAACCCTAAGGGAGTCCCATTAGGATTCTCTTGTATGTGGCTAGATATTCCTAGATCTACTTTGCTTAAATCATTGTGGTATAATTCTTATAAAGTTGGGTCATGTCCTTATTCTCTAAACTTCCCCAACTTTACTTTAACTCCTATATCACATCTATTTCCTAGATCTAGGTCTCCCTAACTCATTATCTCTCCTCTTTCACCCATTGCTTACCCCTAAGAGTGTCTTGAGTAGGTTTGCTATCCCTCTTAGGCTAGTAGGGTCTCCCCCCTGGTCATTTTCCAAAGTGATCTAAAAAAACAAAATCCCTTCTATTGTGACAACTACCCTTCATCCATAGTGGACGAGGCCCTTGCGGTGTCACCGATCCACTGCCTCACCTGTAACGTCCCATATAAGATACCTTTAGTGGGTAACTGCACATTGTGTGATAACAGGCCATTTAGGTTTCTCTTGTAAGTGGCTATATATCTCTATATATACTTTACTAAACTCATTGTGGTGCTTTCTTTATCAAGATGGTCCATTCTCTTTATTTTCTAAGCCTTCCCAACTTCACCTTAACTCCTACATCAAATTTACTTCCTAGATATAGATTACCTCACTTATCATCTCTCCTCCGTTACTCATTGTTTACCCATAGGAGTGGTTTGAGTAGGTGTGATAACCCTCTTAGGCTATTGAGGGTCTTCCCCTTGGTCATTCTCTAGATTGATTTAAAGCGACAAGAGTCTGCCTGATGTGAAACTACCATTTTTTTTGTAGTGGATGAGACCCTTGCGGTGTCATCCGTTAACTATCTCACCTCTATAGTCCCGGATGGGATAACTTTAGTGGGTAGCTAAACATTGTGTGATAACAATTTCCATTACACAACTCTTGTTCCAACCTCATTCTAACTCACATCCAACCCAACCAAAGCAAGATACCACTCAAAGGCAAGTGCACCCCCTCTTGGCTTGGCTTAATCTATCTAAGAAAGCATTCTCTCCATTGTTGAGGATGGAATAAGAACCGAAAGGATGCTTCATTTGTAATCAATTTTCTTATAATTATTGTGGAAATAAAGAGGTTTTAGAGGCATACTCATGTATTACATTAGCATGTGGATGATTTTTATGCTTGTATGAGGTATACCTGTATCAGTTTCATGCTTTGTTTCAATAAGTGTTATAACTGTCCTTGGTCTTGTCATCACATATATAGTAGCCGAGCTACCATATTCTATTTTTCAGATTCCAATACATTTTTCAGCCAACTCCCTTACATATGAGATGCTAAGATGAGCATTTATGATGGATCGTTATTTGATTGATGAACTATAGTACTTTCCCAAGCCATGACTGAGTCTCAATACACTTAGATTTGAGGACTGATGTAGCCATTTAGCCAGTTGTAGAGCAGTTAGTAGTTCCCATAGTTGCATTAGTGTTTTCTCATTGGATAGATGATTGGTTCAGATGGATTATTTACATGTTATGACTCAGCTTACATTATCTTGTGTTATGGTTATCATTTCTCTTATACTCATTCTTGTGACATGTATTAGCATTTAGTGGCATGATCTAGCAGTCATATAAATATGTGCACTTGGATGTATTGATATTATGTATTGATGTCCCTAATCAGACCTGGAAGTTTTTGATCTATACTCATTGGTTTTACCCTCCTTAGGGAGAATATAGGTAGTCATTCCCACCATTTCAGAATACAGGTGTTCTGCTATGTGATGTATATCATTGATATATCTTATATTTTGATGTTGTAATGGGGCCTAGGGAGAATTGATCCCCTATGGTTCCCGCATTGATGTATTCATGTTATATCTTATGTTATCCTATGTTTTGACTTAGAAAATGAATCATTGGGAAAAAAAGTGCGCCCCCTTGATCCATGTAAAATTGATCTCCACCATGGATGATGTTATAATATCATCCGTTGGATGAAAAAGTAAGTTAGGATTTTTGTCTCTCAAAATATATATAAAGACGAGAACACCGCCCCCCCCCCCCCACCCATTGTAAAGCATGAGCTCTGACATTGGAACTTCTGAATAAAGATATTTTTCTGGGATTCAATACTTGTCAATTTGTAGATGAATGAAAGTGATGATGATTGAAATTGTTTCTTTGTTGTACTGAGTTATTCCAGCATAGTTTCTTGTACCTTCTTGGACCCAATTCGATTTGCAAATGAATGAGGTGAATTGGAGCGAGGCGCACTGGTGGGGGGAACCCACCCAGTTGTCATTCTTCGATTTGGTTTATTAGCGAGTGGTTACTTCTTTGTGATTCTTCATTTCTATATATTTTACTTCTTATTTGTAGATCCTGATCTATTTGTCATTACGTATTGATTTTTCCTTTGTGTGGTAGTTAGAGAGGAAGCTAGGGTGACTGAGCAAAGTGTTTTCATCAAGATCTTGTCTAGATTTCTCATTTGATATATGAGGAAGCAATATTCTTCATCCGAGAATATATCTATGGGTTCCAGGTAAGTTTCTTAGCTTAATTATCTATGTTTTAATTTTCATGCATTGCACATCATCTATTTTTACTGGAAAACACCTCTTGTAGAAAGTAGGAAAAAATCACTGAGGCATTTTGCACTTGGAATATCAAAATTTGGAGATTTGGGTTTTGTCAGACATCACCAAAAACCTCTTCTCCCTCTTATTCATCACCATCTTCCTCCATCTTCCCTTCTTGAAGTTGCACTGATCTTTTGGGAAAAACGCCCACCTTGTCCTGTCAATGATTTTATGAGTGTTCTATGTTTCTGGTTTTGTATGGATTTTTACATACTGTCAAATCATTCATCCAAGCATCAAATCAAGTGCATTAGAATCCCTAATTCTCTGATCAAATCATACCTTAGGAATTTCCCCAACTTTAATCCAAATCCCCTAGGGTTCCAAGTTTGAACATTTGAGTTAACACACTAATCCTATATTTGTTAAATAATTCCATAAGTCATTGTTTCATTTAACTTGAGCAATATTTTCAACACATGTAACCACCTTTACTAAAGCATTCCTTAAATCGTGGCTTCATCCTTAAATCTAGGGTTTCTAGCTCTCACCTCACGCACTCTATGCACATAGTTTGATCTGGTGATTTAGATTTTGGTCTTTCCTTTTAGGATACGTCTAGGTCTCCCCCTTTGTTACTTGGGATTTAGTGGCATAAAGTGAAGAATATCTCAACCAATGTGACAACTATCCATCATATGGGGGTTTGGGTATTCGTAGGTCATGAATTTGGTTACCTTTCCCCTCTGCCATCTTGTATAGGATTACTCTATGGGGAAACTACAAGAATCATGATAACAAGCGTCTTAGCTCCAATATCGTTGTCTCCATGATTTCCTCTTGATGGAACCCTCCCATTGATGAGGGAATTGTCTCATCTTCTCTTTGATTTGTGAAACTTGGATTTTGGAATTCAAACCTGTGACTTTTCGTGCAAGCAAAGACCCCTGAACCCATGACCTGGGAAAAGGAGAAAAGGAACCCCAGACCTAGGAGAGAGGGAAATGGAGGAAGTAGATGAAGTAGATGGAGCCTTCTTGGGAAGGAAAGAAAGAACCACATGAAAATATTATCATAAACCTTATCGTGGTGGTTTTTTTTTTAATGATACATGTGATGGATTTCGATTCGTGGGAGGGACGATAAAAGAGGTACAATATTTCTCAAACTTTCCCTTAGAGATATAATTAAAAGGTTTTCTTGAAGTGGAATTAGGGAACATGAATTGAGTCTAAGGGAATCTCTGGCAAATAAATGGTCTACATCCAAGGTTCTCCTTGCGCATACTATGGCTATGTGGGGAAAAGATGGGGATTCACTATGCTAGCCAACCAACACATCCTCTGTATTGTACAATGTGTAGGTAGGTGTGCTATCATGACTCTTTTGATCCTAGGTGATAGAAGGAAAGCAATGGAAGTGGAAATATCTTTGGATAACGTTGTTCCATTAATAACCGAAGGATTTTAGAGAGTTGGTTTTAAGCAACGAACTTACATGGAACAACATACAAAAGTAATGATGTCATAACTGTGGCATATATGTTTTCTGTGAGAATATCTCAAAAAAAAAACATATCTCTACCTACACTATCACAACTTTCAAGATGTGTATAGTGATCTCAAGGAGGGACATTAGTACTCTACAATAAATACATTGTAAAGGTTTTCTTGGGTATCATTTATTTCCCAAGAAAAATTAGGGAAACAATGGTGGTGGAAATCTCTTAGGAAAAATGTTGGCTCATGCAAAATCAAAGTATTTTGTCAAACTACTTAAGCAACAATGTTCTTGCAGTGGAAATCCTACAAAAAGAGGGCTTTGTGAATCTAGATATATGCTTTCTTTGTGAGGAACATTCAAATGTGGTTTTATATCTCTTCCTATAATGTCACAATGTTCAAAATGTGTGGAGATCCCTCAAGTAGTTATCAAAGAGTAGAAGTGACTTAAAGGGATATTCTTTAGATAGTTCTCTACAGTCTTGGGTAGAAAAAAACTAAATTGAATGTAGTTTCCAATCTCTCACCCATAACAAGATTTGGGCCTCTTGGTATAACGAAAATGGATTTATATTCAAGTTCTAAAACTCACATAGGAAATAGGGAAACACAAATCTCATGACCCAAGAACATTGTATTACTAAACTCTCAACCCTCGCCAGGGAGAAGAGGTTACGGTTTATTACGTCGATAGGAGTTTTTCTTCGAGGGAAAATTTGAGAAACCCTATATATATTTCATCATCCCTCCTGTGAATGAGAATATTCCATGTGTCTCGCGAGAAGAACCCCTTTTGCCACATGTCTTCCTCCTCTGTCCACAGGTTTTCACAGTGTTCACTAGTTCTTCACTGGTGTCCTAGTCATCCTTCTCACATCTGCAATGTGCTAGATACCTATCAATTAAGTCTATTCAACGTGCTCTACAAGTAATTATGTTTGTAATGTGTTATAAGGTTCAATTTTATGAGCAACAATAGGTTTTGAGAAATGTGCTTGTGGGTAGGGATTCGATGGGCATCGATGCATTCCTTGGCTCTCCAAAGTCTAGAGAGAAACTTTACAGTGAAAGTTTAAAGAAATGGTGGCTTTGTCAGTATTGAAGGGGTTGGAATTACCCAATATCTCATGGATTCATTGGGAAAAATCTCTCCATTCTTCCCTACCTCCATGGGTTCCGATGACGAATTTAACGGTTCTATGAGTATGCAATAGAGAATTAGAAACATTGTGTTATAAGGAAGGAAAACCATTGGTAAATAGAAATTTGTTGTGTTGATTTTTATATGTTTGGTAGCAATTGTTTTTGCAAAACATTTTTGTTTATCAAGAATTTGAAAGGTCGTGATCTTTCTTATGGTTGAACATTTGGCTTTTGTAAGCACCTCTGTAGTTGTTGTAGTTGCCAATATATTGGAGGAATTGTGGGCAGAGGGATGTGTGATGTTGAACATTGAAGACCATACAGGGGTTGGCGTAGTTTACAAATATTAGAGTTGTAAATTTTTTTGTGTGCTCTGAGCTAGAAGATTTGTCAAGTTTGGAAACATTAGAACCTTTGTAGGGGTTGTGGGCACATGAACGTGTGAAGTTGAAGATCAAATGGGGTTTGATGCATGTGACAAATCTTAGAGAGATAGATGTTTCTAGGTTCTCTAAGTTAGAATAGTTTCAAGTATGGAAACATCAGTATCTTTGAAGAGGTTGTGGGTGGAGGGATGTGCAAAACTGTAGAGCATAAAAGGGTTGTTGTAGGAAACAAAGCTTAGATTCCTAGGTGTTTCTATGTTCCCCAAGTTAGAAGAGTTTCCAAGTATGGAAACATTGGTTTCTTCAGATGGGTTGTAGGAAAAAGGGTGTGTGAAGCTGCAAAGCATATGGGGGTTGGTGAAATCTTAGATTCCTAGGTATTTCTAGGTGCTTTGAGTTATAAGAGATAGAAAATATGGAAACATTGGTATCTTTGGAGGCATTGTCGACACAGGGATATGTGAAGCAGAAGTGCATACTTAGATACCTAAAAATTTATGGGTGTCGTGAGTTAGAAGAGAGGCCAAGCATGGAAACTAAAACATTGGTATCTTTCAAGGAGTTGTTGGCAATTAGATGTGTGAAGCTAAAAAGCATACAGGCTGCTATGAGTTAGAAAAGGTGGAAGGTGTTGAACATTGTACGTGGTTGGAGATGCTTATATCCCTAATTGTTTATGGGTGTGCTAAGATTAAAGAGCTGCCCAGTATGGAAACACTGGAGGGGGCAGTTGTTTTTTCCATGATCAAAACTTGAAATGCTTAATTCTGTTCACAACAAATATTTTATTTTTTGGTTCAAGTTCTTTGTTTTGAGCCATGATATCCGTTGGTATTTCGTTAACCTTAGGAGGTTTCGTGGTTATCATATTTTGCAAAAATACAATAAGAATTTCGTAATTTTTTTGTGAGGTCATTTCAATATAATATGCTTGTTGGTTTTGAAATGGTGACTGGGTATGCTAAGGATTAGCCACACAGTTGCTCTTGAATGGTATGAATGGGTTGGGAACCCAAATGCCCTTCAATCTTCTAATATCATGTGTCATGGAAATTTTGTTACAAACCCACCATCATATACAAAAATGCCTCAGGCATAATTAAATGGAAGGTGTTATTTAAGGGGTTGTTCCTCTCTGCAGGCTTCATCTATCGAATTCGTCATCCACTCATCGTCTATCGACGACGACGACCTATGACGAGCCACCCCCTATCCATAGTTAAACTAATTCGCCCACTTTCACAGTGTTAAACACTAACATGTTAAATGTTAACCCGCTTTCACAAATAATTTCACGCACTCGGAGGAAGAGGTCGCGACCCAGATTAATCTGATGCTGGAGAATTCAAGTGTGGATACTTAGAGAGTTGAGTCTTCTTCCCCAATGCGTTAGGAAATTGACAGAGGAAACCATGGCCATTTCATTTTATAATGGAAACAACAAACAATGTTATATAATGGATCGCAGTCACTAAAAGAGGATCCCAACCAGTCACTAAAAGAGCTGCTAAAATTTCCCTTGGATAGGATTGCTCTGGAGGCAAAATCATGGAAAATTTCGTTAACAGATCTACTTCAAACCTATAAATTTGTTGAAAATACATAGATGTAAATAGTTACTATGTTGGTGGAGAATGAAGAATAATAAACCCACTGCAAAATCATAAATAACACCACTACAAATTCAAAGTGAATTGATGTAACTACACAAAATTGTTGAGAAAACTGCAAATTGCCTTAGAGAAAGCGTGTTCATGGTGTGCTAAGCTCTGCAAAATGATGGAATAGCCTACCTGAATTGAAATTGATGTGACTACACAAAAATGATGAGAAAACTGCAAGTCACCTCACATAAAGTGTATTCATGGTGTGCTAAGCTCTGCAAAATGATGGAATAGCCTACCCATTATGAAAATAGACTACATGGGTACAATTTTCATGATGAGAAGAGGATTATTAAAGCATTGGACATTATTGTAGGAATATTTGAGGTCCAAGAGAGGAAAATGGATAAAACATCATTTCGTTGTTTAAACCCTACGCATCAATACGAAAATGCCAATATAATTCCCTCATTAGAATTAGACAGGCATTAGAGATCTCCCAACTGTAAATTCATGCAAGAAAACTAAATGTTAAATGGAAAAAAGAAAGATACATGGAGATTGAAAACCTGGAATTGTGGAGTTACCGACTCGTCTTAAACCCTGCAGGGCGAAGGGACTTCCTTTCAATCATGTTTCCAGCAACTCATTCCAGAGAAAATCGTATGGGATTAAACGATTTATGTAGCGTATAGTTATAATGGAAACATCGTATGAGATTGAACAATTTATGTAGAGCATATTTCTGATGGAAACAACTCATTCCAAAGAAAATCGTATGGGATTGAACGATTTATGTAGCCCAGGGTTCTGAAAGCTCACTTTTTAATTATGGTTTTCAAAATATTTTATATTTGGATTTATTAGGGAGAACAACATCTGTCACTCCTGGGCGGTTGAGGAGGGTGCAAATAAGATCCACTTGGAAGACCCAGATTTATTGGGCAAATCCACTTGGTTGTTGTTTCAGTCTTTCAAGATATTTTAATCGTCGACTGAGATGGATAGTAGAAAGACAGACGTGATTTCTTTGCTTGATGTTGATGGAACTCTCACCCATACAAGAAAGGTTGTCTCCCAAGAGATGTTAGAATTTATGCAAAATTTGCGTAAGATTGTAGAAGTGGGAGTTGTAGGTGGCTCAGATCTTGCAAAGATAACTGAGCAGCTTGGAAAAACTATTATCTCTGACTATGATTATATATTTTCAAAGAATAACCTTGTTACTCACAAATTAGAAAAATGATTGGTAATTAGAGCTTTAAAGCATTCCTTGGAGATGAAAAACTGAAGGAGTTGATCAATTTTACACTTCATTACATTGCTGACTTACATATCTCAGTAACAAGGGGAACTTTCATAGAGTTCAGGAGTGGAATTCTTAATGTGTCACCTATTGGGAGGAATTGTAGTCAAGAAAGAGATGAGTTTGAGCATTATGATAAGGTTCATGGCATACGTACAAAAATGGTTGAAGTGCTTCATGAAAAGTTTGCATCTCTGAATGTGACCTATTCGATTGGAGGACAAATCAGCTTTGATGTTTTTTCTCAGGGCTTGGAAAAAAGATAATGCTAGATATGTATAGAAAGACTTCCAAGAGATCCATTTCTTTGGAGACAAAACCTAAAGGGGGGCAATGATCATGAAATATTTGCATCTGCAAAGACAATTGGACATACAGTAACAAGTCCCGAGGATACACACAAACAGTGCACAAAGCTTTTTTTTCAATGATCCAGGTTTAAACCCCAGTGGGCATAGAGCCCAAGATTATAAGTTGATGGATCATCGACGGTTCAATGTTAAAAACAAGTGCTTGCTGTTTGAACAGGGATTAAAGGACAAACTTTTTGTGGATATATTTCCGATATATGATATGTAATCTGTTTTTTTTTATAGCTAAAACTTGTTTTGATTTATCAGTGGATACTTTACCAATTGTAAAACCTTGTAAAAAGTTTTGTGATACTATTGAAACATTTTTTTTTTTTGTTGACAATGTATGGGGTACTTTATCTACCTTTTATACATATGCAGATGTAAGTTTGCTCATATCTGAAATAAAATTATGATTTTTTTCATGGAAAAAAAATAGATTTTGGTTTGTTAAGGCATTATAAGTGTCGCAATAGATTTTTATTTGCCAAAGGTATAGTAGCATTGTAATAGAGAGGGATGGCAGCATTTTAATAGAGGTACGATAGCATTGTCAAGGCATTGTAAATGTTGTTGAGATTATGTTGTTGAGAATATAAAATAGATAGGCATAGTGCATATAAAGTATACTCGCCTTGTATGCCATAGTCTTTGCCTCCTTCCTTTATAGTCTTTGTATTTTTTGTTGTTAGTAATTTTGGATAGCTATTTATTGGTTAATGCTTCCTACCAATGAAGACTTGGTTTGCCAAACATAATGGGAGATTAAACCAAAACATATAGTTTAAATAGTCATAACATAAACTTGAAAGAAAACAACCACTTAAAGAACTATGAAGGAAACTCAATGAATGGTACCACCCAATAAAGCTTATTTTAACTTATTTTCCTAGACTTGCTTCCATCACATAAACTTATATTATATATACAACTTTCTCTCATTTTTGAAATATATGGAAGTTCTCTTCGGTGTTTCATTTCCTAGCTTTAGGGTATGCTAGTTAAACTTGTATTAAAGCTTTGGGGTATGCTAATTAAACTTGTATTAAAGTACATTCAAACACAATCTTATCAACAACTATTATTAACTTGATATTAAATTATTAAATATTAGTATTGCCTATGGCCAAGTATGGAGAGATCAAAATTAAGTTTTGATGATACTCTTTCACTAATTAACATAATCTATTACTAATTTTGATTGTCAGAATTTGAATTAATCTATATTTTTCATTTATTCCTATGATGAAATAATTAATTTATTTTTGCATGCAATTCAGGATTATCAAGGGCAACCACTCTGTCAATTGATTGTCAGTAATATGAATTTCTTGGAATCTAAAAGTATGAATCTCCCACATCATTGCCATCGCCATTAGCAGAATATAATACCACCATGGAAAGAGAGTATTCACAGCATCGCCATGGCCATTCGCAGGATACAATACTGTTATGGGAAAATCACCTCTCAGAGGAAAGAGATACAATGCCAATCGCCATGGCCATTAACATTTGGAGAGGATCGACCTCTTTATTTTTATTGCAGGAAAATGACTAAACGTAAGTGCCAGGGGAAGTTATCTCATGAAAAGCTGACTGCCCACATTCTACACTATTTTTTCACGTTTATAGTTACACTATCAAGTTGCTGATTTTTTTCCCAATCAGCTGCATGGAAAATGAATGGCCACTACACAGTACACCTTAGGTGTTCTGCTGGATTTTTCATGATCGGTGTACACCCGACGAACAAGATGAATAGAGATGAACATAAACTTTCTTAATTTGTGTGCCAAGAGAAGCCACGAGCAGTATTTTCTAGGGAGAGCACAAAAGAAAACATAGAGCCAACGTATTTTCTCAACCAGTTTTTGTCCACTTTTAAGTCTAATGTTGGAGTTTGCATTCATTAATGCATTATTCCTTGCAATAAGAGGCATATTTTTCTACATCCCATAGGGGGAGGTTTTTCTACATCCCAGTAGGGGGAGGTGTGTAACTCCTTCCGTGTTCATCCTACTTTGTACTTTTAAAAAAATAACTAGGAAGACACAAAAGAAAACATAGAGCCAACTTATTTTCTCAACCTGTTTTTGTCCACTATTAAGTCTAATGTTAGAGTCTGCATTCATTATTACCCTAAAGAGGCATATTTTTCTACAGCCAAGTAAGGGGAGATGTGTAACTCCTTCAGTGCTCATCCTAGAGCTGATATTTGTACTTTTGAAAAAATAATAAAATATTATAAAAAAATAACATGTCAACTCAAATTAGTTTAAAACATTTACAACAACATATATATATATATATACACACACAGATTAGATAAATTAAAATTCTTCATCAACTTTTACACTCTAAAAATAGAATAGTTTTTGCAGATTAAAAGATAAGGCTTAGTAAATCTCCTTTTAAGATAGATCTATGCTAATAGCTTATAAAATACCTTCTTATTATTATTTATTATTATTATTTCACTTCAGTTCTCTCAATGCCTTGTATAAAGTTCATAAAATTATTAAAGATAGTTAATAAACAACAAAATATGTGCCACAAAATTGTCATGAGCCAATGTCCAATCTGGTTAATGACAACTTATGGGGATATGAGGATGTTGTTTTACCTTATCAAACAATAGTTTTATTTGCTATGTACGGGCAAGGTGACAGAAGCCTAGGTTTATACTTCCTGTATTGCCCGTGAATTTGATTGCAGTCGTCATATTTTAAAGCAGGAGACGGATATTCTTAATGATTCAGCCCTTGCCTTCCTTGGTCTTGAGTCTCCTGCTCTTGATGGCCATGATATCGTAGCCACCATTCGTTCACATGGCAGTATTCTATGTAGAGGTTGGAGCTGAAATATGTGGTGTGGCTATTAAATTACTGAAGCTATAGTCTGTGAAGGTTGTTTTATGAATGGCCAGAAAGTGCGATATCGATTCCATTTGGGGTGTTTAATTGACCGAAGCTATAATAGTCACCATTCCACCACAGCATTTCTGTAACAAACTTAATTTCTTAACTAGAAGATAAGTGGACAAATATTTCAACCTTACACAAGCTGCACCATAGACCATCCCATAGTGATTCGGATACTTTTAATAGCGATTCGGATACCTTTAACCATGCATGTCAATAGCTAGTTCGGCAGCCACACTCCACCACTATAAGATGCTCCAAAACCGACAAACCAACCAACTGAAACTCGTAATCATTCACTCATTTCATATTAAACAAACAACTGGAACTCTTAATCAATCCATTTTTGAGCTATCAATATAAGCCACTAAACCATACCATTACACAAGCTTTAGCATAACTACTCAACTTGTGTGAACGTGGATTGGTATCAATATGCCGTCAAAATCGAAATTGAAGCAGAAGAATAACTAGGAGTTTGGGTAGCCAAATCTGCCACAATAGAAGCATGGTAAAGGTTGCTCTACCTCACAGAGCAAAGGACAGAGCAAGGATATCCAATTTCAATATAAACAATCCAAGTTGTAGGTAAATAAGGAAGGGTAACGAGAAGTCGAAGAAGAGAATTAGAAAGTTTTGTGAGTTCCACAAAAGCCCTTGGCACAACACAACATTGATGAATGTTGGGTGAAAAAAAGTTTGTTGTTTGAGTTGAAAGCCGTGGATAGGCTACCAGTCATTTTTAAAGCCACTTCAACTTTAAATTTAAAGCATAAATTAAGCAAACAAATTTTTTTTAAGCATAAAACAATAAAAAAATATTATAATTAATGCAACGGTTCCAATTAACCATTTAACTGAGCTCATTTAAATCTTAATCAAGACACATTTAAGCATAACAATATATAGAGGAACATGAAATAAATATCGGTTGTACACTTGTTACACTCGGGTAAATCATGTTATGAATCTCATTTGTACACTTGTTACATTCAAGTTAATCTTGTTAATCTTCTCAATGAAGCCCAACATGTAATATAATATCTAAAATCCTATCGACATAATTACACTAAGGATCAAATCGACCATTTTACATTCATACTTAACACATAAATGTATTTGTGATCTCTATTTTTCATCCAGAAGATCACACAAAGCATAGATGGAGAGGATACATAGAGTCAAGATCTATGTATCCTCTTTGCCTTTACTTTATGCACTCTATGTATCCTCTCCTCCTTTACTCAATGCAATGCCAAGCTCTAGGTATAGTTTCCACCTATGCTTTATGCAATCTTGTGGATGAAAAACAGTTTTCTCAGGTGTATAAATTTGTGTTTTTAAGTATGAATGTAATATGGTTAATTCAATTCTTGGTGTAGTGGTATCATAACAATGAATGTTATATACCTCATTATACATTGCCTCATCTATGGCTATGGGACTCTATATATCGCAGAGTATACATCAAATTGCCCTGATATTGGATGTATATTGTTTTCTCATTTTAAAAAAGAGTACGTTGTTAGGATTATTAATCCTCCCTTGACCATACTATCTATTAGATTATATTTGCCTAACTTAAGAACCTTAATTCATTATTTGGGTCCACTTGGCCTAATGGAGCCACCTAGATGAGTTACTAGAGTGTGGGGAACAGTGCTAGGGGTTAAATTCCACTTACTGCATGTGCATGCATCAGTTTGGGCACCTCCTAGACCAATCCCTACATTTTAGGGGCAACTGGGTGTCCCAGCACCAACCTCCATGAGTTAGGTGGAGTTGGAACTAGTTGGTCTTAGTTAGCCTCCAATTACCTTTAGTTAGTTCACAATCAGTTAGCTAGTGCTAGCAATGCATGGTTGCATGGGGAGGAGTGCTTTTCCTACCTACCACACTCAGTTGCACTAAGTTAACTAGCTATAACTAATTGATTGAGCTGTTGGACATCAAGGAGTTGATCTTTGGACTCAAACTTTGTCAGTTACTTCTCAATCATTTAGCTAGTGCTAGTAATGCATGGATGCATGGGGAGGAGCACTTTTCCTACCTACCACACTTAGTTGCACTGAGTTAACTAGGTTACACTGATTTATTGAGTTATTGGACATTCGGGAGTTGATCTGTTGAACTCCAATATGGATTGAGAGACCACAAGTTAGAGATTCAGTTAGATATAGTCATATCCACTTGGTAGATTCAAATTGCTACCTAATTCATTAGAGTTCTTCCTATTTGTAATCTATTGTACATTGGATTTATTATGATGAATATACTGTAAATTCCTGAGCAATACTTGTATGTTTCCTATGTGGTTTGTTTTGCTTAGTTTGTATGTTTATCCTCCATTCAATTGCTGCAGCATAATCAGAACTCTCTGCTTGAAGATCATATGGAATTCAAATTATAACATGGTATCAGAGCCTTCTCAATAAGGGTTTCATGCTTGTTTCTACCCTGTGAGGAAAAGCATGATTCTAACAGTTCAAATATGTTTTAGTGTTTTGTAGTGATATTTTACAGGTTTAGCTTCATACGGGTTCGATATTATCATTTCCTCTTCTTACTCCATCCACAAGATATTCAGAATGGAAGTCAAAGATGATTGCATCTCTGAAGAGACAAGGTCTCTATGAGGTATCTATGGGACTAGGTAAAGAGTCTTATGAATATGAGAAAGACTGGCTAAATGTCGGTGAGAGAGCTTATGGAGAAATATGTGGGAATTTTTCTTGAAGCTTGCTTATAGACCTTATTGAGTTTGTAGAATACCCAAAGGATCTCTAGATAGAACTGAATATAATATTTGGAAAGCACAATGAGGATTGTTATAGCAATATGGGGAGCACATTCATAACCACAAGAGTTCTTTACTCAAAAGTCTCGGCCTCTACTCTCTCTGATGAAGTTTTTCAAGATGAAGATGAAGTAGAATATTCCTCACAGTCAATTCGAATTGAAGAAAGTCTCCTTGGAGAGTCTCCTTGGAGTGACTCCTTCTCCTGCTACTCCAGAAGTGTATGAAATCTAGGATATCTCATATCCTCACATGGTTGATCTAGAATAAGACCTTCGAATCTCTGTTGTTGAAGAAAATCTCTCCTTCCATTCTATGCAAAAATTTCTCAAGTGATTCTTCTACTACAAATTATGTGCATAGTTTACCGGTGATTTCTCCAGGAAAGGGAGAGGAGTTTGATTTCTCTGTCTCCAATAATGTTGCCGGTGTGCATGTAAGTAATTATTTGGATATTATGGAAATAATTTCAGATTGTAGGAGTGATCCATTCGCTCTCATTGATCTAGAGCTTCCAACAAATTCCTACATAATTGCATGCACCGATACTTAGGGTTTTGAAGAAGGAGAGAATTGTGCATCTACCATCTTGGTGGAGCATACTCTTGGATCTGATATGGAATTTATTGGATATGATATGATCTGATATTACTTGGTTCTAGGGTTCAAGAGCTTTTAGTACCACTTGTAGCTATTTTCATCAATTTTGGTGTGAAGAAACAAGTACCAAAAATCTCTTTCAAAGGTTTTGAAGAAGGAGAAAACTGTGCATCTACCAACTCGGTGGAGCACACTCCTAGATTTGATATGGATTTTATTGGATCTGATATGATCCTATTTGGATCTGATCTGATATTAGTTGCTTCTAGGGCTCAAGAGCTTTCAGTACCACTTGTAGTTGTTCTCATCAATTTTGGTGTGAAGAAACAAGTACCAAAACTCTCTTTCAAAAGTTCTGCTGGGGATTTGATGTCAGTTTTCTCTCATGAGTTTGCTGATATTATATTTTGTAAATATTTGGATATTTTGGAAATAATTTCAGGTTGTAGGAGTGATCCATCCACTCTCATTGATCTTGATCTTCCAACAAATTTCTACATGATTGCATGCACCGATATTCAGAATTTTGAAGAAGGAGAAAATTGTGCATCTACCATCTTAGTGGAGCAAACTCTTGGATCTGATATGAACTTTATTGGATTTGATATGATCTTATTTGGATCTGATTTGATATTACTTGGTTCAATATTTTAGGTTCATGAGCCTTCAGTACTGCTTGTAGCTGTTCTCATCAATTTTGGTGTGAAGAAACAAGTACCGCAACTCTACTTCAAAATTGTTGCTGGGGATTTGATTTCATTCAACACTTTTAGATCTGATATGGAATTATTTGGGTCTTATATGATCTTATTTAGATCTGATTTGATATTAATTGGTTCAATGTTTCAGGTTCATGAGCTTTCAGTACTGCTTGTAGCTGGTTTCATCAAATTTGGTGTTAAAAATCAAGTACCGCAAGTCTCCTTCAAAATTGCTACTGGGGATTCGATTTCACTTCTCAATTTTGGATCTGATATGAACCTTTTTGGATCTGATTTATTTTCTGATCTAATAATACGTGGCTTAGGTTTTAAGATTCAATATTTTACAGTATTGCTTGTAACAAGTTTCATCAATTTTGGTGTGACAAATCAAGCACTGTAAGTCTCCTTCAATTTTGCTGTTGAGGATTCAATGTTAGTTTTCTCTTATGAGATTTATGATATTAGATTTTGTGCATTATTGGATATTTATGAAGCTATATCATATTATGGAGCTCAATCATTCACTCTCCACAGTCCCATGGCTTCTCTACCTTTGGTCACATGCTCATCTCCTCACAGAACTAGTAAAGAGGAAGACATTCTGCATCCGCCTAGACACTTTCTCCTAACACTTGGGGCTGATTTTACCACTCATGGTTTTCTGTTCAAGGTTGAAATATATTAGTTCTTGGGTGTTCCTCACATCGTTCAAATTCTCAAGCACCTTTTCTCTCTCTTCAGATGATTTCAACTTCTCTACATGGGTCCAGTTTTCACCATGCAGTTGTTTATATTTTTTATTCAGTTGGGTACATTGTTCTTCTTCCAAAGAGGAAGATTCCTCCAGACATAAACATGTTTTTTGGATTCATGGGTTCATTTGCATAGAAGAACCAAGATACTGCTACTGCATAGTAGCAGCAAATATTTTCACAAGTTTTTTTTCAAAATTTGCATTTCTGCTTATTTTGAGGGGGGTTTCTCCATGAGGTTTTCCCCTATTTTCTCAGTTGTATTAAGCAGCATTATTTATTTTAGATTGTATTTGGGTGACCTATGTTCTTGTTACCAGGGTCCATAGTTGTCCAAGTTAGGATTCAGGAGGGGTGTTAGGATTATTAATCCTCCCTTGACCATACTGTCTATTCGATTATATTTGCGTAACTTAGGAACCTTAATTCATTATTTGGGTCCACTAGTACCATTGGGTCCACTTGGCCTAATGGGGCCACCTAGGTCAATTACAAGAATGTGAGGAACATTGATAGAGATGTTGTAGCTACAACTTTTCCCAAATTTTTAAAATTTTGGACCCTCCCTTTTGATGTTATCTTGCCTAGGATTGTTTTGATTGCTGAACTTTGTTTTTCCCTCTGGGAAAAATTTGGGTTGCTTGAAGTTGAATTGAGGTCAACTGTTTTCATTCATTTCGAAAGTAGGATGATATAAAAATGCCAATGCTTTTGACTGTGGAACTTAACATTTTTTTTATTTTCGAATGGTTTGGTTTTATCGCTGTCGGAGGTTTGTTGAAGATTGAGTCGGGGTTTGAGTTATTTGTGCCTCCGCTGTTTCAGAGGTGAAACAAACTATTTTTATCGCTGCCCAGCCGAAAGTATTTTGGAGCTTAACCTTTTTTGTTTTGGTTTTTTGGAGGTCGGTTGAGTAGTGAATCGGGCCATAGTTCTCCACACGGCCGTCGTTGTGGAAGCTAACTAATAAACGTTTCGATGAGAACCATGTGTTTCACCGATGGTTTATCTCGTTCATTTTTTGGTTTTTGGCATCATTTTGCTTATCACTGTCGAAGCATGAGGCTTCTAAGTCACCGCCATTTCAGAGAACAGATGGCAAATGTTCTGACGGGTTGATTCTTACCCATGCCGATTCCGTGCTTTATTGCTTTTTCATTACTTTTGTTTTCTCTTTGCTATCGAAACGTTTCATGACTTTGATCGAAAGCCATAGTCTGATTATTTTCCGCCATTATGGCTCCTTAGTGAACTAATCATCCGACATATAATTGTTCCGTTCACCGATGGTTTGTTCTGATCTTCGTCGATGTTTTCTGGTCTGCGAAACCATGTGACTTCTGCCGTTACGGCTCCTCATTGAACTAGTCGTCCGATGCTATAGTGGTTTTGAGGTCTGATGCTGTAGTGGTTCTGAGGTCCAATGCTGCAGTTTTTAGTGTTTATTTCACCGACGTTGTATTTTGTCGTGGAACCCTTAGGCTATATGGCTCCTGCCGTTGCAGTGCCTAGATAACTCTGATTTTCATCGATGCTTTTGTTTTATTGATCAAACTTTTACTTCGCGATTTTTTTTGTTTTCGCCATCGGAACATTGTTGATGATTGATCGGAGTACTAATATTTTGTGTTGCCGACACATCGACAACATTGAGCCTTTGGTTGCGGAACCCATTGTCTCTCCAATTTCTACCGTTGTGGTTTTCTAGTAAACTATATCGCTGATGCTTAGTGGTTATGAACTCTAACCTTTAGCTTTTAGAGTTTCCAACTGCCAATGTTTTTATAATGACTATGGAGCCCTTAGTCTATATGGTTTCCACTGTTGTGGCAGCTGAGTGAACTAACCATCCGACGGATAGTTGTTCCGTTCGGCGATGAGAAGTTTGTCATCCCGATGCTATAGTACTTCTGCCCGCCAAAGTGGATTATTTGCTCGATGCTTAGCGTTTTTGCTTTCGATTGTCGGTAGGGTTTTCCTGCCGTTTTTGTTGTGCTGTTACTCTATTTTATGGGATGGCGGAATTTTCCTAGGGATGCTGGTCGAGTCAAGGTTTTCTGAGATGAAGAGCACAGTTTAGGGGTTTGGTGTTTTGAGGAGTGTCGGTTGCATTGTCTCGGCTCATGCTTTCTTCACAAGGTTTCGAGTTAGTTCAGATGCAGCTCATTTTTAGCTAAAGAGCCTGTTCTATTGGGATTGTGATTTTAGTTGGGTAGTGAGCTTACAGGATTTTCAAACCCAACTTGCAGGATTTTCTTTGCCTTATCTTTTCATGCATTAATATTGTTGTAGTTTATTTTATAGAATCCATGTATTGATACAGTTTGTGTCACGTTGTTAAACACTGAATGGTCTAGATTCTGCTATTTTCATGACAAGGCGATTACTGCAAGGAAGATATATCTAAAAGACAAAGCAGAAGGGAGGCAACAAAGAAAGATGAAGCTGGAGAATAAAGAAGCAGAGATAGAAAAGGAAGGAGAAAGTGGAGTTCTAAGATCAACGGGATCTCAAAAGACAAATGGATTACTGAGCAGAATCAACTGCAATAGAGGCCCAGGTTTTGGAAAAGTTCATCAGTTACCAAGTTGGCCCCTTTTATAAAGTGCTCTTAAACCTTAATCTGAAATGTAACGTATTACATAAATCATGAGCATTCACTAAAAGACAAAATTGTGGGATTGAACGGTTGGGGGGAAGCCCAAAGGTCACCCGAGGGGCAATAGAAAGGTTTTGTTGTTTTTGTATAAATATAGGAGAGTTAGTTGTAGAGAAGAGACTTTTTCCCAGATAGATTTGTGAGAGTATGATGTAAGAAGAACTATTTCCTTTTGCATAAAGAAATTACAAGTTTCCTGTTGGAGAAATCTTTGTGGAAGGTTTCAAATGTTGTGCTATGGATTTGTTGAATGTGAACTATTTCATTTTCAATTTTTATCCATTAACTGTGAGATCGTTCTAACTCTTTGAACCTATGTTCTTGTTATGAATGTGCTCTAGTTTATTCTATGAAATTTCCACTATGAGTAATGAATGTTGTTCATAAACAATTAGATATTTGGTTGTTCATATATCTATAAATGTTCATGTGTTTTGAAATAAGTAATAGCTATTTGTGATTTTTCTTAATGCACAAAATACATTACTCATTGATGAATAATAATCTTGCTCCCTAGGGATATGTTAGATAGTTATTTTTAGTTTTTTCTTGTTATGTGTGGTTTAGATGCGAGAGAGTTAAGACGAGAGGTAAGAACCTGTGCATCACATTGTGACTGCTCCTTGTATTCTCTATCAATATGCATTTTTAGATAGGCACTTGCATTTCACACTTAAATACAAAAAAATTAAAACATACATGGTGGACTGGGCCGTAACCGGTAAAACCCTTTATTTTTGTTATTTGACTTACGGTAGCCGGACTGTAAACTGGACGGATTCCCCATACCAAACAGTAACATGCTAGTTGGGAACGTTTATTGGGGAGAATCCCTAACTGTTGTTACCTGCAATTTTCTAGGCCTCAACAGTTTTTGGCGCTAGAAGGAGGGCCGCCAGTGCATGGCTGGCCGAGGGAATTTACTTTCTCGAGATTATTCCACCAGTGATAGTTCTGAAAGCAGTTTGTTTCCCAATCCAATTCCTGAAGAGAAGGGTAAAGAGCATCTGTATTATGTCGATAACGAAGTAGTTAATGATCTGAGAGGACATACTAGGGCATATGTGAAGAAGATTGGAGGATTACTAATTATTCATGTCTTGTCCAGAAGAGAATATAAGAAGAAAGACCATCCTATATTGGAAGACGTAGTGTTGGTTGGAGATTTTGAAGAACTGGTGGAAATTACCTTACAGGAAGTTGTTCAGCCTTTGAATCAAGTGGGCCCAGATACACCTTATTGTTCACCTGTTCATACCCCTATTCACTCACCACCTCATTCTCCACCCAGACTCATGGAAAACGTGAATGCAAATAAGCCACCCAACCCACCAAATCCACCACCTGCTTGGAGGGCTAGGTCACCTTTAAACCTGGCACCCCCTTTACATGACTTACCTCAGGATCTTGAGAAAATGTTGCCCAAGTTTGACCCAAGTGAAAAGATTTTGGTAGATGATCATTTGCAAAGTTTTTACTTGGCTATAGAAGGACTAAGGGCTGGAGAACATGAAGATGTAGTCTGCAGATTGTTTCCGCATACCTTGAAAGGAGCAGCAGCCTCATGGTATCTTGCTCTGCCTACAAACTCAATCACAAACTGGGATACATTTGAAAGAATATTTAGAAGTAAGTATGTGGTCCAAAAAACTCATGCAGCGTTAATGAAGGGGTTATGCGCTTTAAAGAAAGAAAGAAAAGAAAAAGTGCATAGTTTCACCCAAAGGTTTGCTTCTTATCTTAAGAATTTTTCTACAACTGATAAACCATCTGATAAGGTTTTGATCGAATACTATACTTCAGCTTTAGGGCCTGACTTGGCCATGTTTTCCAAGATGCAAGTCAAACCTACATTGTTAGAAACTTATGAAGAAGCCGAAAGAGTAGAAGCTGAAAAAGAGAGCATAGAAGATTATCCTGAGCAGTCAGGAGAAATTTTTTTGGTAAGAAAGCCTTATTACTATCTAAGCCTAAGGAGGCGCCGTCACATGACTTTGAAGGAATGTTGAAAATGTTGTAGAAACTATCTAACAGAATAATAGATTTGGAAAATGAAAAAGAAACTCAAAAATATTATAAGCCTTACGATAAAAGGAGAGAGGACAACAATCAATCTAAACCTCCTCCACACAGCCCTGCATCAATGAATTTAACTAAGGTGGGTATGGATAATTTTTGCACCTTTCATCAGCAGCCTCATTCTGAAAAAAATTGCCCTCAATGGATCAATTCGATGGCATTAGTAATGAATCAGCTATTGGACTCTAAACTAATAGAAGTTGATGATGAAGAGGAAAATGGAAATAAATCCACAGAAAAACAAGAAGAGGATGCTCTGGTTTTATGGGACTCTGTCTCGATGTTTGATATCGAAGAAGAAGACTATCTAAAACAGGAGGAGATATCAGAAGCAAACATGACAACAAGAAGTCAAGGTTTGATAAAAGAGGACAGATCATTACTCCCGAAAATTAAGAGACTTTAAAAGAATGTAAATAAAATTTAGAAGAGCACCATAGCTAATAAAATACCTGAATTCATCATTACTAGTCAAAATCCAAAGCAAATCAACATGCCTATTAATCCCATTGAGGAGAAGACTGATGATGTAAAAAGAATATCAAAGAACATAAGATGGAGTATGATATTGTGGAAGATATTAAGAGGGCTACGGAAAATATCTCGTTGTTCAAAATGTGTAATGTGCCTCAACAGAAAGAAAGATTGTTAAAAGCACTTGAAATACCTGAAGAAAAGATTCCCACTGACAATTAACCTAAAGAAGAAGAAATTGGTGAAGCGAGTGTGGGAGGTAAGTCTAAATACAGAACCCCACCATTTCTATTAACTTTTGAAATTTTCAACCATAACGTGCACAACTGTTTAGTAGACTCAAGGGCATCAGTCAATGTTATGTTGCTTTCAGTCTGCAAAAAGATAAATGGACAGCCTAAACCATATACCTGGCAGGTTATTCAGTTAGACAGAACAAATGTGAAGGTAATTGGGGAAATGGAGGATGTTTTGATTCGATTATCTTCAAATGAAAAGGTATGTTAGTTCGTTGATATTGTAGTAGCAGACATATCTGAGGAATATGGACTTGTTTTGAGTCCGGATTGGTCAGCAAAGCTAAATGGATATTTTGCATCAAATTGGTCACATTTGTGGTTGCCTTATAAGGGAAGTCCAAACCAGATAAAGATATTAAGAGAGCCCCACATGAAGCACAATGTTACTCAATTGGAAGAAAATAATGAACCAGTGAATTTTGTATTGGGAAATTATCTAATTGAGCTAGAACTGGGAAACTACCAAGCAAAAGAAGCTAGTAGTACACCAGACACCCAACCCGATCTCCTTCGATTTTCACGAGCAGATGAGATTGATTGTAAAATAGTAGATTTAGTTTTTGATAATGGGTAGGCCTTTTTTAATTTGCAGTCAAGCCTAACCCCTCAACTTACAAGATACTATATTTATAGGGGTGGGAAGAGAACTGACCAGTTAGTGGTTAGTTCCTAAACTTTATTTTCTTGATTTTTGTTTCTGCATTATCTTATACATAAATAAATTGATTTGGTTGGTTATTTTGATTTACTTTATTTCTGTTTGTTCTAGTTTAGATTTTGATGGATTTCAATAAAAGAAGCAAACTTTTGGTTGCATGGAGACCATTAGAAGTCTGGATTAACTAAAATCCTTGAGTGTAAGACTGTTTACTATTGTTTTATCTGAAATAATTTCTTCTAGTTGGCAGTTTTCCTAAATGGCTATGAAGACATTGAAGTCCTACTTAATCCTTGTAAAATAACTCAGGATCAAAAGGTCTAGAATACTATTTCGAGGCTCCATCCATCTCACATTTAAAAATGTCCTAGAGAGTGACAATAAAAGACCCATGGAAAGGAAGCAAGGTAAACAGTATATTATATATAAATGATCCCATGCCAAGAATTGAAAGCCAAAAGACAAATAAGAGTCAAGAATCTCTTGAGAAAGCAATATGTATCAAAGCAAAGTACTAAATCATATGAGTACAAAATTGCCAAATTTCTTCTTCGTCCATGAGCTGCAAATTAAATACAACTCTCACACAAAAGAACACTATGGATAGAGGAGACTAAATAAAAAAATTCAGAAATAAAGGCTTGCAGGAGGACTCAAAAGAAAGGACAAAGTCCAAAAGCAAAAAAAAAGGGCAAAATGGCATGGGAATGAGGAACAAATGAATATTTCTGTTTACCATATGTTACAATCCTGTGGTGTCCAAGTTGGAAGCTACCTGAAGACAGAGGTAAAAAAATGAAACTCATATTCCTGGCCTCAAAAGAGTTATCTTGACTTTGAAATCTTGGTTTCCATTTTCCTAAACTGGACTATCATCAATGATTAAAAGTACATACATTTGTCATTTGGGAAATCCAGACATATAGATGAATTCAACATGTTGGTTTTATTGTCAAACAGTCTGTTACTTAGGGAAGAAATTGTCCAGAGATCTGGGTTCACCAGGTAGTCACCAATTGTTGCAGCTGCAACTTTTTCCAAATTTTTAAAATTTTGGACCCTCTTTTTTTATGTTATCTTGCCTAGGATTGCTTTGATTGCTAAACTTTGTTTTTCCCTCTGCGACAAATTTGGGTTGCTTGAAGTTGAAATGAGGTCAACTGTTTTCATTCATTTCGGAAGTAGAATGATATAAAACTGCCAATGCTTTTGATTGTGGAACCTAACATTTTTTTAATTTTCAAATGGTTTGGTTTTATTGCTGTTGAAGGTTTGTTGAAGATTGAGTCGGGGTTTTAGTTATTTGTGTTGCTGCTGTTTTGGAGGTGAAACAAACTATTTTTATTGCTTCCCAACTGAAAGTATTTTGAAGCTTAACCTTTTTTGTTTTGGTTTTTCGGAGGTCAGTTGAGCAGTGAATCGGGCCATAGTTCTCCAAGTGGCCGCCATTGCGAAAGCTAACTAATAAACGTCCTAATGAGAACCATGTGTTTTTCCGATGGTTTATCTCCTTCGTTTTTTGGTTTTCGGTGTCATTTTGCTTATCACTGTCGGAGCATCAGGCTTCTAAGTCATCGTCGTTTCGGAGAACAGATGGCAAACGTTCCAACGGGTTGATTCTTACCTGTGCTGATTCCATGCTTTATTGCTTTTTCATTACTTTTGTTTTCTCTTCGCTATCGAAACATTTCATGACTTTGATAAAAAACCATAGTCTAATTATTTTCTGCCATTGCGGCTCCTTAGTGAACTAATCATCCGACATATAATTGTTCCTTTCATCGATGGTTTGTTTTGATCTTCGCGGATGTTTTCTGGTCTGTGCATTCATGTGACTTCCGCCGTTACGGCTCCTCATTAAAATAGTCGTCCAATGTTGTAGTGGTTCTGAGGTCTGATGCTGCAGTTTTTAGTGTTTATTTTTCCGACGTTGTATTTTGTCGTGGAACCCTTAGACTATATGGCTCCCGTTGTTGCGGCGCCTAGATAACTTTGATTTTCACCGATGCTTTTGTTTTATTGATCAAACTTTTAATTCACAATGTTTTTTATTTTCGCCATCGAAACGGTGTTGATGATTGATCGGAGTAATAATATTTTGTGTTCCTAACACAGTGGCAACATTGAGCCTTTGGTTGCAGAACCCATTATCTCTCCACTTTTCATCGTTGCAGTTTTCTAGTAAACTATCTCACCGATGTTTAGTGGCTATGAGCTCCGACCTTTAGCTTTTAGAGTTGCCAACGGTCGATTTGTTTATGTTGACTACGAAGCCCTTAGTCTATATGGTTTCCACCATTGCGGCAACTGAGTGAACTAAACATCTGACAAATAGCTATTCCGTTCGCCGATGAGAAGTTTGTCATCCCGATGCTATAGTACTTCTACCCGCCGAAGTGGTTTATCTGCTCGATGCTTAGCATTTTTGCTTTCGACTATCACTAGGGTTTTCCTGCCATTTTTGTTCTGTTGTTACTCTATTTTATGGGATGGCAGAATTTTCCCAGGGGTGCTGGTCAAGTCAAGGTTTTATGAGATGAAGAGCGCAGTTTGGGGGTTTGGTGTTTTGAGGAGTGTTGGTTGCATTGTCTCGGCTCATGCTTTCTTCACAAGGTTTCAAGTTATTTCAGATGCAGCTCATTTTTAGATAAAGAGTCTGTTCTACTGGGATTGTGATTTTAGTTGGGCAGCGGCCTTACAGGATTTTCAAACCCAGCTTGCAGGATTTTCTTTGCCTTATCTTTTCATGCATTAATATTGTTGTAGTTTATTTTACAGAATGCATGTATTGATATAGTTTATGTCATGTTGTTAAACACTGAATGGTCTAAAATATGCTATTTTCATGACAGGGCGATTGCTGCTAGGAAGATATATCTAAAAGACAAAGCAGAAGGGAGGCAGCAATGAAAGACGAAGTTGGAGCATAAAGAAGCAGAGATAGAAAAGGAAGGAGAAAGTGGAGGTCTGAGATCAACAGGATCTCAAAAGACAAACGAATTACTGAGCAGAATCAATAGCAACAGAGGCTCGGGTTTTGGAAAAGTTCATTAGTTACTAAGCTGGTCCCTTTTATAAAGTGCTCTTAAACTTTAATCTGAAATGTAACGTATTACATAAATCATGAGCATTCACTAAAAGACAAAATTGTGGGATTGAACGGTTGGGGGGAAGCCCAAAGGTCACTCAAGGGGCAACCCAAAGGTTTTGTTGTTTTTGTATAAATATAGGAGTTAGTTGTAGAGAAAAGACTTTTTCCCAGATAGATTTGTGAGAGTATGATGTAAGAAGAACTATTTCCTTTTGCATAAAGAAATTACAAGTTTCCTGTTGGAGAAATCTTTGTGGAAGGTTTCAAATGTTTTGTTATGGATTTGTTGAATGTAAACTATTTCATTTTCAGCTGTTATCCATTAACTGTGAGATCATTCTAACTCTTTGAACCTATGTTCTTGTTATGAATGCGCTCTAGTTTATTCTATGAAATTTCCACTATGAGTAATGAATGTTGTTCATAAAAAATTAGCTATTTGGTTGTTCATATATCTATAAATGTTCATGTGTTTTGAAATAAGTATTAGCTATCTGTGATTTTTCTTAATGCATGCACAAAATACATTACTCATTGATGAATAATAATCTTGCTCCCTAGGGATAGGTTAGATAGTTAGTTTTAGTTTTTTCTTGTTGTGTGTGGTTTAGATGCGAGAGAGTTAAGACGAGAGGTAAGAACCTGCGCATCACATTGTGACCACTCCTCATATTCTATATCAATCTGCATTTTTAGATAGGCACTTGCATCTCATACTTAAATACAAAAAACTAAAAACATACACGGTGGATTGGGCCGTAACCGGTAAAACCCTTTATTTTTGTTACTTGACCTACGGTAGCTGGACCATAAACTGGACGGATTCCCCATACCAAACAGTAACGGGCTAGTTGGGAACGTTTACTGGGGAGAATCCCTAACTGTTGTTACCTGTGATTTTACAGGCCTCAACAAGAGGTTAACTGCCACTTACTGCATGTGCATGCATCAGTTTGGGCACCTCCCAGACCAATCCCTACATTTTAGGAGCAACTGGGAGTCTCGGCCATTGGGTCCACTTGGCCTAATGGGGCCACCTATATCAGTTACTAGAGTGTGGGGAACACTACTAGAGGTTAAATTCCACTTACTGCATGTGCATGCATCAGTTTGGGAACCTCCTAGACCAATCCCTACATTTTAGGATCAATTGGGAGTCCCAGCACCAACATCCATCAGTTAGGTGGAGTTGGAACTAATTGGTCTTAGTTAGCCTCCAATTACCTTTAGTTATTTCACAATCAGTTAGCTAGTGCTATCAATGCATGGCTAATACATGGTTGCATGGGGAGGAGCACTTTTCCTACATACCACACTCAGTTGCACTGAGTTAACTAGCTGTAACTGATTGATTGAGCTGTTGGACATCAGGGAGTTGATATTTGGACTCAAACTTTGTCAGTTACTTCACAATCAGTTAGCTAGCACTAGTAATGCATGGATGCATGAGGAGGAGCACGTTTCCTACCTACCACACTCAGTTGCACTGAGTTAAATAGCTTACACTGGTTGATTGATTTATTGGACATCAGGGAGTTGATCTGTTGAACTCCAATATGGATTGAGAGACCATGAGTTAGAGATTCAGTTAGATACAGTCAAATCCACTTGGTATATTCGAATTTCTACCTAATGCATTCGAATTCTTCCTATTTGTAACCTATTGTACATTGGATTTATTATGATGAATATACTGTAAATTCCTGAGCAATACTTGTTTGTTTCCTATGTGGTTTGTTTTGCTTAGTTTTTATGTTCATCCTCCATTCAATTGCTCCAAAAATAATAATAACTTTATGCTTGAATATCACATGGCATTCAAATTCTAAAATAAGCATATTCAATTCCATATCTTCTTAAAATGGGCCAAAACGCTTCAATTTACATCCTTAAAAATAGAGAATATAGATACCTATATCCTTATAGGTACAATGGTATAAAATCACCAAAAATTTTACCATTTTTTTTGCTCAAAAGAAAGTAGGGTTTGTTACTTAGTATATCATTACATTTATATTTACAAATTAATTTAGTATCATGAACTATTTTGTTTTTCTCAATTTATAAACCTACTAGAACTAATAAACTTAGTCCTAAATATAATCTTTTTCGTTCAGCTCCATATATAAACCTAATATAAATTCCTTTGACTACCTTCCTCTCCCAAGCAAGAAGGAAGATGAACATGTCTCCATATCCTCTTTTAAGATGAACCAAGTTTTCCACAATGTGTAAGCCAAAGTGGCACAAAGCAAGTGTTTGATTAAACAAAATTATTAATTTCTTAAATGTAAAATGGCATCAAAGTATATTATTATGGCTATTGAATGGTATAAATTAGTTTTTATCTTTGAGTATTATTTATTTTTATATCATTCACATACTATACACAAATTTGTGTTTAATTTTGGATATTAAATCAAATTCCTTTAAATGTACAATTAACTTGTGATGGCTTACCATAAATGCAATATTCGGTATTTTTTTAGTAAATAGCTTGTGAGTGCATCCTTCAAGACATCTATCTCCCTATTGACAATAAGGCATGTTATCATTAGTTGATCTACATCAAAGGTACACATATCAACAAGGGATCTCAACAAACATAATGATTAAGAGCCCCATAGGTTTTTAGTGATTTCTTGCTAGATATGTATGAATATATAAGCAATCCTTATCTCTTTGAAAAAAGTGTAATCATTTCTTGCGCAAAACCATGACTGCATAAGTTTGAACCATGCGTAAGAATACTTTTCTACTTGGTAGAAGAGAAATCACTACATGGTTAAAAACATAAAACGTTGGAACCATGAGTGGGAATTCTTATCGAATCGGCAGAAGAGTATTCACTACAATGGTAAAACCATAAAAAGACAAGGGAACACCATATATGGTTGATAGGATGGAACCACATATGGGTTGACATGTTCATGATTCCTTCCTACCCAATCATGATTTTTCACAAGTGAGCATTGGAAACCCTCATGGTTTAATGCACTATACTATAAAACGAGAAATTTATACAATGAAAAAGAACTCTAACCATAAATCTCATATTTTTGTGTAAAAAACAACTCCAAAATGAAAAATGGTGATACCAATATACATTTTTTTTCATGGTTAAAAATATAGGCATGACCTAAAGAATCTATATTGTTGTTAACAAAAACCGTAAAATCAACACCTAAATTGAATTCTATTGCTATTGGTATCTAAGTTTTTTTTCAATAGTTAAATTTAGAACTTGTTTGCAATGACTATGATTGCAACAAAACTATTAGAATTATATTTTTTTAATTTTAGTAAAACTTCCATACTAAGTTGTTACCGGTTTGAATGGCAGGTCTTGCCACCGGTAAGCATATAAGGGAAAAGTGACCACTGTCACCTTAGTCACTAGTCCCCAACTTCTTCAGAAGCCTAAGCCTATCAGGGGAGAGCCCTATTAGACCCTACAAAGACACTTAAACAAAGTATTATCTTTCAAGATTAAAGATCAATTCCCAATGGAGTCGAATATGATAGCAAAATCGTGGTGTATTATGCAAGAAAGAAGTATACTTCTATGATACAACTTTATTGAATGATATGTAAGGAAATGGAATCACACTATGTGTCATTAAGAACCATATGGTATCATTAATAACACTAAGTATCATTAATAACCCTTATCATATCTTATTGTTTACCTTTATGTATGCATGGAATAATATATCAATATGGTTTAAACGACAGCAGTAAGAAGCATGATACTTCACACAAAAGATATCATCCCTGGACTTTGATTATATTCAATATTACCAACAGAACACCAGCAACTTACAAATGGTTATGGTTTATAGTAGCTTCATAAAAATGTGACTAAACAGTATATATAAATATGCCAATTAGTAGCAACAAAAAATCACACGATTATCGATAGCATTTCAGTACAATGTTAGTGTTTTGTTTAAGGAATAACTACATATGGGATTATAAAGTACTATGACTGCAAGAAAATGAGTATGGGAGGCAATGAGGATGCCACTGAAAGGGCAGCCTTGGGGCTTGAGGAGGGTTGTTTCATGGAAAAAGGAGTGGATGAGTGGAATCCTTTAGGAGCAGCAAAAGTTTGGGGGGTAGCATAGCTTAGGGATGACACTTTAAGACAACTTCTATAATGCAAGGAAAGTGGTCCAAGGCTAGGGAAACTACTAGTAGCAGACAATACATGGTGAAGACAAGATGCAAAGGCAATGGAGGAAAAGAGAGGCAGATGGAGCGTGCTGCAGGTAGAAACGCAACTACGAGCTATGTGGATAATGTTTAGCGAGCAGCCAATGGGAAGGAGGAGAGAAGATACAAACCAAGCGTAGACTTGTGGAAGGATAAAGGGGCTAGCTTGAACACGTATCCAAAGTGAGGAAATGCAGGCTCGGGGCTGTAGTTGGAAAGGGGGGGAACTAGGGCTGTGAGGTTTCTATGGAGAAAGGGTTTAGTTAAGGCAGCGAAAGGTAGAAATGAAGGATTTCTAGGGCATCGAGACCTAGGTTAGTTTTGGTTAGGGCTAACCATAAACTAGTTCTCCACTAAAAATATCCTAAAAAAACCTAACTAACCCCAATAAACCTAAGAACTAACCCTATACTAGGTTCAACAAGAGAAATTTGTGAGGACCTAGGGAAACCCTAGCATAAGCCCTACCCAACCTCGGGATTCTTAGGAGGAGGGATAACCTGATGAAGAAGGGTCCTAGGTCAAGCAACTAGCCTGAGAAAACTAAGGAGAAACCCTAGGGCACCCTCACAGGAAGGCGTGTCATCATTTTCTAAGGAGACAAGAGGAAGGTAAATCCCTATCCCATGGAAAAGTGCAGCACTAAGGCCGCCACTAAGAGTCAAATGTGCATATCCACCAACATCTAACAAAAAGGTAAGAAGCCTAACCTCCTTGTGCTTATGTTCATCCAACAAAACAAAGCATCACCAAAATTAGAGATTCACCAAAGAATTACTAGAAAAATAGCTTGCATTAACTAGAAAACTTCCTCACTAGGAGTGCATCCATCCAGAGAAACCCTAAGAAGGGTAAAACAAGTGCATAGTGATTTATCCCATAAGTTCCAATTTACAAATGAAAGTGAGGAGATATATTTATATGACCTTACACTCACTTTTTAAAATAAAATCCACGCTGGCATGCCTTAAAACAAGTAAATTTGTAATTATTAAATGTCAACTTAAAATTAAAAGAAAATAATATTAAAATATAGCCTAAGTTAGGCTACCTGGGGTATTTGCATCCCTAGGTGCCCAAAACATGCTCAAATAAGTGAATCGCTCTGAAGAAAAGGCCATAGTGAGATGGAGGGAGGGTGTTATGCCCCATCTAACCCTTATAATTTTTTAAAACCTTGCAATGCCCTCCTCAAAGCACGAAAACAACCCGAAAAGGAGGATGTCTTCCTCTGAGGAAAGAAGGCCACGGAGAGCAAGGACCCACTGACGGAAGAACAGGAGGGTGTACAAAGTGGTTACGAGTGTCTCATATCTGAACCAAAAGCCACTAGAGCATGTAAGAAGGGAATGGATCCATGGGACCTAGTGGTCAACCTTTAGGGGCCCCAGACACCAACCCTAAGGTTAAAAACCTCTTTAATAGGAAGACAACAGTGCCATTAAGCCATATTACCTTTAAAGGAGGACCAAAGAGTTCAGCCATGACCACCATCACTCAATAAAACCTCTCTTGGTCAAAAAAATTGGCCCTCTCTCCCTGGGGTACACCTGAAGGTGCGTTGGGTGCCAGTGCAGCGTAACACTAAGCATAACTCATTTTTCATAAATTATTTCCACTACTCTTTCCATATAAAATAAAATCCATTATGATAATATTCAAATCAAAACATTTATTAAACAAAAAAAGTACAAATAATCCATATAAAAATGCAAATGCTCCTTTAGAGGTTCCATACAAACATCATATTAATAAAGAACATACAAAATGTTTCATGTACAATTATTCAAACTAACTCATAGGTTTTGATACCCTATCATAATCTACATTGTATTTAGATGGAGGATTAGATGAAGATGTAGATGACCCATATTCTTCTCTATTATCAATCAGGGCACCATCTGAGTCTACATGTATTCGAAACATTTTTGTTGTCACATTCCTTTTGGATCTACGACCCGGTTTTGCAGAACCCCATCTTTCAACTATTTCCTTTGCCAACAATTTCTTGGTAATATCTATAGTCATGGAGCGAAGAGTGCCTTTCTTTTTCAACTAGAATTCATAAACAAGTATATCAACATCCTCTAATTTCAATATGTCAATGCGATGATAATTAATATTTTGACCCTTCTTTTTCTCTTCCTAATTTTTTTTATCAACCAGCATCTCTGGCTTGTACACGCCATCAAATTGGTGTGTATATGTTGCATACCAATGTACTTCAATTGATATACCATATTCATTTTCTTTATTAGCGTTCATAACCTTTGCAATCCAGAATGGATATTGATGCAGATCTTCTATAGCCACAATTGCAATCATGCAACCCTCCTTAATATCTTGTATTGATCCCCTGTAAAGGTCTTCCATCACTTCACGTTGTGCATAAGATCTTCTAGATCCAATATACATTTCTCTTTCCCATGGTTGAGAAGACTCAACATCTTGAGATGCAAATTGTGTTTCTTAGTTTTCATTTGACATGATTTTTGGCCAACTAAACAAATTCTTCAAAAATATATCCCCATTTATAGAGTTTGAAATTATGTCGACCTGCTCCATGAAAAAGGACTCCCACCAAACTGAACCAAAAACATCAAAGTACTCATATGTATCTTTGATATATTTTTTTTATTTCTTCCAAACTTTTAGAAGAATCGACATTTATATCATGTCGACGTGCATTATGAATCTCACCAACTGATTGCAATAATAATAACTTTGAAGCATACATTTGATGACTTGGGACAAATTTCAAAAATTCCAAACCTAATTCAGGTCCCCATTTCACACTGGTTGAGTACTCTTTCCCCATATTAGTGTTTTTTGATCAATTCTTTTATAGGAAATTTATGTTGAAAGATAATGTCATTCGGTTTTTCAATTCACCTTTCTTCACCATGCAATACCAAAATAAACCTTCGCATGTCAATAGTTTCTTTCAATGTGTATACAAGAGGCTCTAGAATGTATGCTTTTTTTATAATTTCAATTAATGATGGTAGGATCCCAAAATTCATTCTCCTCAATGTCACTACAAAATGACTAAACATTTGATCAATATGACCATGCGTATGCCCAACAAAAAGGAAATAAACTTTTACCTTTTGAAAAATTTTGAGTTCAACAGGCATGTTTAAATAACCAAACACGATATGATTTTTGTTTTCCCTACTAGTGTTGTCCAATTGCAAATCAGTAACTTTAGGAAGATCAACAAACCAATGAGTTAGGGCATGCTAAATTATGGTGATGGTTAGATTTGGATTATTATGGATATTTGGAGTCGTAAAGTAAACCCTTGGAGACATCCAACCATTAAAAACCAACCAACCAACCAAGTGAAACTGAATAAAATTTTCCTACTTTAAACTCTTCGGTATATGGACAAAATGTGGCAAAAGTGTTTTTTTTCTTCTGATCCATGTCATCAATTATCAGATCCATATAATTATTTGGAGCATCATAACACTTCTTGCGATGTTTTTACAACTTTTGTTGTTCACTTGATTGTTGATTGTGATGCGCTTGAAGTGCATTGACAATGGAATTTACAAATAACATAAAATTATAACTTAATTAGTTTTCATACTAAATATTGAACCTAGAAGAAATAATTTTGTAGATACATATGGCCTCATTCTATCCCTTATGATGTATCCCTTTTATATTTAAGAGAAGCACATAAATTACAAATCCCCATCCTTGACCTCTTAGGAATGTGGGCGTTGTTGAATTTTTTTCCATAGCTGTGTAAAATATGAATATTCAATATGAAATTTCCATTCTCTTCAGCACCTTGAACATATTCCTTGTATAAGTTGTATATTTCTCTCCTTGTGAAAGTATCTGGAATGTGTATTCTTTCTCTATTTTGCATACTCTCTCCATGCTTGGAAAAAAGTCTTGCATCCATGACATCGTAATGTTGGTTGATGCCCGAGTGATTTGTCCATGATAATCTTCAAAATAGAATGTAGGATCCTTTTCTAATCTTGTATAGAATCTTGATAGCCAAATATTACCAATAGAATGAATTTTTTTGAATACCTTTATGGAAAGCAAAATGTTTCCAATGCCATAATCATAACCTATTTTTGTTTAAATCATGCACCCCACTAAATATGAATTTTGCATATTTTTGTTCATTGAAAGATATGTATTCCTTTCTTCCAAGGAATAATTGTAGTCTATACCCTTCAAACAATTATTCTAACAACAATCGCCCAAAATCAACTTATTAATAGAACTTGAAATCATGAGTAATTATTTCCTAGACATTGTATAATTTGAATGCTCTAGATTGATATAAAAGGGTCTAGTCCTAAACTTAATCTTGATCATTGTTGCATTTTTCCTTTGCATTTCCTAGACCATTATATCTGCAACAAAATCCTCATTAGAATGAATGTCTTCATCACAATGAGGAATACCATCAACAAATTCAGCAAGAAAATGATTATCCCCATAACTAACAAGTTTATCACTTGAATGGAAATAATTATCTTCATTATTGGTGCCTTCATCGACAAAATATTCCTCTATGCCTTTGAAAACATCACTTGGATGATAATCATTATCACTGTTATTGGTCCCTTCATCCTCACCAACATCATCATTAGTCCCATAAAAATTCTCACTTGGAGGAAAATCATGAGATTCATCATTATGTGTCCCTTCATCCTCATTAGCATCATCATTGGTCCCATTAGAATCCTTGATTGGAGGGAAATCATGAGATTCATAGTTATCAGCCCCTTCATCCTCACGAGCATCATCATCAGTAACATTACATCATCGATTGGAGGAGAATTATCATCACTATTGTTGTCTTCATCCTCACCAAAATACTCACGTGGAGGAAATTCATCACCGGTCCCATTAAAATCCTCGCTTGGAGAAAATTCATCATTGGTTCCATTGAATCCTCACTTGGAGGAAATTCATCATCGGTCCCTTTGAAATCCTCGCTTGGAGAAAAGATATCATATGTGCCATTGAAATTCTCGCTTGGAGGAAATTCATCATCTATCCCATTCAAATCCTTGCTTGGAGGAAGTTCATTATCTGTCCCACTGAAATCCTCACTTTTAGGAAATTCATCATCTTTATAAGTGCATTTATCTTCACCAAAATCAAAATCAACCCCATTAAAATATCAGTTGGAGTAAATCATCATCAATCCCATTAAAATCTTTGCTTGGAGGAAAGTCATCATTGGTGCCTCTAAAATCATCTCTTGGAGGAAAATCATCAATGGTGTCATTGAAATCACTACTTGGAGGAATGCCATCATCAGTGCCTTTGAAATTATCACTTGGAGGAAAATCATCATTGGTCCCTTTCAAATCATTACTTGGAGGGAAATCATCATCACTTCCTTTGAGTTCAGAACTTGGAGGGAAATCGCCATGAATTCCTTTAAAAACCTCCCTTAATGGAAAGCAGTCATCATCTTACTCAGTTTTTTTACATTCCTTACTATGAATAGAACAAGAAGAATGTGAAGAAGATGCTGATGCTTCAAAAATCAAAATTAATTCAGTTGATTCCATGGTTCCTCACTAAAAAATAGAATGGCATACCAATTTCAACAACCCAATCTCAACAAGTGTAACAATAAGTTATTCCCTCACTTCTCCAATGAAATAGAATGGAACAATTGTGTCACACCTAATGATCTTATAGCTAGGAGAACGCAATATATTCCCTCCAAAATTAAACTAGACATTTGTACAACAGAAACATGAAACTAGTAAAAAGTGACTCAATCCATGTTATATATAAACACAAGTTCAATTAGACTGTGCCACTATTAGCTAGGATCTATAAAAACATTTGTATAATTAACATATATACTAACTTTTTACCATTTATTTTATCCCACATTCATAAAATGATTTTAGTTATAGTAAATCATTTTAGTTTTTATTTTTCACTCTTTACGCTTTCTTTTATCCTACACTCACTAAATGATTGAAGTAAAAAAAAAATATTCTCATATAAGTTAATTTATTACTGTACTTACTGCATTTGAGATTAAGAACATGGAGCAATTTTCTTGCACTTTGAAGGTTGTTTTTTTGTGTGTGTTATTTGTTAAATTTATACTTTATTGTTTTTACGTAGTTTGTTAATTTGATTTGTTTTTTAGCATCAATTTCATTTCAAAAAATAATTTGATTGGTTTTTTCACATTTTACGACCAAGGATTTAAAATTTTGACATTATCTTCGGGGCACTCTCAAGATCACAAAGAGATTTAATAAAAAAAAATAGCATCTTGAAGGTCATATCTCTTTTTTTTTAACTTATACTGTCATATTTTAAATTTAATTGGGGGAATAGTAAACACAAGTGGTTATTCAACACTAACCATAGGAGTGGCCCCTTTGGGTGCTTATTGGAATCAATTGAGAGCTCCAACATACCCACAAAGGGACTCCCCTTTAGCCCATTGGATGTTGGTCGTGGGCTATGGAAGCTCCAAAGGGCACCTGTTGAAGCCTGTTGGGGTCTCCAATGGCAGGCGCCCATGGGATCTTGATCGGGTTGGGCTCCCATGGGAGCCCAAGCAGGTGCCCCTTTATGCGTCCGTTGGATCCCATGGAAGGCTCCAACAAATGCCCCTTTGGGGGTGGCATGTGGCTATGACCCTTTGGGAGTCTGCTAGATCCTGAGTTAGGCTCCCACATGCGCACAAAGGGGCGCCTTCTTAGGCACCCGTTGGAACTGACCGAATCCAACGAGAACCCAAGTAGGCACCCCTTTGAGTGCTCGTGTGAGCCCAAGCTAGGCTCCAATGGGATACCAAAGGGGCATAGCCACGGGCCACCCACATGGAACATGTGTCATTCCTTGGGGTGGCTTATGGCCACTCCTTTGTGCACCCATTGGAGCGGGTCGTTGCTGCTCAACGTGGATTGAGTCAACCCCTTTGGGTACGAATCGAGTCGCTCCTCGAGGTGGCCTAAGGCCACCCCTTTGGGTTCTCATTGGAGAGTCAACTTGCTCCAACGGGTTCCCAAAGGGGTGGTCATAGGCCACCCAGATGAGGGGATCGATTCTGAGAATCAAGTCACTCGTGAGGGTGGATTTAGGCCACCCCTTTGGGTTCTCGTTAGAGAGGAGGAAGGTGCTTAAAGAGGCTCCTCCAAGTGGACTGAGGTCACCCATTTAGGCACCCGTTGGATCGGTGGAATGCTCCAGTGGAAACACAAAGGGGCACCCACTTGGGTGCTCATTAGAGCCCGTGATAGGGTCCAACAGGCACCCGCTTGGGTGCCCACCCGAGTTGACTGGTTCCAACAGGAACCTATTTGTGTGCTTATGGGAGCCTAAGGTAGGCTCCAGTGGGTTCCTAAAGGGGAATCCACATGCCACCCCCACAAATCCAGTTCCTCTCCTTAGGGTGTCCTGAGGTTGCCCCTTTATGCAATCGTTGGAGTGGGTTGTTGCTCCAATTCCTTCCCAAAGGGGCGGCCTCAAGCCACCCCAAGGAGTGGCTTGATTTTCTGAATCGAGACCCTCCTTATGGTGGCCTAAGACCACCCCATTGGGAACTCATTGGAGCGGTTGAGAATCGAGTTACTCATCGGGGTGGCCTGAGGCCACCCCTTTGGGCACCCACTGGAGAAAAAACATGCTTCGATGGGCACACAAAGGGGTGCCTGTAGAGCCCATTGTAGGCTCAAATAGGCACCTCTTTGGAGCTCGTGATAGGCTCTAGCAGACACCGAAAGGGGCATCCCTTTGGGCCCCCACTGGAGCCTTCTATGGGCTCCCATGGGTTCCCACTTGGGCATCTGCTAGATCCTTCTGTGGGATCCTAGATCCTTCTGTGGGCTTCGACGGGTTCCATATTGGGAATCTGCTAGAGCCAATCCGCTCCAATGGGTTTCCAATTGTGCACCCCTTTATGCATCTGTTGGATCCCTTGACAGGCTCCAGTAAGTGCACAAAGGAGAGGGCACTTGAGTGCTTGTTGGAGGCCACAGAAGGATCCAATAGGCACCTAAGGGGGTTCCCCTTTATGCAGCCATGGGAGCCCACGATGAGATCCAACAAGATCCCAAATGGGCTCCCACTAGAGCCTTCCATCGACTCCCACTAGTGCACAAAGGGGTGCCTCCTTTATCCACCCATTGGAGCATGCGATAGGCTCTAGCGGGCGCTACTTTGGGAACCTTCTTGGGTGCCCATTGGAGCCCACTATAGGCTTCAATAGGTATCCCTTTTTGTGCCCACTAGAGCCCATGATAGGCTCTAGTGGGTGCCCAAATGGGTGCCCCTTTGGGTGCCTAATGGAGCCTTTTGTGGTCTCCAACAAGCACACAAAGGGGTGCCTTCTTAGGTGATTGTTGGAGCCTATTGCAGGCTCAAATCAGAACACAAAGGGGTACCTGATTGGGTGCATGCCTCATCCAACCAACTCCAGTGGGCACCCTTTTGGGTTCCTTCTAGAGCCTATTGCGGGCTTGAATGGGTGCACAAAGGGGTGTATTCTTAAGCACTTGTTGGATCCTGTTTTGGGATCCTGTGGGCACCCCTTTGTGCACTTGTTGGATCATGTTAAAATATCTAATGGGCACCATATTGGAAACCCATTGGAGTTGATCGGCTCTGGAGAGCTCCCAGGCGGGCACCCCTTTGTCCACCCATGGGAGCCCATGGTAGGCTCCAACAAGAGCCCAAAGGGGTGCCCCTTTTCCTGTTGGAGCCTTCCACGGGATCCAATGGGTGCACAAAGGGGCGCTCGCTTATGTTCATGTTGGAGCATGCCGCAAGCGCGCAAGTTATTTCCCAAGCGATATCCCCTTTGTGCACTTGTTGGATCCTTAGTGGGATCCAACAAGTGTACAAAGGGGTGCCTGCTTATGTGGTTGTTGGGGTCGGTCGACTCCAGTGGGTGACCCTTTGTGTGGTTGTGGGAGCCCAAGGTAGGCTCTAGAAGGTGCCTAAAGGGGCACCCGCTGGAGCCTGCCTTGGGATCCCACAGTCACACAAAAGAGCGGCTACTTGGTCCCTCGTCGCAGGAAACTGACTCCAATGAGCACCCATTGGATCCCATGACAAGATCCAACAAGAACAAAAAAGGGCGCCTGCTTGGGTGCACCTGTTGGAGCTGGTCCCCCTTTGGGAACCTGTTAGAGCCTAGCGTGGGATCAAATGGGTGTACAAAGGGGTGTCCTTATGGGATCTCGAAGAAACCCGGGGAAGGCTCTAGCAGTCGTCCATTGGAGCTTCCATAGGTCACGACTAGCTCCAATGGGCTAAAGGGGCATTCCTTTGTGCATCTTGTGGAGCTCTCTTTCGGCTTCAACAGGCACCCAAAGGGATCCAATAGATGCCTAAAGGGGCAGCCAAAGGCCACCTCCATGGAGCGATGCCTGCTCTATAATGATTTTCATTGGCAGCATGTTGGAGCCCATGGTTGGGTCCAACATATGCCCAAATGGGCGTTCTTAGGGTGCATGTTGCAGTCGATTGTGGACTTCATTGGGTGCCCAAAGTTTTGATTGGGTTGAATGGGATGGTATCCAAAGAGGGCATCAACTTATGTATATTGTCCCCCTTGTAAAATGAAAAAAATATTATGTTTTAATGCTTTTTTTTAATCTATGTTATTAAATGTTTTTATTCTTTTTTGTTGTGTCAGAAGAATGGCTTAAAAAAATATTCATCAATATTTCTAGGGCAAGACCTACAAAGACGACACCTGAAAAAGAAGTTGGGACACCTAAAAATGTTGAAGGTTTTGACAAATGTCATAACTCTATTTATCCAAAAACTAGGAATCGTATAGATTGGAAATATTCAATAGAGGAAATGAAAATGAATTATTCTTTGTATGTCAAGGACAAGTATTTGAATGATCCAAAAAGTATTTACCTATTTTGTGGTGAGTTCGAATATATTAAATCAAATTATAAACTCGGCTTGGTACAAGATATGTTTTTGGTTCTGGGTACAAACACTCTTTATGTCCTAGTGAAACAAGCAAAGATGTATCGAAAAATATGATATTGCTTGAAGGTATTACAATATAAGATGAAAGAATGTTTCATAGATTTTTGTGCATAAACCGTGCAACATATTGAGAAAGGGAATGTAAGTTTCAATACTTTGCTAACATTTAATGTTTTTATTTATTACAATTAGTTCAATATGTCAATAAAAAAATATCATTTTATTTGAATGTGCAACATTTTGCTAAGTCACTTTCCGAAATGTTGAGCGGAATTTATCAACGGAGGAAAATCCTATAGGTATCATCAATGGTTATCATGACAAGGCAGGAGGAGAAACGAAGAAACAAGTGGAAAATGTTCATACAACAAAAGCACAACCACCAAAAGAAAATAAAGGGGAAGAAAAACAATCAAATCAGGTAAAAAATGTTACATTTCAAAATATTGCAATGCCAACTAAATATAATGGAGATATTGTTGCCAATGAGGTTGTTACACCTACAATAAAGAATAAGAAACATTATGGAAGGAAAATAATGACGGTTGAGGATGTTTCCCTTCATAACCTTGGTAAAACTATTGTTGATTTAAATGAAAATACTTCAAGATATAAGAGGAAAAGATCTAAGTTTGTTGAATCCAGTGTTAGATCTAAATTGAACAATGAAAATTCTAGGGCTAGTATGGAAGTCATTACTCTAGGTTTCGATCTAGAGGATGGTGTTTTCAAGTCAACACAAAATGCAATTTGAGAATGATTGAGCAAGGATGAATTGGTTGACAATGGCCATACATTTATTTTAAATGTGAATCAACTCTATAGACCCACACAAGGCCAAGAATAATTTCAAATTAGAAATCCACGTCACCTACATATTCACAACATGAAAACATTGATGAGGTGTTATCCATATGCACATGTGGTTAACTACCTAGTTTTTGTTGACCCCAAACAAGTTCTTGCTTAGCATGCATTTGATCGATCTGAATTTTTTTATTATAAATATTATGTGATTGGGGAAAATCATTTTTTTGAGGCAAGAAGAGAATTAATATAGGAATATCCCAATAACCCTCTTTTTGAAACAATGAAATGTGTTGTTTATGATAGTTTAACATATGTAGAAGCAAAACTATTAGCATGGGATCATAACATAGATAGTGAATATATGATGTCCATGGCATTCATTCAAAGGGTGATATTTATTCATAATGAATTTGAACAAATATGTGGTGGGGATAGATCAAAGGTTGATATAAATTTTCAGAAGCAATGTTTTTGAAAATAGGTTTCTTAATTAAAGAAGACAATGAGAAGGGAAAAAATATTAGAGAAAGTGATGCATTGCAAGTTGTAGATGGCTATTTCCAGTTGGCAATTAGAATGGAGCAAGTATGGAACTTTATTGGTGACATATTCAATTTATGGGAGAATATAGGCATAAAAATTTAAAAAAGTCTAAATTCGTCCCATGGGGAACTGGTAAGACAGGTCTTGACGTCAAGAACTTGCTAGAAGATATGATCATAATGCCTTGGATATCATTGCAAGGAGTGAAGGATGAAGAACTTATCATTTCAATATTATCATGTGTAAAGTCATGTGAATTATCAATGGAAGAATGTGCAATGAAGTTGAGAAGTAAGTATATTGATTTCTTTTTATGTTTTATGAAATTAACTTTTGGATTTAACATGTTTTATCCTTTAAGTACTTCGTTATATCATTAGTTATTATTGTTAACATTATTTATGTTCAAATCATATAGTCACAATATTTACATGAGAATATAAGAGCAAAATGATAATAATATTGAACGAAAAGAGTTGGGATGATGTCAAATGCAACTAGCCAGAGTCTTGCTCAATAGAAAACTTAAAACAATTTTATGTTGCATTCAAAAAGGTATGTTGGTTTATGATACATTATATTTTATTTATTTGTGAGTTAAATTATTCTTTTTATTACTCATAGATATGATATTTGTTTTTAAAGATGCCAAAGAAGTCTACAAGTGGAATACCCGAAGCTTTTAAAATTCATATTTAACGAGCCAAAATTGAACGACAAAGAAGGAAACACCTTGCACATGTTGAGCTTGATGATACACTTGATCATTAGATTTGGAATGGGCTTGACAGTGTCCAATATCAAGTTATATGTGGAGTCTGTGAAAACATTGCAAATATTGTTCCTAACAAGGAATACTCCTTAGTCATTGTAGATATCCACCTTGGTTACAATATTACCAACATTAGTTATGATTTTGAGCCTTATAGTTACAATCCATTCACTAAAGTGGTTAACATATTTGTGGATGTCACAAAATTGTTGATTTGGAGATTTATTGTTTTGCATTTAGATTCACAAGGAGGAGCAGTGCTATCAAGTTTCAAGGGTAAAGCAAATGCAAGGAAATAACTTTATTGGTAAGATATAAGTGTTTAATTTGGAAATCAATTTTTTTTTTTAAGTTAATTGAATTCTTATTTTTTATTTGTTTATGTTACAGGAACAAGCCTAATATTCATATATCTTGTATTGAAGATGCATTCATGAGTGAAATCTAAAATGTACATGTTGCAAGCTGGACAAAAGAGAAAACTTATGACTCGCTTGTTATGAATGCAAAGAGTGAAGGAAAACATAGTCAGTTTTTGACTTATAATGTCGTGGTCAGAAAACTAACATATGAGGAAAATGATCTTAAAGGAGATATTGTAAACATTTACCAAAAGCCACAATCATTCATTAATTATCTCATAGAGACATTTTCAAGAGAAGGAGATTGGATTTTAGATTTGTTCTCGGGTAAGACTTGTGATATTACATATGAAATCATACTTAAGTTCTATTATTTTCTATTGTCCAATATAATTTTTTAGTTTATGTTATTTTATAATATGTTTTTTAATTAGTTTTATGAATTTGGTGATCTTATATACAACAATAACATTCTCCTTACAAAAATGAATATACTACATATCCGTTGAAAAATATCCATTACAATACAATTTTATCAAGCAAAGAATTAATGCTTTTAAAGTTCTTCCAGATGAAATGCAAGAAGTTGGATTGAAGAAAAGAGATTTTAGTGAATCCTGTGTGGAAAAAGTGTCAAAAGAGCCTCAACCACCATTAAAAGGGTTGTTTGGAAAGGATTATTTTGGACAACTTGTGGAAATAGAAGACTCAATGGAAGACTACACTGAAGTCCAACAAGAAATCCAAGCTCCAGAAAATGATGATATTGATGAGGAATTTGGCATACATGATATTATTGATTAGTTTATTGTCCTATAGGAAAATGTTAAAATTTTGAAATTTTTTTGAGAAGATATATTTGTAATTTTTTGACATTATGGTTTTATATTAAACATAACTTTCTATATATTGTTGTTGATATTTGTTATATTGACTTTAGCAGTAGATGATTTCATTTTGTGTGTTGAGTTTAAGTGAAATAATGCTTCTATGGAAAACAAAGTCAAATTTTATCATTTTTATGCATCAAACCTCTTAAAAAGACCAAAAAAATGGTTTAAAAGGTGTTCATTTTGTCCATTGTGCATCAATTTTGCTCTTTAAAATGTAGTATTTTTTTATTATGAAAGTTTACCAACAAAACTTCCAAAATGCATATGTTTTTCATTATAATTAGCTTATAAATGTAATTTTGTGTGTTGCATGTTAAGAAAATAATGTTAATGTATCGAAGTAAATTTAAAATTTAAAACACGTTCAAAAACTATTGTTTTTACATTGTATTTAGAAAATATAACATTCTAATAAATCACTATTTCATAGTTAGATTAAAATTTCAAACTTTGAAAAAATACATGATAT
>LPNX010619415.1:282949-453163 GCA_001517045.1 Pseudotsuga menziesii
ACACGTCATTTAAAAAAAGATTAGACATTTCAAACAAAAATGAAAAAAGAAAGAAAGTGGTGAAAAACACATTTCAACATAATAACGTCGTTAGATGCTTTAACACTAGGAAAATTCAAAATCTCAAAAAATGACTTTGAGAGAAAAAAGGTTGCTACTAGTAGCAACACTTCTTGAAATGGAGGTAAAAACAAGTACTAAATGATACCTCCAAAAAAACAAGAACTCGTGCAGGTTCTTGTTTTATAGTATACTGCGTTTGTTCTCTCTACAAACATACAACACAACATGTGCATTCACAAGATATTAAAGAATACTCTAATTTCACTACATATTAAGTATTTCCTCCCCCAATTTTATTTTTGAACCCCCTCCTAATATACCTTTACAATTAATAAAAAGTCTCATTTATCTTAGGCATCCACTTTTTCCAAGACATTTTTAATACCCCTTTTTATTTTTAACATCATTATCGTAACATGTCACATGACACAACTTGTATAACCCCAATAAATCTTACAAGGTCAAATATGAAATTTTAGTAAAAAAATCAAGATGAGGAAAAACCCCCTAAACACAAGTCAATTTCATTCACAATCATTCCAATCAACTTCACACCACATTCAATCACACATATACCTATCCAAACACCACTCTAACTCCAAACACAATTAGATTCACATGAACTTCACATAGAGTATACTTTTTCAAGCATTAATCCAACTTCAAACACAATCAAACTTACACAAACTTAGAGATAGAGTATCTATTCAAACCCCCCAGTACTATATTTAACCCCCTAGATACATAATTATAAACTCCCCATAATTTCTACATGTTTTTAACTGTTAAAAATACCCCTTGACCCTTATATACTAGGCAATATATTGCTTCCATATTTTAGAGTACTAAATCCCACAATATGAAATCACATGCTATAATTTTCCTACTTAGTGAATGAGAACCACCCATGTGCTTAACCTTTTCCCTTAATAAAGGTTTTATAAGGTTTTATAGTCTTAAAATATCCTTAATGAAAAAAATGTCAATCTGAACATCACATTTATTTTTTATGCCCAAAACACATACTACATTATGCTTTCCATCACACTCCAATTAGACAAGCCTAATTGTTTTCAAAAAGACCTCTTGATACAAGTCATAACCATGCTTCCATGCATAGGTTTTTGGATTCCTTTCATATTAGTGAAATAAAAATGGCATTCATATTAATTTTTATATATCCATTTGACTATATTTATCAATTAGGAGATTATAAATGATATTTGTGCATTGTCATATTGGACTGACATGCATGCTAGATAATGGAAAGGGTTTGGTGGGGGATCTTGTGGTATTTATGGCTATTGCCATATTGAATAAGGTGCATAGATATACATGTAGGATTTTGCAATGGACATCACATATCTTTTCATGTGGTGCACTTGAAGCGGTGTCAACTGTGCATGTACAATGTATGATGTGGCACAATACCCTCCATGCAATTTCCTTTCTCTAATAAATTATGTTTATCCTTGATATTATCAATCCATACATGTATTAACTCAATGCTTTCATACAAAATAGAAATTATTTGCATAGGTCATTTGACTACACATGTCAATCAAGAATAAACGTCTTCAAACAAGGAGAGAAAGCTAAGTGAAGGGTTTAATGGGGTTGCATGCGCTACATATATAGGTAGAACCACTTTTGGGTGTAGAAAAAGTAGGAACATATGGCACCCTTCCCTTGTGATATATTGTCTTACATCTCCACACACTTGATTCTATCATACATTGGTTGCACATGCAAGTTGGTCCAATGTGGATATGCACTTGAAAAATCTATCCTCTCATGTTTCAATCCACACATATACTAACTCAATGCTTCCAAAAATATATTAAGTAGCATAAATATATTAACTCAATGTTTCCAAACATATATTAAATGACATAAAATGGCTCATGCAACATGATTCATTTATTAATACATATATCATTTTTCATAGTTGGTCCAATATACAAGTGCACTTGAAAACATTTATCCTCTCATGTATCAATCCTCACATATACTAACTCAATGATTCCAAACATATATTAACAAGCATAAACTTACTAATGCCATGTGTTTCTTTTATTAATATATATGATTTTTCTCACACACGCACACACATCATCTTCACACTAGAGATTATAATTTTGGGATAAACAATTTAAATAGTTTAATAACCGTGCTTTATGATTTAACTTTTAAAAATCAAGATTTACACATGATTATTACTTTTAAATCTAACTCCACTAAGGAGAATGGTTATTCCAATAGAAAAAATTCTCCATTGGAACTCCACATGGAGTAGTTAGGGTTTCTTTCTTAATTGCATAGTTTCCATTGTTATGGCATCTCCAATAACCCTCCTTTCTCCATCTCACCATGCATATTCCCTATATGAGGGACCTTGATCTCCTCCTAGATCCTCAATGATGGATCACTTTCTTTCTTAGATCATGTTTTCAATCTATAAAAGTATTATGAAGTCTTCTTCGTTTTCAATGTCAATCCCTACATCATCAGGGATTACTTCTTCCTCCAAGTCCTTCCTCAAAGTGTCCATGCCATAGCTAGACCACTTAGTTGCAATTTGGTTCCCCATTTTCGATTGCCTCATAATTATCAATGAAGCAATATCTTATGGGTGGAGAAACTCTATTCCAAGTTCCTCTCCAAGTCCCCCAATCCCTATTGAACCTAATCTCTCTATATTTGTTTGTTAATTCTTGTTTGAAGTAGGGATTTGCTTATTGTATTAAAACTTAATTCTATTAACATATGTATATCTAAATTTATTAATTGGTTAAATGGTGATGGAAGGCTTCTCATAGATGTGGTGATGATATTTAATTTATATTCGAAAAGGTTACTAGACCTGGTTGTATTCATGTTTCCATCACATTGCATCGCATGTACATTTGGGGAATAATTTGCATTTCCTTTTAATGGTCGATTTTATTTATTTATTTGGTTTGTTGGCATGTTGGCCTAGCCTTAGAGAGCCTTATCCCATTGTGTATTATTTATAATCATCACTTCCCCTTGTTAGAATTCTATGTACCCAACCCCAGTTGTGTGATTTGGGGTTTGGTACACTACATAACAACAAGAACAACTTAATTATATTTCTATAGGTAGCAAATGAATAAGAAGGAAGACACTTGAAAATTTGAAACAAATTAAACCTTGGGCCTAAATGACATTTTTTTGTAAATATCGTACGCTTATGATATAATTTGTTCAATAAACAACAATAACAACAACGACGACAAAATTATATTTCCATAGGTATCAAATAAATAAGAAGTAAAAAAAATAATGAAAATCTGAAACAAATTAAATCTTGAGCCTAACATTCTACTTGTCATGTCCCAAATAACCAATTCATAACCAATCATTCTAACTAACAACCTATATATCTCCATTTATTTGGAAATCTCCGAACATTCAACAAGATTCAACACCATCCTCTGAAATATTGGAGGATTCCATCCATAACCTTGGTATCAACTTTAAAACCACATGAGTAAGAGAATGCAAGGTTGAGGTAGGGCCATATTGCATGGATGGAAGCATGGAGAGTGTTGTTATATTTTGCATAACTCAACTGTAATATCTTGAATCAATTGTTGAATTCATCTTGCCCCTTTTCATTATAGTACATATGGACAACTTCATTATCCCTATCCATGCCTCATACAAGTACCCCATTGTAGACTTGTCACCATCAACCAAGCAAAGAACCTTTAATAAAGGTTTGCTCATAGCACACAACTCTTACACTTTTGTCCAAAATATATATTTGTACACTAGTTGGGATATGGATCACCTAACTAGTTTACTTCACTGAACAAGGGTCTCCCTTGTCTTATAGAAACATTTTCTTCAACTCAAACATAAAAATGAGGAGACATTGTAGAGAAATGAAGCTAGTGGTGAAATGTGTGGTTTTAGGGTGCACCAACTCGTTGCTCCACATGACTTATCTCATGAGGATAAGAACATATACATGATTGTATATAAATTTGGTGATGCTCCTAGTTGATTCAATAAAAAAAATTCCATGTCCTTTAAAATCAAATCAATGTAATAAAATACAAAATCCAATAGGTATGCATAAGCAACTTACTAGTAGACGCATAATTATTAGCATTATTTTCCATGACTTGAAGCGAACTTGAACAACATGTTGACCTAATAATATCCTAGATGAACCCATCCAACAATTCACATAATAATTGTTCTCATTTAACATATGTAGAGGCATCAAGATATTTGATTATTATTTTCACCCTGAGACACTCAACAAAGAAATTGAGAATGGTCATGCCCTTCTCATATATCAAATCATCTAACATCATGATGCATCCAGTGATATTCCATGATTATAAAGCTTGTCCAATATACAATTGCATGGTTTGTAACGAATGACCAATATATGGTTGTGGGTGAATCCGCGGACCTGGGTAACACTTTTTGGCAAGCGCATTTTGGCAAAAACAGAAAAACGCACCTCGGTCGAGGGCTTGTTAAACCCTCGACAGAGGTCTTAATATCTCGACCGAGGTTTTATCAAGCCCTTGACCGAGGTTTTGTTCAGCCCTCGACCGAGGTATTTAAATACCTCGGTTGAGGTTTTGTTCGGTCGAGGGCTTTACAAACCATCGGTCGAGGTTTCGTTAAGACCTCGACCGGGGTATTTAAATACCTCGGTCGAGGGCTTAAGAAAATAGACTTAGCCCACATTCAAACAAATGAAAAATTTTATGTGCCTTGCAGAGGTGTACACCCTGCCATTCCTAGCACATAACTGAGTGGAGTTAATACCGATAAATTCACCAACGAATCTTCTATCCATTGAGGTATCATACACACATTTTGGCATTCATATGAAATTTATTTTTTAATTACTTCTAAAACTTATACTTAGAAAACCACACTGCAACTTCGAAGCAGCTCAAAGAAAAATCCGCAGAGTTAAAAATACACAGCCAAAAAATTCTTTAAAATGCACACATCACATATCGACGTGTCCTTTTCAAAAGGGTATCTTTGGTTTTTCAATTTTTGAAAAAATAGAAAAAATTGCTTTACGTGGACAAATATGTGTTTAAAACGATGCTGAAATCGAATGTGGTCACTTTCAAAAAATAATAAATAATTGTATAATGCAAAAGAAATTAACAAAAAAATATGCACATCACACTGCATTTTATGTAGATCATGCTCATATATATATATTTTTTTAAATTATTAATGCAAGATTGAATTACTCTACGTGGACACGAGCCACTTATTAGCTTCTTCAAATTTTTAAGGTCACACAGTTCACTAAATGCAAAAATTCACACATTAAATGACATCGGAATATTTTTAAAAAATATCACTATGAAGCCAACATAATATTCTACAATTTGTTTTTTTACTGTAAGTCAAAATTCACATGGCATATATGCTTTTTGAGAGCTTCTATCTAGCACATGAGTAAAAAATCAGGTTTTCATCGCCAAATTTGGCCAAAAAGTGTTACCCATCTTCATGGAATCACCCTTGTACAGTAAACATAATTTCTTCAACCAATGACCAATAGAAGGTTGTAACCTAGGAATGGACCTCATAAAAGTAAGGTGATCGTGCATAGGGAATTGTGGAAGGCGTGACCAAATATTAGGTTTCACTTCCCCAAGTTCCCCCCACTTGGTGAAGAATATGGTTCATGAGCTTCTTACAACTCCTCCAACTGCAATTTCAATCCTCAATGATTCCCTCTTGTATTTCTTTTTAATGATAACAAGAAATGATTGAGTGACAATATGGATAATTTTTTGCATAAATACTTCATGAATTTCCACTTCATGCCCTATAATCTTGGAAAGGTGGTATTTCAAGCAGGTGATTCTATTGTCCATTTCCTTCCCACATAATTTACACCTCAAACTCTATTGATTCAAAGGGTGAACCAACTCAACATATTCCCATATGCCTTTGATAATTTTGTAGGGCATTGATGAAAGTTAGGGAACACAAGAAATGGAAAGAAACGAGAAAGGATATTGCAAATGAAAAATTATGCAATATTTTCCATCAACCTACAATATTATTAAAAGTACCATGATAATAAAATATTATGAATTTTAAAGATGATAGTATTGATGCCTTTAAAAAATACCAATACATCAAAATATCATCATGATATTAGAAACATTAATCTATATATATCTATTTGAGTATAAGTATCAATTACGATAATACAATTTTCATTTGGTGCACTAGTGCAGTGCACTAACATGCATGAGAGATAATGGAAAGGGTATGGAAAGAGCCTCATGGATTGGATGGCCACTTTTGCATGGAATTGACCATACATGGATGTATAGAAAAATTCCAAGATGGATTTCACATCTCCCTACACATGGAGGACTTGAAGTGGTGCCACTTGTGCATGTTTGATGTATGGTTGTACAATAGATTTCATGTATCTTCACCTCTCTATTCTATGAATTTTATCCTCACTGATATCAATTTATACATATTTTAACTCAGTGTTTTTAAACAAAATAGAAATGCCATGCATATTAATTTAGATCTTGAAGTTTTAATACACATATCAATAAAGAATAAACAACATCAAATAAGGGGAGGACATTGTTCGGAGGGTATTTTGTGGTTGTACATCATACATGTATGGGTGGTAGAGAGACATCACATGTACTTGATCCTATCATAAACTAGTCATACATGGCACATAAGAGCTCCTAGTGTATCGCTACTATTATCTTCAGTGCAAGTCGATCTAATGTGGAAGTTCTCCCACCAACATTTATCCTCTCACATATCAATCCACAATATATTAACTCGATGCTTGCAAAATATATATTAAATATCATAGACTTGATCATGTTAGATGCTTCATTAATCAACATATATCAATTGAGTTTCATGTCTCAAGGTATGGAAACCTAGTAATAAACTAATAGAACTAAGATGAGATATCATAGATTTCTTCCCTGGGGTCTGAGAACTTCTTTAGGTAAAGATATGCACCTGCAACTATCACATTCTTCCTCAAAAGAGGGAAAGGGAGCTTCACATGAGTGGAGATATCAATCGGGGTAGATTTTGATTTTAGTTGGTCCCCATTATATGCCCATCATTATCTACTTCCACCTTACTAGCTAGGTGAGATTGATGATCCTTCCAAGAAGAGAACATATACATTAGGTAATCTCTCCTTTGCTTTGGGGAAGCTTGATTAGATGAATACTTCAATAATATAAATCCAATATTTTACTTGTATGTAAGTTACATACATTCCTCCTTCCAGTTTGAACCCACTAACCCCGCTTCATTTATTGTCAACCCTCCATCATACAAGGTTAGGAATCTCTTAGTTACTTATCAATCATTGTCAACACCTACTCTAGAAGATATGCATACATATATATGTATTCAATACATTATGTTTGTACATTGGAAAATATAATTTAGTGATAGAAAATTTAAACATTTTGCCCATTGTACTTTATGATTTAATTTTTAAAAATAATTAAATCTAATTTTACTAAGGAAAATTGTTTTCATTAAAGTTTGGTAGGATTTCCTTTTAAAAACTCAAGATCAATAATTAATTACATTAAAAAATGTTTGAAAGAAAACAAAGAAAAAAAATAATAGATAGATATAATTAATAGATATTTAAAGGAACTATCTATTAATAATTTTTTTTTATTTTTTTTTTTTATTTTTTTTTTATTTTTTTTTTATTTTTTTTTTATTATGTCAATGGATTTTTGTTTGTTTGTTTTGATCGCTACATTTTCGTGCCTTGAATTGTTTGAACCAATGTGTAATAGTGGGATGTTGATTGTAATAAGGGGTTCTCCACAACAATTCAAAAACTTTTGCTAGCATTCGTGGCATAATTTTTTATTGGATTAGATATCCGTAACGAGATTAATATGACATTCTTAGACAAATATAAGATGTAAGTTCCTTCTCTTAATGTGTTAGAAGTTCATTTGTTTATGGAGTCTTTTTTAAATGTCACATAACATAATTTGGTTATAAAACCAAAAGACATTGGATGGGGCATTGCAAAAATCAAAAGACATTAGAAAACATGTCCTCATGGGTGAGTAAGTAGTCATAGGAATGCCTAACTCATTCATCCAAATTGCCATGATCTTTAGAGTGAAGGTTGGGTGATCCATAGAGTACAGGTCTGGTTTATTGAAGAAATGAGCACCATGAAGGTCATCCAAGAGTTATTAATGAATGGGATGATAAATTTTTCTTTGACTATCAATTTACTAAGAGCACATAAATTTAGGCATATACACCAATTGCTTTTTTTTTCAATACCATGACAACTAGGGAAGAGTAGGCACTAGTACTATCATGTTGGCCTCCAACAATTCTTGAATGATTTTTTCAGTTTCATATTTTGTGCAAAAGGACGTTTATGAGGATGCACATTGTGTGGTTGACTACCTACAATTAGTGGTAAACCATGATGATACCTCCCGTGTGAAGAAGATAAGACAAGGGGTGTTTCAAAAACTTGCTAGTGTTTATTCAAAACCAATTACAATTCACACTAAATTTCTTGTGGGGAGCTATTTATAACTTGGATGGCATTAAATTGAGCAATAATATATGAGTTTCCTTTATTCAAGATATTTCCATGCAATGAAATTATGAACTAGCCTGCAAACCTTTGAGGGTGTGTTTATGGCCCTCTACTCATGTATAAATCCTTGAAATCTATTGTACTTAGACCTGATGTTCTCTACCACTTTACCTTGAGAATAACATCACATCAACCTATTTCAATAGAAAACGTTTTTAGTTTTAGCAAATAATCATTTGTTTGGAGTGTCACATTCTCACAATTGCCACCACAATTCATCATACCTCCATTGGCTATCATGATTTAAAAATTGTGCTCTACATGGACATAATAATGGGTTTCTTCTACAACTCAATGATGAATAAAATTGTGGGTGTTGTCATTGTCAATTAACACAATCACCTTTCTAATGTTGATATATAACTATCCAACATTAGGGCCTTGGGATTTGAAATCCATTATAAAGCATGGAGTAAACTTTGGGGTTCCTCACAAGTAGGCAATTAGGTGGTTTCTTCAAGAGGATGAGTTGTACTCTTTGTTAGATCCAACTTTGTAGTGGTTTCCTTTGAAATTTCATTCAGCATGCCAAATGGGGCCATATCTATGAAAAATCATTTATTTGTCTTTCATCGATGCCAATTAAATTCATTTTCATCATAATGATAGAAAAGGTCTAGAAAATTATCTTTTGCCACTTTTTTTCTAGGTTAACTTATAGAGCCCAGCATTGTAAGAAGGTGGAGGTGGCACAAAATGAGTACATGGTCATGGAACAAAGTAGGTTGCTTGTCCTAGACAATTATCGCCACCTAAGCTTCTCTAGTTAATTGGGGTCTTCCAATAAGTAGTGGGGTGAGCCATCTAGACTTGTGTGTTAATATCTTTGGGGCGAGCCATCTAGACTTGTGTGTTAATATCTTTAGACCACTAATAAAACATTTTTGTAAAACGTATTAGTCACACCTTCTATGTGGATTTTCATTTTCTCTAAGGAAGAAATAAAGTCTTCAACTATTTCACTTTGAGATAGAGATAGTTTATAAATATATGAAAAAATAATAGATAATTATGGGTAAGGGGAAACAATGTAGTATTGGGCTACTGAATAGTGACAACAAATTAAAAAAATTGTCAATATTTTGCACAAATAGACTACTATGTATTATTCCCTAAGCACTTGAGGAATATGTTTATGTTCCTTCTTTTGGTAATAAAAATGGGTTTTTTTTCCTTGGAAAGGTAAGGCTTCAACTATTCCAATTTGCCAACCTGGTTAGATATCCCCAAAATTTATGTTTTTGTTCCTCTTTTGGTAATAAAAATGTGACATTTTTTCTTGGAAAAATAAGGCTTCAACTATTCCAATTTGGCCAACATGGTTAGATATACCCAAAAAATAGTTTCTATTTCAAATAAAACATGAATGGACTTCATAAACCAAATCTAGCCAATGTACTCTCCATAGGCCTTCTTATACCATTGCCACCATTTGCTCCAATTCCAAGTATAACACATCCAACATGAGTTCCAACAAGTCATCAAATTAATACCCTAGAGTGAAAAGTAATGTTCCATATGAGTAACCTGTATCTTGGATTCAAACCATTGAACTTGTTCAGATTCACTTTAGCCAACCTATGCATCATATGGTATTGATTGTTCTAAAAGGGTGGCCCTGCATGATGTCTACCTCCTATAGATGATTACCCATTGGTATGCGACCATAATAATCTTTTCCAATGATCCATTATTGATAGGGTTACAAAGTTGGTCCATAGTTGGTCATTTGGTTTTGAAACCTCTACTTGTAGGTTGTCAAACTTAGAGACTTTGTTCTTGTAGTTCATCGATCTTAGAAACATGTTCTTGCAAATTGTCAATCTTAGAGACCTAGTCTTCAATCTTAAAGATTGGGTTTTCTAGTTTTAGGTTGACTGGTATCCATGTTCATGATTCTAATGGCTTCCTTGGGCCACTTGGGTCTGCTAGAATAGTTACCTGAGAGCTATACAAATATAGTCAATGTCATGCAAGGAGTCTTTTGAGATAAATCTCCTACAATTGTATGTGTTGGTCCACCTTACGGGTTACTTGAGATTTATACCAATGTAATCATTGTCACACAAGGAGTATTTTGAGCCTAGGTCTCTCACAGTTGGAACAAGATATTTTTTTATAATTCCCACCTAAGTATTACTATAATTATGGGATTCTCAAATTCCTTATATTCCAAGTTATGTAGGAATTTCACTACCTTTGTTGCATAGCTTAGGGTTTTCACATTCCTAAGAGAAAAAGGGGTATTAATCATTATATATTTATGATATACATGAGTATTTGTAACAATAATACACAATTGGTCTTTCACAACACTAAGTAAGCATAATAAACCATCTATACCCTTAGCCATACTACTAAATTCCTTGGTATGTGAGAGTGATCTCCACAAAGTGTTATGATTGGTGTACTATAGAAACAAAATGATTGACACATTTATGTAATAATGGTTTCAAGTCCACCAAGGGGGATTCCTATATACTCGAAGGTACGTGGAAGATAAAATCTTATCCGTTGTCGGTGGACTAATATGACAGGGGACAATAAAGTCAACTAAATGAGTTGGTCCCTGTTATTGCAGAAGATAGTATTTCTAGACTAAGCAAAGAAACCGAAACATAAATATAGAGGATCAAGAACTAAACAACTGCCATTAATAGACATACCAAACACATAATAATGTGAGATAAGAATTGATAATGGAGAAACCCCAAGGGTGAAAAATTTGGTTGTATTGAGTAGAGTGATCAATCTCTTTGGTCTTTAAGCCAAAGGATGCAATGAGTCAAAATATTCAATTTACATGTACAAGAGTCTAATGTAGGGTCCACTAGGAACCATTTGATCCTTCTATTTAGGTACTCGTATTAATGTAGTCAAGGATCAAGAACCAAAATCCCTTTTTATGTTGAGCTTAAAAATATTTATACAATCTAAAGTATACTTGGGTGACTACTCGCTATGTTTAAGTTACAAAGAAAACAATTACCACGAATTTAAGAGACCATTCGTATTCTTCCCATTCATTATCTAGAAGAAGATGAAGAGTCACCATTTCCATGTTGATGGTGGTTCCGCTGCCTTTTGACTACTTAGAATCTCATCTGACATGTGGTAGGATAATCTAGTACCATCGACAAGAATGATGATGCATCGAGTGTGTATGTTGGTCGATTGAGTCGTCAAATTGACTGAGCCATTGAGACAAATAAGTCGTGGATCTAACCAAAGAGTTGATTGGTACTAGGCAATAGCTTCTAGATCCAATCGAGTCTTGGGATATATTAAACTTCACTCCTTTTGTGGCAATGGTCCCCGTTTCCTGCTCACGTAGATGAGGAAACTTAAGATCCAATTTAGTGAGAGGATACCATTTTCCTTGAGATGGGAGTTGTCCTATTTTAGCCACCATAAACAAGGGAATTGTTCATGTCCATATATGGCATACTTGTTTTCCAATGATGGCGTCAATGGAAAATATATCTTGAACATCTGGATGTATGTCTTCTGGATTTGTCAGTTGTAAGTCGATATGTTCCAACAATGGTGGAAACTATGGTCAAAGCAAGTCCACGTTAAATACTAGATACAAACACATGTATGGTTGAATGCTGAGATTACAAATTTTCCCCAATTTTCTCTAGAATAGTATAAGGACCATATCGTAAAGGATTCAACTTCTTGTGTGGGCCACTGAATCTTTCTTTATTGAGCTAAAACTTGACCTAATCCCCAATTTTGAATGAATGAGGAATACAATGAGTATCATGTCGGGCCTTGGATTTTTCATTATCTCGCTGAAACATCTCTTGTGCTTGTTTTTGTATCTCACACACCTGATCCTTGAACTTTAGTGACTTGTCGATTTCTCTTTGTTCATGGTTAGTGTCGATCAAGCCAGTCAGTCGGTTGACCAATTTGATAGGCATTGAGGGTTTAAATCTATAACAGACTTGGAATGAACTCTTTCATGTAGAAATATGTTGTGCTCAATTATAGCTATGCTATATGTATGGGAGGATTTCATCCCTTGTCCTATGATGCTTGTGGTTGTACATATGAAGCAAGTGTACCACCATGCAATTCACAACATCTATTTTTCCATTAGTCTGAGGATGGAATGCTATTGACATTGATAGTTGTGTGTCGAGATGTTTCTAAAGAGTCTTCCAAAAGGTGCTAACAAATCTAGAGCCGCAGTAAAAAATGATTGAACTCAAAAATCCAATAGTTCTTCTAAACATTCTTAAGGGAGAACTGAGTAGTCTGTTGTTCTATCATCATCTTCTTACAATGAATGAGTATAGCCATTGTAGAGAATCTGTAAACCGCACCAGAGTTGTGTCATGTTGGTGTTGGGTTACAGGATATCTAGTCAAATATTCCAAGGAAATAGATTCCCATGTCCGACTAGGAACTAGAAAGGGCATATACAAACCCTGTCGCAAATTTGGTGGCTTGGCGATGGCACAAATCACACACAACTTGATATACTTGTTGACATCCATCCTAAGTGAAGGCCAATAGAAATATTTTTGGAGTACAGTGAGTGTCTTTGATACTCCAAAATTTCATATTGTTCTTCTATAATGTGTATCCCAAATGAGCTTATGTCTATGATCACCAAAAATTACACAAAGTTGTCCAAAATTGTACAACAAATTATCCTTCATGTGGTAGTCGAGAGAAATTGACTGACCTATCTGGAGTTGTTGATACACTAAAGAGAAATCAATGTCTTCTTCATATAGTAAATTCCAAGTAATGGTGTCATAGCCATGCATACTTAACACAATAAGAAGTGAAGTAACTGGTGTTCGGATAAGGCAGTAGATGTTGCATTGGATTTACCTTTTTGATGCTTATTTACCAACTAAAATTGTTGTAGGTAACTAATCTATTTGATTTTTCCTATCATCTATAGCTTGGGCTTTGACGAGGCGAACTGTAGAGGCTTATGGTTGGTATGGACGACCCGTTTCTTTTCCTAGAATGTAATGTCTTTATTGCTTGAGAGTTTGTACAATGAAATGCAGTTCCTTCTCATTAGTTGAATACTTACAAACAATATCAATTAAATTCTATAAATTGAATGCTACTAGATGACCTGATTGTGTGATCACAAATCCCAAGGCATAGTCAAATGCGTCGGTCTAGATTTCAAATGGCTGCCACAAATTAGGTAGTGCAAGAACTGGAGTATTGCAAAGCTTGTTATTGAGATATTCAAAAGCTTGTTGTTACATTGTAGTCCATCTGAAAGCTATTTTTCCACCTCTGTTCGTCAACTGATTCAATGTCCAAGCTATGTGGCTAAATCCCAACACAGATCTGTGATAAAAATTTGCCAAACCAAGGAACTTGAATGTTTCTTGGATCGGGCCATTCCTTGATAATTTGTATATTTTTTGGTTGAACTCAGATGCCTATTGACTCGATCACATAGCCCAATTATTTGATACTTTTCATTGCAAAAGAGAACTTCTCCAAGTTTAAACATAGTTTATGTTGCCTGAGAACACTAAGCACTTGATGAAGTTGCTGCAAATGTTCCTCCCATGATCTACCGAAAATGGGGATGTCATCTAAGTAAACAATGACACATTTCCCTACAAAAGTTCGAACAAAACCATCCATGTATCTCATAAAAGTCGTAGGTGCATTAGCTAGACCAAAAGACATGACTAACCATTCAACTAGGCCTTCCCTAGTTTTGAAAGTAGTTTTCCATACATTTGAGGACTCTATGGGAATTTGTTGATATCTCAGCTTGAGGTCAAGATTGGTAAAGAATCGGGCATCTTCAAATAGTCAAGTAAACCATCTGCTCTAGGAAGAGGATACCGATTATTTATTGAAATCTTATTGAGAGGATCTAGGTCGAATATTCCCTTTGTCATCAAGTCTTGAATTTATTTGCGGATTTCTTCATTTTATAAAACATACCTTCTGTAAATAGATGCATTGGGTAATGATCAACCATAAACAATATCAATAGAGTGTTTTACCTGGAAATGTAGCAGTACTATAGTTGGATATTTGAACACATCTTAGTATTATTCAAGTACTATTGACTTGTTATTACTGTCGAGATTCATGGTCGATGGAGAGACGACTGGTTGTGGTGATCGTTTGAGAGTGTTGAATTTTGATCATTAGACACATGAATTTATGAGCATGGTTGATCATATTTTTGTCTTGCTTTGCTAAAACCATCTCGACTGTTGGTGTGGAACGACGTTCAGGAATGCCATACCACTGATCATGGATTTTGACAATCACTCTCTAAAGTTTGGATTGATACTTTCAATGTCTATCCCACAAATAAGGTTTACCAAATACTATGTAAACTACAATAAGTGGCGCAATGCCACAAAGGACCTCATTCCAAAAGGGCTTGATAAAGTATGGCAAGTTGAATTGTCAAGTGATCCTGAGCTATTGTGTGTCCTTCATCCATCCAATGTTGTAAGGCCACAGATGAGGAGTAGCAACAAGGCCAAATTTATTTACAATGTCTTCAGAGACAAAGTTTTTTTGACTACCATTATCCATAATCAGATACAATGGGATGTCCTGGATCCATATCTATGTGTGAAATAGTTGTTCTATTTCCTCTTCGTCGATGATAGTCGAGTTCCCAAGGGATGTTGAAGTTGATGCTACTAAAGTTGAAGAATTGGGGTCAGAATCCACAACATCTTTGTCAGTTGAGTCAGAAGTAGACATTTGCACCAAGAATGTCTTCTGAGCTTTGCATTCTAATACATCATGCCAAGCTGAATTATGGTAGTCACACCATTTCCCTAGAGGAGGTTGTTTACTCAATTTTCCTTTGTATTTCTTGAAAGGATTCTTACCATGTTTCGAGTTTCGGGAAGTAGTCTGAGAAGACCATTTGGACTCGTCAGAGTTAGTAGTCGATTGATATTTCATGTCGAAAGGTCGACTAGTTGATTTGGTCGAAAAACATCCTTTATCTTTTAGTTTCATGCCAAGATTACTGGTGTAACGAAACACATCTGTGAGAGTACCAATAGTGAGGAATTCCATCTCTTATTGTTTATAAGGATCCAAACGCTAATATATCTCAGGACAAGTAAATTCTCTTCCTCCCTAACACCAAGTTGAGCCATTAGTTGATGGAATTCATTAGTATAACCCTGTACAGTTTGATCCTTCATTGTCTCAACTACTTCCACTTCTTGTATTATTGTTTAATGTACTTGGGTGGATAAAATTCCTTCCTAACATGTTCAACAATTTTTTCCCATGTATCGATGTGGTTGTCTTCTTCTGCAAATTTGTTTGATGGATTTCTTCATTAGCAGTGTACATAATTCAATGTCTTCAAAGACACAAGGGTGACTTTCTCAACCTCATTAAGTTGATTCACAAAGAAATATGACTCCAATTGTCTACATATTATGCATCGATATTCCCTTCTAAGTTTGGTATATCCAAGTTAATATATACCTTAAAGAGGCTAACCGTGTCAAAGGAATTTATCGTCGGGTTGCTACCCGAAGTCAAGCCAAATGAACTGGCGAATTGAGCAAGGATCTCGTTGAAATGTTCATAAATTTCAGTTCATTGTCGAGTGGGTTCTTGCTCTATGAGTCTGTTAGTTTCTCTACTAGGAGTGTTGTCCACATTTTCACCTTCCATCTTCGATCTGGGGTTTCAAGCAGATAAATACTCAGAAGTTGAAGGCAAAGGAAATTTAAATAGTTTGGTCTTAGAGCATGTATGAATAGGCATATGTCAACTTAACTACACAAGTAGTGTTTAAGCAGGATGGAGCAACTGGGCTCTAATACCACTAATCCACTATTGATGAATTAAGTCAATAGGGGGACGATAGAGTCAATTGAATGAATCATTCCCTTTTATGGTGGAAGCTAGTGTTTCCAGACTGAGCAAAGAAACCAATACAGAAATATAGAGGAGCAAGAACTAAACAACCGTCATTAATAAAAAATTCCAAACACATAATAATGTGAGACAAGAATTGATAATGGAGAAAAACCAAGGGTGAAAACTTTGAATGTATTGAGTAGTCAGTCTCTTTGGTCTGTAAGTCAAAGGATGCAATGAGTCAAAAGACTCATTTTACATGTACATGAGTCGAATGCAGGATCCGCTAGGATCCATTTGATCCTTCTCTTTAGGTACTCATTTTAATGTAGTCAATGAAGAAGAACCAAATCCCTTTTCATTTTGAGATTACAAACTTTTATACAATTTGAGGGATGCTTGAGTGACTACCCACTGCGTTTCAGTTACAAAGAAAATAGTTACCACTGATTTAAGATCCTTCGTCTTCTTCCCATTCATCAGCTAGAAGAAGATGAAGAGACATTGTTTCCATGTTGATGGCATTTCCTTTTCCTTCCAACTGCTCAAAATGTTGTCTAACATGTGGTAGGATAATCAAGTACCATCAACAAGAATGATGATCCGTTGGGCGTGTATGCTAGTCGATTGAGTCCTCGAATAGACTGATCCCATGAGATCACTGATTTGTGGATCCAACCAAAGAGTCAATTGGGACTGGGCAATAGCCGATGGATCCAGTCGAGTCTTGGGATGGATTGAAATCCCTACAAATTCTATCTAATATAGTACTAGTCGTTAGGTACCAAGTAAGGTGTACAAGTGTGTCCAACTAGGTGATTCCATTTTTAGTCCCTACATGTATGCTTCTTGGATACATTTTTATTGGCTAAACAACAAATAAGTTGTCTTCAAAGGCGATGGTCATATCTCTAGTTTACATACACACACATAAAAAAATGGGTTTGTACTAGCACATGAAAGAGCTATGATACCATTTCTAGTGTACTTATTTATTAACATAAATAGTAAATTATGAACAATATCATAAGAAATATAAATTTCAAAAATAAGGATAGGAGAAACAAAAATATTAAAATTGCTAATATAAACCGTTATATTGATATTTAGAAAGAGATAAATGTTCACAAGCCTCTTCGAAGAGGAACCTCCAAATGAGGAGACCTATAATACAATGAAAATACTTGACAAAATATTACATAGCCTCCTATCTCTATCTACAGTTCCTTACTAGAAAATCCCTAACTACTTATAGTTTCATCAGTAATGAGTACCAACCATCTAATGGACATTATTCAATAAACACAACCCTTTCTCATTGGTTAACCACACACCAACTACCCAATAGCCCTTATTAAAAATTGATGACCTCATACATTAATTGACTAAAGCCTAAGCACCCTAAAGTTTGTAGGCTAGTAAGGCCCTTTTAGGGTCTCACTATAAAGAAATACAATCTTCCTTTTTAGCATTTAAGGAAAATATGTCACATTTATTGAGGGCTCAATAAAAATAATGCATTAGGTACACATTATAGATGTGTTCAAGCAAGTTACCCACAAGGTCAAAGACAAATAAATTAGCTAAGATTAAATAAGTTAGCCAAGATCAAAATATTTTTCTTGGTCATGTACCCCTCTTGAACCAAACTTGAATTCCTATAGCCTTGTCAACCAAAATTTTGATTCCTCATTAACTAAAACCTTGATTACCTATACCCAGCTCGACCTAGACCCTAATTCCCCATGTGTCCTCCTCAATTAAAAATTTCTTAGACCCTAGTTCCCATGTGTTCCCTCAATTAGGAATTCCTTTCATGCCCCCTAGTTGAGACCTGAAATTTGACTCACTGCAATTTGCCTCATGCCTCGTGCCTCTTGGTTTCTAGCCACTTAAGGTGCCTGAATATATGCTTTAAAAATATTGCTCTTATGATTAATGTTATAATGGCTAAATGTACAATATTTATGATTGTGATAATGTTTTACATAAAGTGTTACAAGGTTATTGGCTTTATTGACTGACAGTCAACAGCTTAGACTCCTTTCTCTTAAGGCCGATCTTAGAAAAGTGATTGATCATGAACTCTACTCAGCCAGACTCAAAAGCCGTATCTCTTGGGCCACAAATGGGGATGCAAATACAAATTTTTTTCATGCTGTTGCCTCTGTTAGAAGGAACCATAATGCAATCTGGAGTTTACAAAATGAAGAAGGGAATTGGGTCTCGGATGACTCATTGATCAAATCTCTTGGGGTTAGTCATTTCAGGAAAAATTTTGAAGGTGATAATCTGTCCTCCATATCTGCCCAACTCAAGATTATCCGGTTATTTCCCTCCTTTTTGGAGTCAGATGAGAAAGAGGTTTTTTCTCAACCTGTTAATATTGATGAAGTGGAAAGAGCCCTTAAATCTTTCAAGAAAGATAAGGCTCTAGGCCCACATGGATGGCCTGTTGAATTTTACTTGAATTTCCTTGACCTATTGGGCCCTCAACTGGTTCAATTGGTTGAATCCTCTAGGACTCTTGGTAGGGTTTCCCCAGCTATAAATTCCACTTTTATCACACTTATCCCTAAGGTTGATAAGCCTAATACCTTTGCAGACTTCTGCCCTATCTCGCTTTGCAATCTCTGCTATAAACTGATCTCTAAAATTGCTGCCATGAGACTAAAGCCTTTTTTGGATAAAGCCATTTCCCCTAAGCAGTTTGGTTTTCTTAAAAATCGTCAGATCCTTGATCCCATAGGGATTACCCAAGAAGTCTTACATACTGTCAATACTCAGAAAAGGAACGCTCTTATTCTGAAACTTGACTTATCTAAAGCTTTTGATAGGGTTAACTGGTCCTTTGTCCGCCTTATACTTCTTCAAATTGGTGTCCCTTTGATTGGTGTGAATTGGATCATGGGATGCCTTTCATCTGTTCAATTTGCAGTTCTTATAAATGGCTCTCCCTCCTCCTTTTTCCCAGCCTCTAGGGGTATAAGACAAGGATGTCCTTTATCCCCTATGCTGTTTATCTTGGTTATTGAAGGACTAAGCCTGATGAGTGAGGAAGCTAAAAGACAAGGAAAGATCAAGGGTATAAAAATCTCGGCTCGTCTCTCACTTACTCATTTATTATTTGTGGATGACGTGATCTTATTTGGGTTTGCTTCCTTGGAGGAATGGAAGGCTTTTAAGGACATTCTGGATACCTTTTGTGAAGCATCAGGTATGAGTATAAATATCAATAAATCCAGCTTCCTTCATAATAACATGGATGAGGATACCCTTCAGAATTTAACTGGTCATTTTCCTTATAAATTTGATTCTCTGTCTAAAGGGTTTGTTTATCTGGGATGCTATTTAAAGTCCTCTGGTTATTTGATTAAAGATTGGTTCTGGCTCGTCTCAAAATTTGAAAAAAGGATAGCCCATTGGACCAATCGAATGTTGTCTATTGGAGGTCGCCTGGTTCTCATTCGTTCTGTGCTCTCGAGTATCCCAGTATACTAGTTATCCCTTTTTCCCATTCTAGCCTCCATTCTTGACAAACTCAGGAAAATTATCTTCTCCTTTCTATGGGGATCTACTTCAAATAAATTCAAATTTCATCTCGTGGATTGGAATTTGCTGGCTCGCCCGATTGATCAGGGAGGCTGGGGGATAAAGCATTTACCTAGTTTCAGTCTGTCTTTAAGGATGAAAAGTTTCTGGCTGGTGCTTAATTTATTAGGCATCTGGAATAAGCTCATCACTATTAAATATCTGAAGAACAGATCTGTCCATTCTTGGCTCAGAGACAAAAAATTTGTTGCTGGCAATGTATCTATTCTTTGGAGAGCATTTGTAGAAACGCTGCCGTGGATCGGTAAAGGTTTGATTTGGAATGTGGGTAATGACACTTCTATTAGAGTTGGTGTAGATCCTATGATTGGTTTTGGCTCAAATTTTATTCTGCCAATTGGCTTAAGGGAGTATCTAGAAGATTATGGAATTGTTACCTTAAATCAGGCCAAAAATCTCCACTCTCAGGCATCTTCTTACTGGTATTCGGCAGCTGACTTAGATCTATGTAATGAATGGAAACTTCATTGGGATCGTTATATTCGGGGTCTGGAATATGGAAGAATTATTTTATCAGACCAAACTGATTCTTTGCTCTGGTCCCATTCAAATTATGTTGGATCCTTATCGGCAGCCAAAGGATATGAATGTGTCTCTTATAGCTGTTTTGACACTCCACATCTTTCGTTGGATTTCCTCTGGAAGCAAGGTATTCCTCTGAAAATTATTTGTTTCTCTTGGCTTCTGGCTAAAGGACGTATCTTAACTTGGGATCAACTCCAACGAAGAGGATTTCAAGGTCCAAGTAAATGTATATTGCGTGGAATATTTTCTGAAGATATTCACCATCTGTTCCTATCTTGTCCTACCAGCCAGAGAGTCTTCTCGTTCTTTGCTGAAAATTTTGGGTTTGTCTTCCCTTCTCATGATTCTGTATCTTCTCTATTGATTCAGTGGTTTAACTCCCTTTTCCGCAAAGCTACTTATAGATATCTGCCCTTCTTCATTTTTTGGAATTTATGGATTCTCCGCAACAAATGTATCTTTGAAAATTGGAAACCAACTCTTCTAGCTTTAATTATTAGAATAGAAGGTCACTTAAACACATTTCCTGCTCCCTCAATTTCCTTTAATCCAGGAAAATTGGTTCCAAACCTGATTTGACCTTCCCTTGTGGTTTCTTTGATGGAGCTGCTGCAGCAAATATAAGTGGCTCGGGACTAGTGATCTATATTAATAATCTGCACTATTTCTGTTTCTCCATTGGTGGTGGTCATGGTACTAATACTAGAGCTGAATTGTTGGCTTCCTGGGCTATCCTCAAAGTCAGCCAGATGATGGGTATCCCAATTCAGTTGATTTATGGAGACTCTTTAATTGTTATTTCATGGCTCAATCGAACGTCGGCACTTGATGTTCCTTCTCTGATGCATTGGTGCAAAGATATAAGAAATTTGATCCACATGGCCCCCCAGGTGATCTTCAAGCACATCTTCCGGGAGCATAACTCTCTAGCAGATGGACTTTCTAAAAAGGCCCTGAATTTGGATGTGGGCCATGGTTACTTCTCTGAGTTTTTGGATGGCATGGCCATTAATGAGGGCCACTTTGTTCTTTTTTGATGCTGAGATTCTCAGCTTTTTTGCCACCAGCATTATGTGCTTATTCTCATATTTTGCTTCAGTTTAAGTCCTCTCTGTTAGCAAGTTTTGCTCCTGGAAAACTTGATTGTGGATTACCTTCGAACTTCATCAGCATATCTGACCTGCTAATGCGGGAATGATGAGTAAAGTCTGCAAAGATCAGACTTTAATTTTTCTATCTTGGATGATGCAGAATGCTCTGTATTTCTGCTTTTGTTGTGTTGATCTGGCTGTGGCTGTTGTCTCTGCTGATTGCTGAATGCTCAGTCATGAATGCTATGCCTGCTGATTGCTGAATGCTCAGTCATGGATGCTATGTAAAAGATGTCTTTTGATTCTATTTGAATAACAAAGACTGGTATTTTTTCTTCTGAAAAAAAAAAGGTTATTGGTTGCTATCGTGGTTAATGGTTAATACTACTTTAGTTGTAAAAAAAGAAAAAAAGGTGGTTAATGGTTAATACTACATTAGTTGTAAAAAAGAGAAGAAGGAAGGAGGTTATTGGCCATTATTATGGCTGATGATTGATACTACTTTCCTTTTTTTTTAAATAGGAGAGGATGAAGGAAATTTATGAATTGTTTGCAAGGCTTCCTAATAGAGGAGAGGGTGAGAAGACCGTATGAAAAGCCCCCTTGGTTGAATCCATTTTTGCCATTTGGTACCAAGACCACTAGTGAAAGAAGTGAGCCATACAACCCATTTATTACTTCAATTCAAGTTGTGTTTAAACGTTCCATTTAGGAGTCAATTTATTAAAGATGGTTTAGATAACACATTTGCCATGGCGTTACAATTTCACTAAATACTTAACTTTGGAGGGCTTATTGCAATTCGTTCTCCCTCCTATGATGGGTTGAAACGTGATCTCCCTGAACACCAGGTGAACATTAACATTAATAACTTTAGTCTTTGTGTTAATTTAATGTAACATTAAACTTGTATTAAAACACGTTAAACACAATCTTAACAACTATTATTAACTACATATTACATTATTGAATACTAATATGGCTGATGGAGAAATGGAAATCTGAATTAATCTATTTTTTTCATTTATTCAAATGATGAAACAATTTATTTATCATTGCATGCAATTCACGCTTATCGAGGCCAGCCAGCTGTCATAACTGCGGGCGCATGGCAGGTTGTAAATTGATCGTCAGTGAGACGCGTTTCTTGGTATATCAATCAACCAACACGCAACACCCTGTAAATTGATCGTCGGTGAGACGCGTTTCTTGGTATATTAATCAATAAATCTCACACATTATTGCCATCGCCATTAGCAGACTGCAATAACACCATGGAAAGAGAGATTCGAAGCAACGCTATCGCCATTAGCAGGATACAATATCATCACCATGGGAGGAGAGTATTCACAAAATCCATTTAAGTGAGTAAGAGTGTGCTTGTAGCCGTGATATATACTATAAATCTTGCAAGTTGCTAACTACAGTTGTATGAATGCAATTTTCCCAATCAGCTGCCTGGAAAACGAATGGCCACTACACAGTACACCTTAGAATGTTTCCTGATTGCTGTGCGTTTTCATATATGCAGAGTACCGAACGAACCAGATTATTAACAGAGATGAACATCAACTTTCTTAATTTTTGTGGCCAGAGAAGTCAGGAGCAGCACAGCTGGGGAGAGCACAAAAGGAAACATAGAGACAGCGTATTTTCTTAACCTTAGCTAGGTTTATTTCTGTCATGAGATTTACAGTTCAATTTCTATTTATTAGTAAATCCAACGTTAAAATGGAATGGAATCTTGGATTATTTGATCAAAAAATTGGATAAGTGATATATATGTAAATCTAAGCTTGCAGCATAAATGAAATTAAAGATCAACAACAAGCACACTAATGTAGTCTTGAGATGACCAGAATATAAACAGTCAAGAATAGAGCGTTCTAACAACTACAGAGTCCAGATCAGTAGTGAAAAAAGCTCATATTAATCACATACCCGATGAGAGCAGTCAAGCCTGGATTGAAACGGCTGAGCTTATCCAGCATGTACGTTCATGCTGGATAAGCCACCTGGCGTGGCGTGGGTCCCTACGTCTTCAGTTGACGGAAATTTTCAAAACTCGGGCCGCTCCCCGCAGCCCTGTCCACCTCCGTCCTGCTGCGTAAACAGCAAAGAAAAGCATTAAAGTTTTCACCTACCATCTCCAGTTCCGATCGATAAGGTTTTGAAATTTAGATTTATCACCCACTGTGGATGGAATTTGGCTCTGGGAATTCGGCTCTGGAAAGCGTGGCCGCCGGGTGGGAGAAAGGGATGAGGTGGAGAAAGCGGTGAGAATAGTAATGGCAGAGGACGAGATGAAACAGAGAGTTAAGACTGTGAGTAAAGCTGCTGTTGCAGCAATATCATATGAAGGAACAGCTTGGAAAAATCTGGAATCTTTTATTCAATTCTCTTTTCAATAATACCATGTATAACTGGCTATACAGGGTGGAAAGCTTTTAGTATACTAAAAATCTTTCATTGTTTCAGAATAGGATGTAGGTTTTTTTGTGTGTGTTTCAAGTTTCAAGGGCTCAGATTTTTGAGATATGGGGCTGACAGCTTGAAAGTGCTTGTGAAATGAGAGTTAATAGGTCAGATTACATGAAAAACTGAACTAAGGAGCATGATCTGTCTTGACCAATGCTATGGAAAATGAGATTATCAATGCAGTTTTCAAGTGTAGAACATGATCTGTTAAAATAATAAATTAAATTTAAATATGATCGATTATTATTGTGGTTGATCACATGCTACTTTCCTAAAAATGTGAGTATCCTCCTGTATTTCTTTCAAAGTTTGTTTGTCTGCTCATTGTCGGTTCTTCGCGATATAATATGTATCGCGAACATGGTCAAATTCAATTTACGAATTTCTTTAGCGAAGGAATCTGCATCCACATGTCATATTCCTGGTTGTACATATTTAAAACAAACTGAGGAACTGAAATAACTCATTTAGTCAGGGGTCGAGGGTTTAATTTTCCATCACTTAAATCGTAATTATATAAAAGATGTATATGTGAAATACAGCATCCGGCTACGGCGAGCATTTTATTTTATTAAGCAATAAAGTTTATCAGATTGTTAGTTGAGCTGTGGTTAAATGATAAACTAGGTTAAATGATAAATCGGTAGAATTTTTGTTCCACTGCCCATATTTAATTCTCAGATGACCAAGAATCGTCAAAGTATCTCACCGAAAAATGATTTAATATAAAATAATATTTTTAAAATTAATTAAATAAATAAAGTATATCAAACTTGAAACTGATTATTTTGACTACTAAATATTGAAATGATGTCAGTTATTGAAATACAACTAGTAATTGCCACTAATGATGCAATAAGAGGCCAGGGTATTAAAAAAGAGTAATTGTTTGTTTATTGGTACAAAATAATAAAAGATAATGAGATTAAGCCATTTAACTTGTAAAATGAGCATTATAAAACTATACCTTACTAGACACTCATGTCTAAATACTTGATCTTCCTGTGTTCACAGGAATCACTCAATTAAAATTATAAGATTCTTCTCTAAACCTATATAGAAATTGGTTTACATGGAACCAATTTCAAATTCTTCTCGTTAAATAATTTCGCTTTTTCGGTCTGGTGTATCATATATATACAACAATAATTAAAATAAATGTAAATTTGTATCTTATATGTTAATTTTTAAATTTTACAAATATTTTTAAAAGTTTTAAAATTTGCATGTACTCCATCAATTCACATAAACAAATAATATGATTCCATCAACTCACATAATTAAACAATCTGATTTCAATGTGATTCATACCAATGCCAATGCAAAACTAAAACTGATTATTATTTATAATTAAGCCTAGAATCTTAGGTCCCCATAGTTATTTATAGTGCAACTTCTGAATATATATCTTTTAAAGTAAGAGCACAATTAGTAAGCTACTCTAAAAATTTTAAATTTTGGCTTTTAGAGAAAAAATATAGAACAAAGTGCCAGTAGGGTGGCTGCAAGAGAAAGTAGCATGTGATCAACGGCAACAATAATCGATCATATTTAAATTTAATTTATTATTTTGACAGATCATGTTCTACACTTGAAAACTGCATGGATAATCTCATTTTCCATAACATCGGTCAAGACAGATCATGCTCCTTAGTTCATTTTTTCATGTAATTTGACCTATTAACTCTCATTTCACAAGCACTTTCAAGCTGTCAGCCCCATATCTCAAAAATCTGAGCCCTTGAAACTTGAAACACATAAAAAAAAACCTACATCCTATTCTGAAACAATGAGAGATTTTTAGTATACTAAAAGGTTTCCACCCTGTATAGCTAGTTATACATGGTATTATTGCAAAGAGAATTGAATAAAAGATTCCATATTTTTCCAAGCTGTTCCTTCATATGATATTGTTGCAACGGCAGCTTTACTCACAGTCTTAACTCCGTTTCATCTCGTCCTCTGCCATTACTATTCTCACGGCTTTCTCCACCTCATCCCTTTCTCCCACCCCGTCGTTTGTCTTCATCTCCACCGCCACTTTTGATTCCTTTTCCAACACAAAAGCATTGGCTGGCTGATCCGACTGCAGCGGCAAAGCAATCATCGGAACGCCGGCGGCCATGCTTTTCAGAGCCGAATTCCATCCACAGTGGGTGATAAATCTAAATTTCAAAACCTTATCGATTGGAACGGGAGATGGTAGGTGATAATGTTAATGCTTTTCTTTACGTTCTCCAGCGGCGCGCGGCGGTGGCGGGTGGCAGCACGACGGAGGCGGACATGGCTGCAGGGAGCAGGCCGAGTTTTGAAAATTTCCGTCAACTGAAGACGTAGGGACCCACGCCAGGTGGCTTATCCAGCATGAATGTACATGCTGGATAAGCTCAGTCGATTGAAACAAAACCTTGCTTGCTTATAAAAATGTTATATACAAATTTTCACCAAAATCCAACTGTACCAATTAGTTGTATGTGTTTTGTCCACTCAGTCCAATGCTGGACTCTGCATTCATTATAGCTTCCATTTCGCCAAGATGAAGGTCTGAAGGTGCTCCTTGATCTTGTTAGTATTCCACTTCAGCTCTCTCAATGCAATTAGCTGCCTGCACCTCTGTTGCCTTTTCAATGCATTGTATGAAGTTTGAATAAAATTATTAAAGATAGTTAATAAACAGCACAATATGTGCCATGAAATTGCCATGAACCAATGTCCAGGCTGGTTAATGACAAGTTATGGGCATACGAGGATGTTTTATTACCTTATCAAACAATAGTTTTATTAACTGTGTACGGGCAAGGTGACAGAAGCTGAGGGGTAAATCCAGAGTTTTGCACTGTGGGGGTAACTAGCTTGGATAGATAGCATGGCAGTTTTCCAAGATTTTTTTCTTTTCTTAGAGTCTTCTATCTCCGAGTCTCTAGATTTAGGAGGATGTGACCATAACACATATTATCCTTTATAATATATGTTTTTTTATGTTTTCATTTTATAGTCCTAGAATCTCACAGAAACAACGACTTGAGGAAATTGATCAACAACTCAGTGAGGTTCCTTCTTACCAGTATGTTCTTCAACATGGGACTTAAAAGAAAAGAAAAGAAAGCTGTCGTTCTTCAACATGGGACTTTAAAGAAGAAGAAAAGAAAGCTGTCGCAACAAGTTAATGAAGAAGTAAAGAAAGAAGTAAGTTTGGATCCACACGCTTGGTCTATAGAAAGAATTTGTCTTATTATACCCCGGTAGATCTCTACAACAAGCATCTGTATAGTCATAAAAATTGGCAGCATTTTAGAAAGGATAAAGAAGCAATGTTAAAAGTACAATTCAGAGAAAAACAAGATACACTCGAAAGTAACAATGCATGAAAGAGAGAAGTCATTAGATGAAGAACTTTATAAAGAATTCAGCAAGGCTCTTGAAATTCCTCCACTAGTTGGGTTATGGTTCACCCAACTCGTTTACTTCTCTATGAACAAGGTCTCCCTCATCTTTAGAAACATTTTCTTCAACTCCAACATAAAAATGAGGAGACATTGTAGAAAAATGAAGCTAGTGGTGAAATGTGTGGTTACAAGGTGCACCAACTTGTTGCTCCACATAAATTATCTCATGAGGATAAGAACATATGCATGATTGTATATAAATTTTTGGTGATGCTCCTGGCTGATTCAATAAAAAAATTTCCATGTCCTTTAAAATCAAATCAATGCGATCCAATAGATATGCATAAGCAACTTGCAATAAAAAAATTTCCATGTCCTTTAAAATCAAATCAATGCGATCCAATAGATATGCATAAGCAACTTGCTAGTAGGCGCATACTTATTAGCATTATTTTCCATGACTTGCAATAATAGAATCTCTTAGAGTGGGAGATTTGTTCTCTTCATAATCATGTTGCAAATAGCGCTCAACCCAACTGTTGAGCCCATGTGCTAAACAATGCTTTCTGAACGCGAACAACATGTTGACCTAATAATCTCCTAGATGAACCTATCCAAGATTTCACAAAATAATTGTTCATATTTAACATATGCAGATGCATTCAGTGATCTCCCATGATTCTTAAGCTTATCCAATATACAAGAGCAATCAAACATATCCCCTTAAAGGAGAGGACTTCTCAACTCCTCCTTAGTAAGGTCCTTGTACCTCTCTCGAACAATAATAGCAACTTCAAACGTTGACTTGTAGAATGAGTTGTTCTTGGAAACGATGAAAGGGAATGCCACGCCATAGAGAAAATTTGGCCACAATCTTGTTGACTTTCCGCTTCTCCAATCAATGATCAATAGAAGGTGATTTTGCAAAGGGAATTGTGGAAGGGGTGGCCAAATATTAGGTTTCACTTCCCCAAGTTCCCCCCAACTAGAGAAGCATATGGTTCCTAAGATTCTTGTGACTCCTCCAAGTGCAATTTCAAGCCTCAATGATGCCCTCTTATGTTTCTTACTGATAACAATAATTGATTAAGTGACAATAGGGATAATTTTCTACATAAATATATCACGATATTTCACTTCATGCCCTATAATCTTGGAAAGGTGGTATTTCAAGCAGTTGATTCCATTGTTCATTTCATTCCCACACAATTTACACCTCAAACTCTATTGTTTCAAAGAGTGAAGCAGTTCACCATATTCCAATATGCCTTTGATATTTTGTAAGGCACTAATGAAATCTAGGGCACAAAAGAAATGGAAAGCAATGCAAAAGAATAATGCAAATAAAAAATAATGCAATATTTTCCATCAACGTGCAATATTATAAAAAGAAAATATCGTGATTTTAAAAGATGATAGTATTGATGCCTTTAAAAACTCGTGATATATCAAAACATTATCATGATATTGGAAACATTGATTTAGATGTATCTATTTGACTATAAGTATCAATCATGAGAAGATAATTGTCATTCGGTGCACTGTTGCAGCAGTGGACCAACATGAATGATAGATAATGGAAAGGGTATGACAAGAGTTCTTATGGAGTGGATGGTTACTCTTTTATGGAATTGGCCATACATAGATGTATGGAAAAATTCCAAGATGGATGTCACCTCTCCCTACACATGGCACACTTGAAGTTGTGCCACTTGTGCATGTTTGATGTATGGTTCTCTAATCTATGATATTTATCCTCACTGATATCCATCCATACATATATCAACTCTAGTGTTTTTAAACAAACTAGAAATGGCATGCATATTAATTTAAGTATTGAAATTTGACTACACATATTAATTGAGAATAAACAACATCGAATAAGGGGAATAAGGGACATTGTGTGGAGGGTATTGTGTGGTTGTACACTCTACATGCATAGGTGGTAGAGAGACATCACATATACTTGATCTTGTCATACATCGGTCATACATGACACAAAATAGGGTGAGCAATATGCATCTCGTAACGTAGCATTGAATGTTGTGGCGAGTGCATTGGTGGTCGTCGAATCTCAAGCTACTTGAGATCCAACGACCACCAATACACCTGCTGCAACATTCAATGCTGCGCTGTGGGGTGGATATTGATAGCCACAAAAGATCTCCCACTAATGCATCACTACCATTATCTTGGGTGCAAGTCGATTCGATGTGGAAGTTTTCCCTACAACATTTATCCTCCTATCAATCCACACATATATTAACTCAACTCAATGCTTGCAAAACAAAACATATATTAAATATAATAGAATTTATCATGTTAGATGCTTCATTAATCAACATATATCAATTGAGTTTCATGTCTCAAGGTATGGAAACTTTCTAATAAACTAATAGAACTAAAATGAGATATCATATCTTTGTTCCTCGGGGATCTAAGAACTCCTTTAGGTGACGATATATACCTGCCACTATCCCTTTCTTCCTTGGGATGGGGAAGGGGTAGCTCGACATGAATGGAGATATCGTTAGGGGTAGAGTTTGATTTTAGTTGGTCCCCATCGTATGCCCATCATTATCTCCTTCCACCTTACTAGCTAGGTGAGATCGACGGTCCTTCCAAGAAGAGAATATATACATTGGGTAATCTGAATATATACATTGGGTAATCTCTCCTTTGGGTAATCTGAATATATACATTGGGTAATCTCTCCTATGCTTTGGGGAAGCTTGATTAGATTGATAATTCAATAATATAAATCTTTTACTTGTATGTGGGTTACATACACTCCTGTCTCCATTTTGAACACGTCAACCCCATCCCATTTATTGTCAATCCTTCAGTCCCTTAGTTGCTTATCAATTATTCTAAACACCAAGAATCATTCTCAACACCTACCCTAGAGGATATAGCTACATACAAATTCAATAAATTCTATTTGTATTAATTAATATTAACTTGACTTGCATTCTTACTTTTCTTCCAAAAAGATTGGTGACACTCGAAATTATAATTTAGTAATAGAAAATTTAAATATCTTCCCATTGTACCTTATGATTTAATTTTAAAAATCCTTAAATCTTATTCCATTAAGAAAAATGGTTTTAATTTTAAAAATCATTAAATCTAATTCCATTAAGAAAAATGGTTTTCATTAAAGATTGGTAGGATTTCCTTTTAAAAACTCAAGGTCAATAATTAATTAGATAAAAAAATGTTTGGAAAAAAACAAAGAAAAATAATAGATAGATATCATTAATAAAAATTTGAAGAATTGTATATTAATGAGTTATTTTATATTATCTTTGTATGTTTTTGATATCATTGGATATTTGTTTGTTTTTTGTATTTTTAGTTTTGATGGCCACATTTTTTCTCCTTGAATTGTTTACACCAATGTGTAATGGTGGAATATTCAATGCAATGAGGGTTTCTCCACAACAATTCATAAACTTTTTCTAGCATTTTTTTCTTAGATTAGATAATATGTAATGAGATTAATGTCATTCCTAGACAAATATAAGATAAAAGTTCCTTTTCTTAATGTTTTAGAAGTTCATTTGTTCATGGAATCTTTTTTAAATTACAAATAAAATAATTTGGTCATAAAACCTTGTATTTACTTTTGAAAAGTGGAGGATGGGGCATTGTAAAACTAAAAGACATCACAAAACATGTCCTCATGGGTGAGTAATGTAGTCATATGAATGCCTAACTCATTCATCTAGATTTGGTGATCCCCAGAGCGAAGGTCTTGGTTGTTGAAGAAATGAGCACCATGAAGGTCATCCAAGAGTCATTAATGACTAGAATGAGAAATTTGTCTTTGACCATCAACTTATTAAGAGCACATAAATCTAGGCACATGCACCAATTTTTTTTTTCAATACCATGATGGCTAGGGAAGAGCAGGGACTAGTACTAGGATGAATCATGTTGGTCTCCGACAATTATTGGAATGATCTTTTCAATTTCATTTTTTTTTTGCGCAAAATGATGTTGATAAGGATGCAAATTGGGTAGTTGACTACCTATAATTAGTGGTATACCATGATCATACTTGGCATGTGAACAAGATAAGACATATGGTATTTCAAAAACTTGCTAATGTTTATTCAAACCAAATACAAATCACAACAAATTTCTTGTGGGGAGATATCTATAACTTGGATGGCATTGAATTGAGCAATAATATATTATTTTCCTTTATTTAAGATATTTCCATGCAATGAAGTTATGAACTAACTTGGAGACCTTTGAGGGTGTGTTTATGGCCCTCCACTCATGTGTAAATCCTTGAAATCTATTGTACCTAGACCTAAAGTTTGCTACCATTTTACCTCGAGATTGACATCAGATCCACCTATTTCAATAGAAAACATGTTTGGTTTGAGAAATAGTCATTTGTTTGGAGTGTCACATTCTCACAATTAACACCACATTCCATCATACCTACATTGGCTATCATGATTTGAAAATTGTGCACCACATGGACATAACAATGGGTTTCTTTTACAAATAAACAATGAATAAAATTGTGCGTGTTGTGATTGATGATTAACATAGTTACCTTTATATGCTTGATATATAATTATCCAACTCTAGGCCTTGGGAGTTGAAATTCATTATAAAGCATGGAGGGAAATTTGGGGTTCCTCACATGTAGACAATTGGGTTGTTTATTCACAAGGATGAGGTGTACGCTTTGTTAGATCCAACTCTTAGTGGTTTCCTTTGAAATTTTCTTTACCAAGCCAAATGGGGCCATATCTATGAAAAATCATTTCTTTTTCTTTCATCATTAACAATTAAATTCTTTTTCATCATAATGATAGAAAAGGCCTAGAGAATTATATTTTTTCACTTTTTCCCAGGTTAACTTAAAGACCCCAATGTTGTAAGAAGGTGAAGGAGGCATAGAAGGAGGACAAAGTCATGGAACTAGTAGGTTGTTCAACCTTGACAATTATCACCACCTATGCTTCTCTAGGTGACTGGGGTGAGCTATCTATACGTGTGCTCTAATCTCCTCCTTTAGAGCACTCATAAAACATTTTTTGTAAAATGTATTAGTCATACCTTCTATGTGGATTTCCATTTTCTCTAAGGAAGCAATAAGTCTTCAACTATTTCAATTTGAAATAGAGATAGTTTATAAATATATGAAAAAAGGATAGATAATTATGGGTAAAGGGAAACAATGTAGTATTTGGTTGGTGAATAGTGACAACATATAGAAAAAAAATTCAATATTTTGCACAAATACACTATGTATTATGCCTTGAGCACATGAGATAGAAAAAATTGTCAATATTTTGCACAAGTACATTACTACTATGTATTATTCCCTAAGCACCTAAGAAATATGTTTTTATTCCTTCTTTTGGTAGTAAAAATGTGGCTTTTTTTCTTGGAAAAATAAGGCTTCAACTATTCTAATTTTCTAATTTGGCCAACATGGTTAGATATCCCCAAAGTTAGTGTCTATTTGAAATCAAACATAGATGGCCTTCATTAACCAACTCTAGACAACTTACTCTCCATAGGCCTTATATCATTTCCACTATTTCCAATACTTCAATTCTATCCTACCCAAGTTTTAACAAGTCATCAAATTAATACGTTGGAGAGAAAAGTAATGTTCCATATGAATAACCCATATCTTGGATAAAAACCATTGAACTTGTTTAGATTTTCTTTAGACAGCCTATGCATCATATGGTGTTGATTGCTTTGAAATGATGGCCCTATGTGATGTTTTCCTCCTATAAATGATTCACCATTGGTATGCATCCCTAACAAGCCTTGCCAATGCTCCATTATTGACAAGGCTACAAGGATAGTTCGTAGTTGGTCATTGGTTTTAGAAATCTCTACTTGTAGGTTGTCAAACTTAGAGACTTTGTTCCTGTAGGGCATTGATCTTAGAAGCATGTTCTTGCAAATTGTCAATCTTAGAGACATAGCCTCTGTTCTTAAAGGTTGGGTTTCCTAATTTCAAGTTTATCAGCATCCATGGTTGTGATTCTAATGGATTCTTTGGTCCACTTGGGTCTACTAGAACGGTTACCTAAGAGCTATACAAATATAGTCACATTTCATGCAAGGAGTATTTTGAGATAAATATCATATAATGGTACGGGTTCGTCTACCGTAAGGGTTAATTGAGAATTATACCAATGTAATCCTTGTTGCACAAGGAGTATTGTGAGATAGGACTCTCACAGCTGGCCCAAACAATTTTTTATAACTCCCACCTAGGTATTACTATAATGATGGGATTCTCAAATTTCTTATATTCCAAGTTATGTAGGAATTTCACTACCTTTGTTGCATAGGTGAGAGTTTGCACATTCCTATGAGAAAAAGAGTATCAATCACTATAGATTTATGATATGCATGAGGATATGCAACAAGATACACAATTGGTCTTTCACAATACTAACTAAGGAGAATAAACCATACCCTTTTCCATACTACCCAATTCCTTGGATATGCAACAAGATACAAATTTTGGTCTTTCACAATACTAACTAAGGAGAATAAACTATACCCTTTGCCATACTACCCAATTCCTTGGTATGTGAGAGTGATATTCACAAAGTGTTATACTTGGTTTACTATAGAAACAAAATGAAGTAATGATAGTTTCAAGTGCACCCAGGGGGATTCCTATACACTTGAAGGTACGTGGAAGATCAAATCCATACAAGTTCTATCTGATATAGTACTAGCTTCTAGGTACCAAGAAACGTGTAAGAAATGTGTACACGTGTGTACAACTAGGTGACTCCATTTTTAATCATTATGTGTATGCTTCCTAGCTACATTTTTACTAACTAAAAAACAAATATGTTGTCTTCAAAGGCAATAGTCATGTCTCTAACTTATGCTTAGCTCGCTTTGTGGGCTTATCACACCTCAATGTGTACTCCATTAAAAGCTACTCCTTCCCGAGGCACAAGGGGAAGGGAAAAACCATAAGAAATAATATCTCTTTTTTTATTGTATCAAACTTCCTTTAGGCCCTGAGAAAAAGAGTATCAATCACTATAGATTTATGATATACATGAGGATATGCAACAAGATACACAATTGGTCTTTCACAATACTAACTAAGGAGAATAAACCATACCCTTTTCCATACTACCCAATTCCTTGGATATGCAACAAGATACAAATTTTGGTCTTTCACAATACTAACTAAGGAGAATAAACTAGACCCTTAGCCATACTACCCAATTCATTGGTATGTGAGAGTGATCTTCACAAAGTGTTATACTTGGTTTACTATAGAAACAAAATGACGAAATGATAGTTTCAAGTGCACCCAGGGGGATTCCTATACACTTGAAGGTACGTGGAAGATCAAATCCATACAAGTTCTATCTAATATAGTACTAGTTTCTAGGTACCAAGAAATGTGTAAGAAATGCGTACAAATTCTATCTAATATAGTACTAGTTTCTAGGTACCAAGAAATGTGTAAGAAATGTGGACACATGTGTCCAACTAGGTGACTCCATTTTTAATCATTATGTGTATGCTTCCTAGCTACATTTTTACTAACTAAAAAACAAATATGTTGTCTTCAAAGGCAACAGTCATGTCTCTAACTTATGCTTACAATACACGAACACACACACACACAAAGACCAAGTCAAAAATTCAACCAATAAGGGTTATTCTCAATGATTCAACAAATGCAATAAATTCCATCCCTTCCTTTCTCTCTTGCACCAGATCACTTTAGCAGGTCATTCCAGCAATCCAACCAACCATGTATCAGGATTGAAAGAAAAAGGAGAAGGCCACCTCTTCTCACTCTTGAAAATCCAGTTAGTCTTTCTCTAAAGAGTATGGCTAGTATCCCTATCTCTCTTGGAAGTCCAATATTTGTATCACCCGACAAGAAGGCTATTGGATATTTTTATTTTAAAGAGGATAAAGCCAATCTTATTATATATATATATATTTATTAAAAATGAAGTCTGTACTGGCACATGAAAGAGTTATAAGACCATGTTTAGTGTGCATAATTATCAACATAAATAGTAAATTATGAGTAATATCATAAGAAATATAAATTGCAGAAAGAAAGATAGGAGAAACAAAAATATTGAAACTACATAATATAAGTTGTTACATTGATATTTAAAAAGAGAGAAATGTTCACAAGCCTATTCAAAGAGGAACCTCCAAATGAGGAGACCTCTAACAAAATGAAAAATTCTTGACAAAACATTACGTAGCTTTCTACAACTATCTATAGTTTCTCACTAGAAAATCTCTAACTAATTGCAATGTCATCACTAATGAGTACCAACCACCTAATGTACCTTATTTAAAAAACATGATCATTTTACATTGATTAACCACACACCAACTACCTAATAGGCCTTATTAAAAATTAATGACCTCATACATTAATTGACTAACTCCTAAGCACCCCACCCCAAAGTATGCAGGTTAAGATAAGGCCCCAATAGGATCTCACTATTAAAAAAAATACAATTTTTTTTTAGCATTCAAGGAAAATATGGCATTTGTATTGAGGGCTCAATAAAAATAGTGCATCAAACACACATTATATGGTTTGTGTGAGATATGTGTTCAAGAAAGTTTCCCACAAGGACAAAGTCAAATAAGTTATCCAAGATCAAAAGGGTTTGCTTCGTCATGTGCCCCTCATGAACCAAACTTGATTTTTTGATGGCCTTGTCGACCAAAATCTTGTTTCCTCATGCGCTTCCATCAAATCAACTGGGACCTTGATTACCTATTCCCCATCTCAACCTAGACCCTAATTCCTCGTGCGTCCTCCTCAATTAGGAATTCCTTTCATGCCCCCTAGTTGGAACCTCAAATTTGACTCACTACAATTTGCCTTAGGCCTCTTGGTTTCAAGCCACTTAATGTGCCCAAGCACATGCTTTAAATACATTACTCTTATGATTAATGTCATAATGGTAAATGTTCAATATTTATGATTGTGATAATGTTTTACATAGAGTGTTACAGGGTTACTAACTGCTATTGTGGTTGATTATTAATTCTACTTTCTTTTTACTAACTGCTATTGTGGTTGATTATTAATTCTACTTTGTTTCTAAAAAAATGGACAGAGGGGAATCTATGGAGTGTTAGCAAGGTACCAACTTCCTCATGTTAAATGCTTATACATGAGAGGGTGAGAAATTTATTTCTCTTAAATACACATGAATATTTATCAAAACCGTATGAAAACCCCCATGGTTGAATGCATTTTTTCCATTTGGTACTAAGACCACTCGTGAAAGAATTTATCACCACAATACATTTATTACTTCAATTCAAGTTGTGTTTAAATGTTCCATGTATGATTCAATTGATTAAATATGATATATATAACACAACGAAGTTATTTAAGATGGTCTAGAAAACACATTGTCCTTGTCGTTACAATTTCACTAAATATTTAACTTTGGAGGGATTCTTGCAATTTGTTGTTCGTCCCATGGTGGGTTGAAACATGATGTTCGTGAACACCAAGTGAACATTAACATTAAGAATTTTAATGTGTTGATTTCATGTAACATTAAACTTGTATTGAACTATGTACATTAAAACACAATCTTAGGTAATCTTAGGTATACTGTAAAATTTTGAAAAAAATAGTTGAAATGGAAAAAAAGGTAGAGAAGAGCATAATAAACTTGCACCTTAAGTATTCCATAATAGTCAAAATAAATACCTCCAAGCACCTCCAAATTCTCCAAATTTCATGCAGAACAATGAAGAGCAATTAAGATTGAATAGAAAACATTGTTGCATCTCTTCCTATAATGTCACAATGTTCAAAATGTATGGAGAGCTCTCAAGCAGTTATCAAAGAAAATAAGTGACTTAAAGGGACACACTTCTGCTTATCGTGTTTTGCAAGGTTCAATTTTTTGAGCAACAACAAATTTTGAGAACTGTGTTTGTGGGTAGGGATTCGATGGGCATCGATCCATTCCTTGGCTCTCCAAGGTATGGAGAAGAGCTTTACAGTGAAAGTTTAAAGAAATGGAAGTTTTGTCAGTTTTGAAGAGATGGAGTTATCCATTAGCTCATGGCTATCCAAAAAAAACTCTCCCCATGCTTCCTTGTCTTCTTGAGTTCTGATGAAGAATTTAAGGTTTCTACGAGTATGCAATAGCGAGTTAAAAACATTGTGCCATAAGGAAGGCGAACCACTAGTAAATAGAAATTTGTTGTGTTAATGTTTGTATGTTTGGTAGCTATTATTGTCACACAACATTTGTGTTTATCAGGAATTCGAAAGGTCATGATCTTTCTTATGGTCGAAGATTTGGTTTTTGCAAGCACCTCTACAGTTGCCAATATATTTGGAGGAATTGTGGGCATAGACACATGTGGTGTTGAACAATGAAGACCATAACGGGGTTGGTGTAGTTTACAAATCTTAGAATCGTAAATGTTTTTGGGTGCTCTGAGTTAGAAGAACTGTCAACATCGGTATCTTTGGAGGGGTTGTGGGCACATGGATGTGTGAAGCTAAAGAGCATATGGGGTTTGATGTAGGTGACAAAGCTTAGAGAGATAGATCTAGGTGCTCTGAGTTATAAGAGATGCCAAGTATGGAAACATTGGTATATTTGGAGGGGTTGTGGGGAAGAGATGTGTGAAACTATAGATCATATGAGGGTTGGTGCAAGAAACAAAGCTTAGATTCCTAGATGTCTCTGGGTTCTCCAAGTTAGAAGATCTTCCAAGTATGGAAAGATTGGTATCTTCGTATGAGTTGTAGGAAAAGGGGTGTGTGAAGCTGCAAAGCATACAAGGGTTCAAGAAGCTTAGATTCCTAGATGTTTTTGGGTGTTTTGAGTTAGAACTTAGAAGAGCTACCAAATATGGAAGCATCGGTATCTTTGGAGGCGTTGTGGGTAGAGGGATGTGTGAAGCAGAATGTTGGAAAATGTAATTACTCACAGATCTGTACTTGACTCTCAGCCGACTTTGTCAGGGTCTATACCAGTCAAGATCTTGTCGGTCATTCTGACAAGAGGGAAGAGTCCATGATTAGGCAATGTAAACCAGTCAAAATTATTTCTGAACTTAAGTTGTTAGGTAGATAGTTATTATAGTCTTTAATGGTGATTTGGTCGGCCCATGTAGAAGCAATCTTTAGGTTGGCTATAAATAGAAGAAGGAAATTGTAAATCAGGTTAGACACAAGTTAGACACAATAGAGAGACAGAGGAACTCAGAGTGAGAAGAAGATCGAAAGAGAAGTCGAAGCTCAAGCTTCTGTGTAAGTGCTTCAGTCGAAGAGCTGAAGCTCTGTAAAAGGATCAGTCAGTGAGCTGACAAGTTTGGACAGACAAGTTTGTAATACCTTTGTTATTTCTGCGTAGTTATATATATGAAATAGTTTATGGTTGAATGCATTTTTATTTGGTCGCACATTATTTCCAGATTTACTTATTTAAATGTTGTTTACATTTACCAGTTAAGTGAAAGAACAAGAACCCATAAATTTCTCACTCCGTGAAAGTTCCAGGTTTTACGGTACATTGGTTGACTCAAGTATTCCTACATATTTGGGCATATGTTTTATAAGTTATTTGGATTTGTTAATGTGTCTATTTTACTTCATCTTACTCACAGGTGAAAAGCATTTGTAATTTCTTAAGTCTCTTAGACTAAGAAAAATACTCTGCAGATTTCGACCAAAGTGAACTAACAAGGTCGGTTGAGTAAGCCGACTTGAGAGGTCGAAAAGGTTAGCCGAATTGAGAAGTCGAAGAGGTGAGCCGACTTAGAGGTCAAAGTCAGCCGACTTTGAAGTGACAAGTGGTCGAGGTAAAATCAGTTGGTAGAACCAACAAGTAATTTGAAGTAAATCAGTTGGGTCTAAAGGCCGACCAAAGTTGATAGACTTGTCTAGTTGGGAGATAGACAAGTTTCACCCGACAAGTGAAAAAAAAAAGAGGTCGGCGTGAAAAGTGAAAATTAAATTTTTAATATTAACTGAGCGGTAAACTCAAGTTTAGTGGGCATGGTTTTGGCTAACTGGTATCAGAGCAAGGTTTATATCAGCCCAAGATTTAGAAATTAAATCTTGTCTTAAAAGGTGGAAATTTAATTTTCTAAGGAAAGTTAATTAAAAAAATTAAATGGCTTCCACTTCTGGTTCATTGCAAACTCCAATTTTTACAGGAAAGAATTATGAATATTGGTATTGAAATCTCATGGAGAAGCCATAGAAGACTGAAGGGTTGTTGAAAAAATTCTCAAAAGTATTCCCCCAAGATTTGAAAACTTGGTTGTGGCCTTAGAAGAACACACAAACATGACGACATTTACCATTAATGAGTTGCAAGCTTCACTCATCAATTATGAACACAGACTCAACAAAACAAAAACATCATTGGAAGGTGCATTTGCAACACAGTCATCCATAAGCCGTGGTAGAGGCAAGGGGAGAAACAACTTCAGAGGTAGAGGAAGAATTTCTTCGAGAGGAGGACGAGGCAGAAGTCCTGCAAATGTCAGAGGCAGAGGAGATAATCAGAACCAAATTCAGCCAAGTGGCCAGAGGTTTGATAAATAAAAAATCCAATGTCATTACTATAAGAAATTTGGTCATTATGCATATGAATGCAGGAAGAAATATTATGACCAAGGAAGGCAAAGCCCAAGTCAGTTGACCAACACCAGCACTTCGACAAATGCAATGTTAATGGCATCGACATCTCCACTCGAATGCAATGTTGTTCAAGAAATTCCACATGACATATGGTACTTAGATTCAGGATGCAACAATCACATGACTGGTTATTTAAATTTGTTTTCTAGTCTAGACAATTTAGTTAAAACTGATGTTACACTTGGAAACAATGTCCAAGTTACTGTCTTAGGAAAATGCATTGTTGATATTCTAACCAAACAGGGGGAGAGTAAGTATATCCCTGATGTCTATCATGTTGAAGGATTACCACATAATTGGTTAAGCATTGGACATTTGATACAAAAAGGCTACATAGTCTACATGGAACATGATCACTGTGTGATCAAAGACAAGCGTCCAAGCGACCAGCTGATAGAAAAAGTGCCAATGATAGGCAACCACTTGTTTCCATTGAGGATAGTTCCTGACATGAAAGAGGAGACAAACACAGGAGCCGCATTCAAGGTAGAAAGTGAAGAAACGTTCGAGCCCCTCGATAAGAAATAAAATTGCAGTGCTAATTTGCAAGCTGCATTTCAGGCAGAAGTTCAGGATGATTCCTGGTTGTGGCATTTCATATTTGGACATCTGAATTTTGGTGGGATGAAGCTACTGCACACAAAGAATATGGTAAAAGGATTACCATTGATCGATAGACCAGAAAGGGTTTGTGAAGGCTGCATTTTTGGCAAGTAGCATAGAGAGACTTTTCCAGTCGAAAAGCCCTATAGAACACGCACACCACTTGAAATTGTGCACTTTGATATTTATGGTCCAATGCAGACATCATCCATCAGTGGCTGCAAATATTTTCTAACTTTTATTGATGACTACTCAAGAAAAACATGGGTATATTTTTTGAAACATAAATCTGATGCATTTAGTTATTTTCAGTAGTTCAAGGCACTCGTGGAGAATCGGAGTGGTCACCGCATCAAGATCTTAAGGACTGACATAGGAGGTGAATATGTTTCAAATGAATTTCTGAATTTTTGTAAGACCCATGGCATACAAAAACAATTCACTACACGGTATACACCTCAGCAGAACGGTATTGCCGAAAGAAAGAACAGAACCATCATGGAGATGGCACGCAGCATGTTGGCAGCCAAGCATTTGCCAAATGAGTATTGGGGTGAAGCAGTCGCAACTGCCGTTTACATTATGAACCGGTGTCCGACAAAGAGTATGAAGAACAAATTTCCCCAAGAAGCATGGACAGGTATGAATCATAGTGTTTCACATTTAAAAGTTTTTGGTTGTGTTGCATATGCTCATGTTCCAGATGAGCTGAGAAGGAAGCTAGACAAGAAGGGACAGAAATGTATTTTTGTCGGCTATTCAGAAGACACAAAAGCATACAAGTTGTATGATTCTGTCGCAAGGAAAGTGATAATCAGTCAAGATGTTCAATTTGTCGAGAATGAATCATGGGATGGAACCGTCGACATAAATGTCAAGATTGTGTCAAATGTCGACAATGATGATATGGAAGAGGAAGTGGTTCAAATACCACATGTAAGTCAACCGATTGTAGCACCATCGACTCCCATGACACCAAGACATGGTTCAACACAAGGACCATAGACACAAGTAGCATCTCAAGATACACCGACAAGTACACCAAGAGGAAAGCAAACTCCATCAAGCATTTCATCAAGGTCGACATCGACAGAATCGGTGAAGACAAGAAGTCTGTGAGAAATATATGAAGCTAGTACACCAAATTCATTCTCTCTCTTTGCATTATTTTCTCCTATATATGATCCACTACCATTTGAAGAAGCTGTTGAAGAAGAAGTATGGGCACAAGCCATGGATGAAGAAATAGAATGCATTGAGAAGAACCAGACATGGGAACTGGCTGATGTACCAAAAGACAAAGATGTAATCAGCGTCAAATGGATTTACAAGACAAAGCAAGATGCTGATGGGAATGTGCAAAAGCACAAGGCAAGAATGGTAGCAAGAGGGTTCACACAGCAACTCGACATCGACTTCAATGAAATGTTTGCACTTGTTGCACACATGGATATAGTTAGAACAGTTTTGGCCATTGCTGCACAAAACAAATGGCATGTTCATCAAATGGATGTCAAGTCGACATTCTTAAATGGCTATCTAGAAGAGGAAGGATATGTGGAACAGCCACAAGGGTATGAAGTTCCAGGTCAAGAACATAAAGTGTACAGATTGAAAAAGACACTCTATGGTTTGAAACAAGCTCCTAGAGCTTGGTACAGTCGGATTGATTCCTATCTCACTGAAAATGGATTTCATAGAAGTGAAAGTGAACCGATTTTGTACACCAAAGTCAATGAGCAAGGTAAGATGTTTATTGGTTTCCTGTATGTAGATGATTTAATATTTACTGGTGATTATGGCATAGGATATTTTAAAGTAGTCATGGAAAGTGAATTTGAAATGATTGATCTGGCCCGGCTTATGAAGGTTTTTCTGGGCATTGAAGTTCAGCATTCTGAAAAGTGGTATTTTTATATCACAGTCTAAGTATGCAAGTGAAGTTTTAAAAAGATTAAACCTGTCTAATTGCAAGACAGCCCCAACACCAGTAATAACAGGTTTAAAATTGAGCAAGGATTATGAAGGATCCACTGTAGATCCTACGCTGTTCAAAAGGCTTGCTGGCAACCTTATGTATTTGACAGCGACAAGACCAGACATTATGTATGGAGTAAGTCTGATCTCAAGGTTCATGTAGTCACCAAAAGATTCACATTGGCAAGCAGGTAAAATAATTCTGAGGTATGTAAGTGGCATAAAAGACCTTGGTATTATGTATTCAATGTCAGAAAATTTAAAACTCATTGGCTACACTGACAGTGACAATGGAGGCAGCCTAGATGATAGGAAGAGCACATCTGGGTACACATTTCATTTTGGTATAGGTGTTGTTTCATGGGCTTCAAAGAAACAACCCATAGTAACTTTGTCTTCAGTTGAAGCAGAGTATGTTGCAGCGAAAAGTGCTGCATGTCAAGCTGCCTAGATGAGAAGAGTCTTAAAGGACTTGTCACAGAACCATCAAGAACCGACAACCATCTTCTGCGACAACAATTCAGCCATAGCATTATCCAAGAATCATGTGTTTCACAAGAGAACCAAGCACATCGACACAAGGTTTCATTTCATAAGAGAGTTGGTGAACGACAAGGAAATTTGTTTGGAATTTTGCAGGTCTGAAGACCAACTTGCAGACATCTTTACAAAGCCATTGGCAAATGACACATTCCAGTATCTGCGTAGTTATCTTGGAATGACAAGTTCTCCACAATGAACTCTATCATAAACATAGCATGTCTAAGCTCTGAAACATTTTGTAAATTTTGTTTTAAAAACCCCATCTGCTCATAATTAAGGGGGAGTGTTGGAAAATGTAATTACTCGCAGATCCGTACCTGACTCTTAGCTGACTCTGTCAGGTTCTGTACCAGTCAAGATCTTGTCAGTCAGTCTAACAAGAGGGAAGAGTCCACGATTAGGCAATGTAAACCAATCGAATTTATTTCTGAAGCTAAGTTGTTAGGTAGATAGTTATTACAGTCTTTAATGGTGAGTCAGTCGGCCCATGTAGAAGCAATCTTCAGGTTGGCTACAAATAGAAGAAGGAAATTGTAAATCAGGTTAGACACAAGTTAGACACAATAGAGAGATAGAGGAACTCGGGGTGAGAAGAAGAGAGAAAGATAAGTCGAAGCTCAAGCTTCTGTGTAAGTGATTCAGTCAAAGAGCCGAAGCTCTGTAAAAGGATCAGTCGGTGAGCCCCACAAGTCTGGACAGACAAGTTCGTAATACCTTATATATGTGAAATAGTTTATGGTTGAATGCATTTTTATTTGGCCGCACATTATTTCCACATTTACTTGTGTAAATGTTGTTTACATTTACCAGTTAAGTGAAAGAACAAGAACCCATAAATTTCTCACTCCGTGAAAGTTCCAGGTTTTACCACACATTGGTCAACTCAAGTCTTCCTACATATTTGGGCATATATTTTATAAGTTATTTGGATTTGGTAATGTGTCTATTTTACTTCATCTTACTCATAGGTGAAAAGCATTTGTAATTTCTTAAGTCTCTTAAACTAAGAAAAATACTCTGTAGATTTTGACCAAAGTGAACGACAAGGTCGGTTGAGTAAGCCGACTTGAGAGGTCGAAGAGGTCAGCTGACTTGAGAAGTCGAAGAGGTGAGCGACTTAGAGGTCGAAATCAGCCGACTTCGAAGTGACAAGTGGTCGTAAGTAGAAGTAAATCAGTCGGGTCTAAAGGCCGACCAAAGATGATAGACTTGTTTAGTCCGGAGATAGACATGTTTCACCCGACAAGTGAAAAAGAAAAAGAGGTCGGCGTGAAAAGTGAAAATTAAATTTTTAATATTAACTGAGCGGTAAACTCAAGTTTAGTCGGCTTGGTTTTGGCTAACTGGTATCAGAGCAAGGTTTATATCAGCCCAAGAGTTAGGAAATAAATCTTGTCTTAAAAGGTGGAAATTTAATTTTCTAAGGAAAGTTAATAAAAAAAATTAAAATGGCTTCCACTTCTGGTTCATTGCAAACTCCAATTTTTACAGGAAAGAGTTATGAATATTGGTCTTTGACTATGAAGGCTTTATTCAGAGGTCAAGATGTCTGGGAGATAGTCCAGCATGGTTATGCAGAACCAGCAGACATGACAGCATATAACAATCTCACACAGACAACATATATATATATATATATTATTTTTTTTCAAGTTGCTAACTAAAGTTGTATGATTGCAAATAATCTTTTTCCCAAATCAGCTGCGTGGAAAATGAATGGATTTTTCCTGATTGCTGTGTGTTTCATATATGCAGACAGACTGAACAAGATGAATAGAGATGAACATCAACTTTCTGAATTCTTGTGCCAGAGAAGTCAAGAGCACTACAGCGAGTACAGCTGGGGAGAGCACAAAATGAAACATAGAGCCAACGTATTTTCTTAACCTTGGGTTTATTTCCATCATGCGATTTACAATTCAATTTATAATTATTAGTAAATCCAATTACGTTAAAATGGAATGGAATCTTGGATTATTTCATGAAAAAATTGGTTTAGTAAGATAAATATAAATCTCAGCTGGCAGCATATATGAAATTGAAGATCAACAACAACCAGAATAGAACGTTCTAACAACTATAGAGTCCATATCAGTAGTGAAAAAATCTCATGTTGATCACATACCAGATGAGAGCAGTCAAGCCTGGGTGGAAACGAAACCTTGCTTACTTATAAAATTCTTAAATGCATTTTCTCACCAGAAATCCAACTGTACCAATTGGTTGTATGTGTTTTGTCCACTCCTCAATCCAATGCTGGACTTTGCATTCATTATAGCCTCCATCTCGCGAAGATGAATGTCAGAAGGTGTTCCTTCTTCTTATTATTCCACTTCAGCTCTCTCAATGCACTTCGCTGCCTGCACCTCTGCTTGCCTTTTCAATGCATTGTATAAAGTTCATAAAATTATTACAGATGGCTAATAAACAGCACAATATGTGCCACTAAATTGTCATGAACCAATGTCCACGCTGTTTAATGACAACTTATGGGCACGTAAGGATGTTTTATTACCTTATCAAACAATAGTTTTATTAGCTGGCAGAAGCCTAGGGTTACAGGGTTCTGCCTAGGGTTAGGGTTACAGGGTTATGTAGCCTTATTTGGTAACCTGACTATAACTTTACCAAAACTGCACTATCTCCACTACACAATAAATATAAATGATATTAATAATTTCAATGGCCATCTATTTATATTTATAATATTAAATATCTAGCATACATTTAATAGTTTTAAATAATAATATTAAGTATTCAATATACATTTAATAGTTTTAAATAATAATATTAAGTATTTAATATACATTTAATAGTTTTAACTTTTATCTAGTATATAATTATTTTTCGTCACTTTTTTATTTTTTTATCATTCACTCAATATACACAAATTTGTGTTTAATTTTGGATACTAAAAAAATCTTTTTAAATTTACAATTAACTTGTGATAACTTACCATAAATGTAAATTTACAATTAACTTCTCATAAGTTACCATTACAATTAACTTGTGACAACTTACCATAAATGTAAATTTACAATTAACTTGTGATAACTTACCATAAATGTAATATTTGTTACGTTTTAGTGAAGACCTTGTGAGTGCATCCTTCAAGGTAATATGTCATGGGGCATGAGATCAATGAGGCATGTTATCACTAGTTGATTTAACGAAAGAAGCAACAAATGGGTTATAGGGCTAACGAGAAAGCCACACTCAGGTGACCAAATAAGGCTGCATCAAAACCTAGTTAACAAAATGCCTGTCAAAACACGCGAGACACCTGTCCAAAATCCATTCGGAAGAACGACCAAGAATCTTGGAGACTTCATCTTCATTGTTTAACGCTTTCGGAAAAGCCGCATTATTAAGAGCCCCATAGGTTTTAGTGCGCCTTTTCCGAGGGCGTTAAACAATGGAGATGAAGTCTCCAAGATTCCTCCCCGTTCTTCCAAATTATTAAGAGCTCCATAGGATTTTTAGTGTGGCTTTTCCAAAGGCGTTAAACAATGGAAATGAAGTCTCCAAGATTCCTCGTTGTTCTTTCGAATGGCTTTTGGACAAGTGTCTCGCGTGTTTTGACAGATGTTTTGTTAAATGGGTTTTGATGCAGCCTTATTTAGTAACCTGAGTGTGGCTTTCCCGTTGGTCTTAAAAAAAGTGCAGTGTCTCCATAGAGACAATAAATTTAAATGATATTAATGATCTCAATCGCCATCTATTTAATATTTATAATATTAAGTATCTAATATACATTTAATAGTTTTAAATAATAATAAGTATCTAATATACCTTTAATAGTTTTAATTAATAGTATATTTGTATATAATTATTTTTCATCACTTTTTTATTTTTATATCATTCACACATATTTTCTTACATCAACACTTATCTAATAGTACAGTTGGTTACATCACTTATCTATTATACAATGATTTTTCATTCACACAATATACAGAGACTATTAAATAATAGTATATTTTCTTACATCACTTATCTAGTATACAATTATTTTTCGTCACTTTTTTATTTTTATATCATTCAAGGAGCCCCAACCAGAACCAACATATGTACCTGGTTAATACATTGAAGAAATTCTTGCAGAGATGCCACCACCTCCATCACTTAAAATGAAAGCTAGGACTTAAAGCTCCACCCGCCCTCCTACTAGAGCATGCCCTCCTACTATAAGTACTTACCTCACTTACCCTGTATGACTGGTCGCTTCCGAACAAAATAGGGAAGTAAAGGGTCCTCATTAGGAAAGAGTCTATAGGAAAATATCGGTCAGAGGTAAAGGGTTGCAAGGTACCATCATCATATTCACCTATCATCAAACGAGATGAAAATCGAGGCACATGTTTCTGAATCTCTCTAATTTGGAGAGGTTCGTTCAATAATATTTCCCTGTAAAGGGTAATTTAATACCTGGCTCTTAACGAACCCTGTATTCAACAGCTCTCAACAAAATATTACTTAATAAATATGGGTAATATAATGAAACTAGTAGGTAGTCTAGCACCTAATCACTTATCTAGTATACAATTATTTTTCGTCACTTTTTTATTTTTATATCATTCACACAATATACACAAAGACTATTATTTGACTATTAAATAATAGTATATTTTCTTACATCACTTATCTAATATACAATTATTTTTCGTCACTTTTTTATTTTTATATCATTCACACAATATACAAAAATCTATGTTTAATTTTGCATACTAAAAAAATCCCTTTAAATTTACAATTAACTTGTGATAACTTACCATAAATGTAATTTTTGTTAACTTGTGATAACTTACAATAAATGTAATTTTTGTTAAGTTTTAGTGAAGACCTTGTGGGTGCATCCCTCAAGCATATATGCCCGTACTCAAAGAGATTGATGAGTCATGTTATCACTAGTTAATCTACATCGAAGGTACACATATCAATAAGGTGTCTCAACAAACAAAATGATTAAGAGCCCCATAGCTTTTAGTGATTACTTACAAAATGATTAAGAGCCCCATAGGTTTTTAGTGATTACTTGCTTGATACATGAAAATGTAGGCAAAACCATGAATGCTTAGGTTTGAACCATGAATGCGAATCAGTATCCACTAGGTAGAAGATAAATCATTACATGGGTAAAACCATAAAAGGATGGAACCATATATGGGTTTCCCCCCCAAAAAACAACTTTTTGTTGAACTCCCTTTCAATATACCTTTACAATTAAAAACAAATCACTAGGTATCCACTTTTTCCATGACATTTTAAATGCCACTTTTTATTTTTATCCTCATTATAGTGACATAACACAACTTGTATAACCCCTTAATGAAACTTTGCAAAGTCAAATATGAAAATTTAGTGGAAAAAAATATTTAAATATCGAGAACAACCCCCTAAATACAAGTCAACTTCATTCACAATTATTCCAATCAACTTCACATCACATTGAATCACAAATATACCTATTTAAACACCACCCTAACTCCAAACACTATTGGATTCACATGACCTTCACACTAATCATACTTTTTCAAACACTAATCTAACTTCACACACAATCAAACTTACACAAACTTAGATAGAGTATCTATTCAAAACCCCCAATACCCTATCCAACCCCCTGGATGCATAATTATAAACCTCCTTAATATTTACATGTTTTTAACAATCAAAAATACCCCTTGACCCTTATATACTAGGTAATATATTGATTCCATATTTTAGAGTACTAAATCCTTCAATATGAAATCGCATTCTATAATATTGCCTACTTAGTGAACCCTCGTGTGGGAACCAATAATGTGCTTTTAAATATTTTCCTTTGATAAAGGAATGTTGTTGTGAACATCACATTGCTTTTTTATAGACACATACTATATTATGCTTTCCATCACACTCCAATTAGACAGGCTTAATTGTCTTCAGAAAGGCATACTACATTATGCTTTCCATCACACTCCAATTAAACAGGCCTAATTGTCTTTAGAAAGGCCTCTTAGATACAAGTCACAACCATGCTTCCCTGCATAGAGTTTTGGATTCCCTTCATACAAGTGAAATAAAAATGGCATTCATATATATATATATCCATTTGACTATATGTATCAATTAGGAGATTATAAATGATATTCAACACATTGTCATAATGGATTGAAATGCATGCTTGATAATGGAAAGGGTATGGTGATGGAATCAAATGCATAGATATGTATTTAGGATTCTGTAATGGACACCACATCTCCTTGCATGTGGTGCACTTGAAGCGGTGTTGATTATGAATGTACAACGTATGGTTCAAACAATACTCTCCATGCAACTTCCTCTCTCTAATCAATGGTTTTTACCCTTAATACTATCAATCCATCCACATATTAACTCAATTCTTTCATACAAAATAGAAATGATTTGCATACTGATTTAAATAGGCCATTTGACTACACATGTTAGTCAATCTAGAATAAACATCTTCAAACAAGGAGTGAAAGTGGAGTGGAGGGTATTGTGTGTTTGAATGTGGTACATCCATAGGTAGTAACACTTTTGGGTGCAACACAAGTAGGGAAATATGGCACCATCCTCCCATGAGATATTGTCATACATCTCCACACACTTGATTCTATCATACATTGAATGCACGTGCAAGTTGGTCCAATGTGGAAGTGCACTTGAAAACATCTACCCTCTCATGTATCAATCCACACATATATTAACTTGATGCTTCCAAACATATATTAAAAAGCATAAACTTTCTAAACTTGCTTCATAAAACACACAAACACATGTGTATGTGTATAATCACTCTAAAAATTATAATTTGAGGATAAATAATTTAAATAGTTTTATAACTATTCCTTATAATTTAAATTTTAAAATCAAAATTTGCACATGACAATTATTTTTAAATCTAACTCCACTAATGAGAATGGTTATTCTAATAGAAAAAAATCTCCATTGGAGCTCCACATGGAGTAGTTAGTGTTTATTTCCTAATTGCATAGTTTCCATTGTTATGGCATCTCTAGTAGACCCCTACACCATCTCACCGTGCATATTCCCTATGTGAGGGACCTTGATCTCCTCCTAGATTATAAATGATGGCTCACTTGCTTTCATAGATCATGTTGTCAATCTATAAAACACTTATGAAGGATTCTTCATTTTCATTGTCAATCCCTACATCTTCATGGATTACTTCTTCCTCCTTGTTCCTCAAAGTGTTCATGCTACACTTAGATCACGAAGTTGTGATTTGGTTCCCCATTGTAGATTTCCTCCTAATTACCAATGAATCAAGCTCTTATGGGCCACTCTAGTCCAAGTTTCTCTCCAAGTCCCCCATTCCCCATTGAACTTAAACTCTCTTGATTTATGCCTCGATCCTGGTTTGAAGTATGTATCTCCTAAAAGTATCTTCCTTAAAAGGTGATTATGAAAGGATGTCATTAGTAGTGGATGAGTACCCTCTATGAATAAGAACGGTTTTATAAGCTCAAACACCATCTATCCTAGTGGTTACTAACAGAGTGGATCAATGTACTAGTTTCATGAAAAATGGAATCATTTATAGATTCAATGGCCTTGGATCGATGCGTATAATTATTTTTTTTCATTGAAAAAAATCATCATGTTTATTCGAAAGAAATAATGGAAATCACATTCAATCGATGCGTATAATTATTTTTTTCATTGAAAAAAATCATCATGTTTATTCAAAAGAAATAATGGAAATCACATTCTTTATGTGCTCTAGGAATTTGTATAAAAGAATATAGAAGTAAAAATGTTTTCATATTTTCCGATGTACCAAATAAATCATGCCTCAAACAAATATAGTTCCTCCCTACATTCTACTATAGAGACTATCCTCAAAAAATAGGCCTCAAAAGATAAGTCTCATAACAATTTAGAGATATTTGCATTACATATTATAATCTATTCTAGTTCCTCCCTACATTCTACTATAGAGACTATCCTCAAAAAATAGGCCTCAAAATATAAATCTCATAACAATTTAGAGATATTTGCATTGCATATTATAATTATTTAAAACTAAAAGCGAAAAACAGTGAGAATGACTCCATAGCACTAGACTTCAAATCAAAAGACAAAATACCTTAATTGTGTCCAGGTAATAGAGATGGATTTTTCAAAAATAGAAATTCCATCTTCAACTTGTTGGTGTTCCTTTGATCAAAACCATTGAACTTGTTCAGATAGACCATTATCTTGGATCAAAACAATTGAACTTGTTCAGATTCACATTAGATAACCTATGCATCATATGGTGTTGATTGTCCTAAAAGGGTGATCATGTGTGATGTCTTCATCCTATAAATGATTCACCATTCATATGTGGCCCTAACAAGCCTCGTGAATCCTCCATTTATACTGACAAGGCTATAAGGATGGTTCGTAGTTGGAAACATTGGTGTCTTCGGATGGGTTGTAGGTAAAGGGGTGTCTGAAGTTGCAGAGAATACGGGGGTTGGTGAAGCTTAGATTCCTAGATGTTTCTAGGTGCTCTGAGTTAGAAGAGATACCAAATATGGAAACATTGGTATCTTTGGAGGCATTGGCAGAAGGATTTGTGAAGAAAAAGTGCATACTTAGCTACCTAAAAATTTATGGGTGCTTTGAGTGAAGAGAGACCAAGCATGAAAACTAAAACATTGGTATCTTTGGAGGAGTTGTTGGTAATTGGATGTGTGAAGCTAAAAAGCATATAGGCTGATATGAGTTAGAAAAGGTGGAAGGTGTTGAACATTGTACCTAGTTGAAGATGCTTAGATCTCTAATTGTTTCTGGGAGTACTAAGATTGAAGAGTTGCCAAGTATGGAAACAGTGGTATCTTTGGAGGGGGGGATTGTGTTTTCCATTATCAAACCCCGAAATGCTTAATTTTGTTCACAATAAATATTTGTTCGGTTCAAGTGTTCTTTGTTTTGAGCCATGATATCCATTGGTATTTTGTTAAGTTTAGGAGGGTTTAGTGGTTACCATATTTTGCCAAAATACAATACGCATTTTGCACATTTTTTGTGAGGTCATTTTAATATAATATGTTATTTGTTTGTTTTGAAATGGTGACTGGGTATAATAGGGATTAACCACAGGCTTGCTCTTAAATGGTATGAATGGTCTTGGGTACCCAAAGGCCCTTTAATATTCTTAGGTCCCGTGTCCTTATCTCAGATGGTAGGTCATGGAAAGTCTGTTACAAACCAGCCCTCATATAGAAAAATGTCTTAAGCATAATCAAACTTTAGTTTTGATAGTACTGTGTAAGTAATTAACATAATCTATTATTAATTTTGATTATTAGGATTTGAATTAATCTATTTTTTTTCCTTTATTCAAAAGATGAAATAATTAATTTATTTTTGCATGCAATTCATGATTATCAAGGTCATCCATTGGTCATAGCTGTGTGCGCATGACAGGATGGAAGGCATGCATGCAACACTCTGTTATTTGATTCTTAGTAATATTTATTTCTTGGTATCTAAAAATACGAATATCCCACATCATTGCCATAGCCATTAGCAGAATATAATACCACCATTGAAAGAGCAATTCACAGCATCACCATTGCCATTAGCAGGAAAGAGATACAATGCCAATCGCCATCGCCATTAGTATTTTGAGAGGACCGACCTCTTTACGTTTAGGTCGAAATCCATAGAAGTGAGTAAGAGTGTGCTAGCACCTATGATAATTTGTTCAAGGTCAAAATCCATTGAAGCGAGTAAGAGTGTGCTTGCAGCCGTGATACTATATATATATATAAGTCACCTGACATCAGGACATGAAGGACACGAGGATTCGAGTGTCCGACACAGGACCCCAAAATTAGGACACATTATATATATATATATATATCCAAATTTTTACAAATATTCAATAGAAATCAGAATCAATGCACATTTAACACTAGTAGTTACACATTTACAAATCAATAGTGGCAATGAGATTATGAGACACATGGATAATTCATGATACTTATGGATGTCATAGATCAAGTTGTCAATACTCAGGAATCAGAACCATATTTCTCATCATGTCATCAAAATCAAAATGTATTACATAGATGTTGGAATGCCATTGGAAAATGTCAAATAGACTAATAGTAATAGTAAATACAAAAAGGGGTAAATCAAGATGTGTCAAATAGACTAATAGTAATAGTAAATACAAAACGGGGTAAATCAAGATGGAAGAATGAAGAATCTCATCTATCTACATGCTTTATATTTTAGATTATGCCACTTACAATGATTATGCCACTTAGATAGAATGACATAGGTAGGAATAGAAATAAGGGGTAACCTCCTCTATGTGTAATGAATCCCCTTGTGATGTTATTTGTTGAATATGCCTCTACAGAATACTTGTTGGTGTACTCCCTGACTTGATTTGAGAGGCTAAGAGCCAAACAATGTAATTATTAAATGTACATGGAAAAATAATAAAAATACATCACAAATAAGAGCCAAACAATGTAATATTTAAATGTACATGGAAAAATAATAAAAATACATCACAAATAAGAGCCAAACAATGTAATATGTAAATATATATAGAAAAATAATAAAAATACATCACAAACTACATAGAGAGAAGGATGGCAAACATGGGGGGCTATAATTCCATTGGTGCAATGGGTTCTCATAGACTCAAAAAAATTTCTCATTTAGTCATCGAAATCAAAATTATTACATAGATATCGAAATGCCATTGGCAAATACAAAATGGAGTAGATCGAGATGGAAAACCTTCTTATGCTCTTCACCTAAAAAAAACCTCTTAGAGCTAAAGCCTCACTAAAAACTGTGAATGAATGAGGATAAAAAAAAAATTTACAATTTGTTTTGGTTAGAAGTGTCCTATTTTTAGGACACAGTGTACTATTTTTAGGACATGGTGTCTTTTTTTTAGGACATGTCATGACACGGTGTTGAACACATGTCCGACACCATGTCAGGACATGTCCGTGTCTGACACGATAACACTGGACATGATGGCTTATATGGACATGTTCGGTTTCATATATATATATATATATATATAATAAAATTTTCAAGTTGCAAACTTCAATTATATGAATGCAACTCATCTTTTTTTTTCAAGTAGCTCCCTGGAAAACTAATGGCAACTGCACAATACACCTTAGACCTATCCTCTTGGATTTTCTTTAATTTCTATGTGTTTGATATCTGCAAATCGAACGAACAAGATGAGTAGATATGAACATAAAATTTCTTAATTTGTGTGCCCAAAGAATTCAGGAGCAGTATTTTCTAGGGAGAGCACAAAAGGAAACATAGAGCCAACATATTTTCTCAAAGTGTTTTGTCCACTCCTAAGTCCAATGATGGACTCTACATTCATTATAGCTTCTGAATGTGGTCCTTCTTGTTGTTATTCCACTTCATCTCTCTCAATGCACTTATCTTCCCACACCTTTGCTTTCCTTTTCAATGCAATGTATGAAGTTCATAAAATTGTCAAAGATAGTTAATAAACAACACAATATGTGCCACAAAATTGCCATGAACCAATGTCTAGGGTGGTTAATGGCAACTTATGGGCATGTGAGGATGTTTTATTACCTTATCAAACAATAGTTTTATTGACTATGTAAGAGAAAGATGTCAAAAGCCAAAAGTTATACCAATGGGTAAATCCGGAGTCTTGTACTTCATGCACTATTTACAGAGCTATGATTTCCTATATTGCCTGTGAATTTGATTGTAGTCATCATATTTTATAGGAAAAGCAGGACACTGATATTCTTGATGATTCAACCCTTGACTTCGTTGGTCCTAAGTCTCTTTCTCTTGAAAGTTGATGGCCATGACTGGCTATTAAATTGGAATATGTGGTCTTGCTATTAAGTTCCTTAAGCTATAGTCCATGAAGACTATTTTATTAATGGTTAGAATGTGTGTTATCGATTCCCTTTACTTGGAGTGATTAATTAGTCGGAGCTATAGTAATTACCATCCCACCACAACATTGCGGCAACAAAGTTAATTTCTTAACTGGAAGATAGTATCCTAGTCACCATAAACCATCCTAGTGATTCGGCTACCTTTAACCATGCATATCACTATCTAGTTCAACAACCACACTCCACCAATATAGAATGATCCAAAACAAACAAACCAACTGAAACTCGTAGTCACTCACTCATTTCACTTGGATTAAACAAACAACTGAAACTCTTATTGAATTCATTTCAATAACTTTGGGAGCTATCAATATAAGTCATTGAACCATACCATAACAACAAATATTACATTCATATTTATCACATAAACACACTTGAGACCACATTACATTCATACTTAACATAAAAATACACTTGAGATCTTTGTTTTTCATCCACAAGATTGCATAAAGCACAGGTGGAGAGAATACATAGAACTCCACTCAAACAACAAAAAACATTTGAGATCTTTGTTTTTCATCCACAAGATCGCAAAAAGCGTAGGTCGAGAGGATACATAGAGCTCAGATTTACTCAGAATTTGGGAGTGAAGGTGTACTATTTTATTGGAGCTCTATGTATCCTCTCCACCTTTTATTTATGCAATCTTGTAGGTGAATAGTAATGATCTCGAGTGTATTTTGTTGCTTGAGTCGATCTCTGTATCTTCTCCACCTGTTCTCTATGTGATCTTCTGGTTGAAAAACATAGATCTCAAGTGTATTTTTGTGTTAATTATGAATGTGGTAAGTTCAATTCAATATTTGCTGTAACATTATCATAGCAATGAATGTTGTATATCTTGGTGTATAGTGTATGATATATGGGAGTGTATATATCCAAGCTCGTATACATCTCTATTGTTGGGTGCATATTATTTTCTTACTTTGAAATAGAGAGAGTAAGCAAATTTAATGTATCTCTTCAAGTTTTCGAGTCATTATAAAATTTTCATCTTTTTTTTGTTTGGTTTTGATTTTCTTGTTTTTTAATCCATTTTCTAGGTCCTATTTAAATGTGGAAAACCCTTTAGTGTAGATACCTATATCCTTATAAGTACAAGATATAAATACCTATAGATACCTATATCCTTATAAGTACAAGATATAAATACCTATAGATACCTATATCCTTATAAGTACAAGATATAGATACTGGTATAAAATCACCAAATTTTTTGAGACATGATATATATACTATTATCACACAAAGTGTAGCTACCCACTAAAGGTATCCCATCCGGGACGGTAGAGGTAAGGTAGCTAACTGGTGACACCGCAAGGACCTCGTCCACTAGGGATAAAAGTGGGATAAAAGGGTAGTTGTCACATTGGATGAGCTCTTGTCACTTTAGATCAATCTGGAGAATGAACAAGGGGGAGACCCTACTAGCCGAAGAGGCTAGTGAACCTACTCAAAACACTCCTAGGGTTTGACAATGTATAAGGAAGGAGAGATAATGAGTGGAAAAGACTAGATCTATGAAATAATTGTGGTATAGAAATTAAGGCCAAGTTAGGGAGGCTTAGTAAAGTTAGGAAATAACCCAACTTGATTGTGATTGTACCACAAATAGGTTAAGGAACTAGATCTAGGGAGATCTAGCCAAATGAAATGAAACCCTAAAGGGACCCACCTAGGGTTTTATGCATAAGTGGACAAAGTGAACCCAAAAGAGAAGACCAAGGCGCAAGATGACTAGATCGGGGTGCTTTATGGTTGGATCTATGATTTTGAGGTGGGTCCAAGCATACCCATCTGACAGATCTGAAGAAATGGCCACCCACCCAAGAGGGGCGCCCCCACCTAGAGTGACTAGTGCTAGATCTCAGGGTAAATGGAGTCTGATTTTGATGAAACTTGAGATCTAGGGTTTATCATTAATCTCCAAGTAGTGGGTTTTGATGGCCAGCATAAAAAACTCACCAGATCTATCGGATCTACAAAAATAGGGTTGTAGGAAAAGATGGCTTGTTTGTGACAATCAGATCAAATCCCGGAAAAAATAAAATATATGCATACTCACCTGGAAATACTTGATACTAACCTTGTATGATGATGATCTTGCCTTTCTGTTCAATTATGAGCATTTTCTATGCCTCTCCAAGTGAAATCACTACCTCCTCCTAGATGTCAAGCGCTCCCTCCTCCTACAAAAGAGATCGGCTATGAGAATCGATTTATCAAAGAATGGATGAAATGACGAAGAAAAATGAATCAAATAACATCAAGATAGTCATAAGACATAGTAAATATACTCCCTGGACCAATGGAAATTTGAGAGGACAATATTGAGCTCAGTCACAATAGCGCCCTTACCCAAACACTTCCTTTAGCAAATGGATGGCAACCTACAAAAAATTAGAGATACATAGATCTGTAAGAATGCTAGAGAGAACAAGACTTTCCAATGTCCATACAAGACATTCGCGAAAGCTTTCAAGAATTTCTACAAAAATATTTTATTAATCCAAGAATTTGAGAGCCAAGAGTCCCTTTATAAATGAGAGAGCATCTCAATATATAGATCTCTCAAGTACATAATACTTAGATCCAAAAATATCAAGGGTCAAGATCATAAGATAAAATCATCCTAATATACGACTAAGATTAGTCGGATACATCTCACATGGATCAACTCAAAAATATAAGGGGGTGGGTCCAAGCATACCCATCTGACAGATCTGAAGAAATGGCCACCCACCCAAGAGGGGCGCCCCCACCTAGAGTGACTAGTGCTAGATCCCAGGGCAAATGGAGTCTGATTTTGATGAAACTTGAGATCTAGGGTTTATTCATTAATCTCCAAGTGGGTTTTGATGGCCAACATAAAAAACTCACCAGATCTATCGGATCTACAAAACTAGGGTTTTAGGAAAAGATGGCTTGTTTGTGACAATCAGATCAAATCCCAGAAAAAATAAAATATATGCATACTCACCTGGAAATACTTGATACTAACCTTGTATGATGATGATATTTCCTTTCTGTTCAATTACGAGCGTTTTCTATGCCTCTCCAAGTGAAATCACTGCCTCCTCCTAGATGTCAAGCGCTCCCTCCTCCTACAAAAGAGATCGGCTATGAGAATCGATTTATCAAAGAATGGATGAAATGACGAAGAAAAATGAATCAAAGAACATCAAGATAGTCATAAGACATAATAAATATACTCCCTGAACCAATGGCAATTTAAGAGGATGATATTGAGCTCAGTCACAATAGCACCCTTACCCAAACACTTCCTTTAGCAAATGGATGGCAACCTACAAAAAATTAGAGATGCATAGATCTGCAAGAATTCTAGAGAGAACAAGAATTTCCAATGTCCATACAAGACATTCGAGAAATCTTTCAAGAATTTCTGCAAAAATATTTATTAATCCAAGAATTTGAGAGCCAAGAGTCCCTTTATAAATGAGAGAGCATCTCAATATATAGATCTCTCAAGTACATAATACCTAGATCCAAAAATATCAAGTGTCAAGATCATAAGATAAAATCATCCTAATATACGACTAAGATTAGTCGGATACATCTCACATGGATCAACTCAAAAATATAAGGGGGTGCATCACTAGAAGTGCCCAATGAGGGGTGCACCACATAAAATATGACTAATGCCCATAAAGTAGCACATGGTGGGGCTAGGAGGTTATGTTATCTTTCACTAGCATGGCCCCATGGCACAATAACAATGTGTGGTGGCAAATAATATAAATGAGTGATAAAAATCACTATGAGATCTCCCTCAAAATACATCAAAATACCTTCAAACTGCATAAACCAAGGATGTGTGGACCTCGAGTGAAGTGAAATTGATTCTAGATGATGAAGGTGACCCAAAAATTGTGCCTTGGAGCAATTCCATGCAAATGCTTTGCGTCAATTTCCCAAATCGATTTCCTCATTAGCCATTTTTTATTATTAAAATGTTGCCTTGGGAACATAAAACAACCCATATCTCACAAGGGACAAAAAACTAATGTCAAATGACTACACGTGACCATGGTAGCATGGTACAAATGAATGGATGCACTCCAAGAATCCCTTTAATGCCCTAGGAGAACTTAATTTTTTTATTGTGTTTTATTTTCATTTTTCTGAGGCAAAACTGCTACAAAAGGCCAAGAGACCCATATCTGTCTTGTAACTGCCTTAAACTGAAAAACAAGCTTTACCAATGGGCTCAGAATGTCCAAATCAACTAGAAATGAGTACTTATACACCATATTTCCAGCACAAAGATACATCAGAGGCCCCATCAATGTCAGAACAATAATAATAATAAAGCCTATAAATGTTGATAATCATGGAAATAATACAAGCCAGCATAACAAACCACCATCTAAAGTATGAATATGCCTGATGGACACCTATAGACCATAAATAATCATCATCCATGAACTTTTGTCTATATTTCATCCTGAATCTTGCTCATGGCCTGGTCACTACTAGGTTGACCAAGTCAAGACTGATCAAATGATGACCCAAGTACTAAACTCTGATACTGCAAAGCATAGGTGGACATGCATGCTCAATTATCTATGTTAGTAGTGACACTGGTACGATTTAGATTTTGTTGGAAAGTATAATCACAATATATATATAATAATCCAAATCAAAATGATTAGTTGCTTCAAAACAAGAACCTCCAGTGTATATTCATTTATAGATTTAATCTTTTTGCTAGTCAAGGGTGAAGGGATCATAAACTAAAGGTGAGGCCAAAGGATGACTTGATAACTTAACAATATAAGCACCTGGGCTAAAGGATAAGGGGATCCACACAACACATAACTTGGACTAGGTGAACAATAGGGCATGTCGATATCTCACAAATGGGTGGAATGATGAGAAGGCTCCACTAGAATTTTGTCTTAGAGCCTTCCCTTTCGAAGCTTTTCTCTTGGCTTGAAGAGAAACCCAACTTCCCAAACAAGTATTCCACCCTGCCTGCTAGGAACAACCTCGTCGACTCCCTAGCTTCAAGAAACAATGTTTCTTGAACCCCCCGATCCCAAAACCCGAGTATCCACAATCCAACCAATATGTATTTTTATTTTCCAATTTCATGAAATTCACAAGGTTTGTTGGGTTTTTCACCAATATTCTCGATCCCCTCCATCCTTCCCATATCCCTTCCTTATTGTTTTTTCTTCATCGCCTCATTGCCTCCATTACTACCCTTATCCTCCCATTCATGAGGTCTCAACCACCTTCTCGCTTACCATGTCAGGATATATCAAGTCAACTCAATCAATTTTATTTTAATATTTAATTAATGTATTATTCACCTCTCTTCACACGGTCCGTTGAAAACACTCTTGGTTTAGCACTTTTAATCTTAACCACATGTTTAATTAAATCCTAAATTTACATTATGTTTCCCTTTTTAAATAATATAACAAAGTAAATAATGTTAATTCTTCACTATTACCTCATATTACTATTAAGACTTATTTTAATACTTGTTTATTACAAACAATTATTAATTTCCATTGTAATAATATTAGTTATGATAAACAATTATTAAATGTTAATTAAATATTAATTGTAATAAACAAGTATTAAATGTTAATTAAATATTAATTGTAATAAACAAGTATTAAAATAAGTATTTATAGTACTATGAGGTAATAATGAAGAATTAGCATTGTTTACTTTGTTATATTATTTAAAAAGGGAAACACAATGTGAATTTAGGATTTAATTAAACATGTGGTTAAGATTAAAAGTGTTGAAGAGCGGTGAATAATAAATTAATTAAATATAAAAATAAAATTGATTGAGTTGACTTGATATATCCTGACATGGTAGGAGAGAAGGTGGTTGAGACCTCATGAATGGGAGGATAAGGGTAGTAATGAGGGTAGGGAGGTGGTGAAGAAAAAACAATAAAGGAAGGGAGATGGAAACGATGGAGGGGATTGAGAAGATTGGGGAAAAAACCAACATACCTTTTGAATTTCATGGAATTGGGAACGAAAAATACATACTGGTTGGACTGTGGATACTCATGATTTGGGCTAGGGGGTTCAAGGAACATTGTTTCTTGAAGCTAAGGAGTCAGTGAGGTTATTCCTAACGGTGGAAAAATTGTTTGGGAAGTTGGGTTTATCTTCAAGCCAAGAGAAAATATGCTAAAGGGAAGGCTCCAAGACGAAAACTAGAAACAACTACTTATATACAAGTATTAGGTCCTAAGTGTTTAGTAATTCTCTTTATACATGTTTTCATATATATATATATATGTATGCTATTCTAGATTTATTATACATGTTTTTCATATATACATGCTATTCTAGATAAATGAAGGATGTGAAAATGATTATTTGAGTATAGATAATAAAGCCTATATATATGTATATTTTTTATTTTCTTTTCCTGTACTTAGATACAAAGAAACCTACATATTTAGTCAACAAATAGAGAGTTAAAATAAAGACAAACACACATAAGTTTTTATTTTGAGAAATTAGGGACCAATAGAACCGACCCCAACACATGTCATCAGAGCCATGGTTCAAAATCTAGAACCAAATGGCTTAATACAATTGAAATAACTACAACTGAAATAAAGTAGAATAGAAATGTGTGAAATAAACAAGTGTTAATATTCTCTATGTACTGCTATTGGAAACCTATGGCTAGACATGCAAAGTAAAAGAAAATAGTTAAAAGAAGCTTGTACATCATATATATAAACAAGAGCCACGAGGTGGCAATGTCCTTGACTAAAGCAAATAAGGTAAATAAATAAAAAACTTCTAAAAAAACAAAGAAGCTAAACAATTAAGGGAATACAACTTAGGAAAAAAACCAAATAAGATAAACAACTAACCTATACTTATTTTATTCAATTAAGTTTGACACTAACTTATACATTTTAAAAATCCAATAATTGTAAAAATGGATAATTTGATTAAGAGCCATAAACACATTTATTTGCATTCATTTATCTATTTTAGAAACTTATCAATTGTAAATTTTTTCAATACACATATTATTAATAAAAATAGTATGATATTTATTGACCAACTTGGAAGAGGTGAATTTAAAAGTTAAGAAAAATTTATTTATTTTGTTGGGACATATTACAAGAGAAGTTGGTTAGTTATACTAGATGATAAATCTAAATTATTTAAGAAGAAGGGTTATGATTGTTTTGAAATTTGTGAATATATATAATTTGAAAAAGAAAAATATTAATATTAAATGGAAGAGTATGTATTTAAGCTTGTAAATTGAATTGCCATTATAAATTGAAATAAGTTTGCATTGAATTTATGAATGTGTTAAGTTTGTATCCTGGATTGCCATTATAAATTTAATTAAGTTTTCTATTGAATTTATAAATGTGTTGAATTAAGTTTGTATTTCAAATGTCATTGCATTTGTAAATTGAATTGCCATTGAATTTACAATTGTGTAAATGTGTTTGAAGCATTCGTCACTACACTTGTATACATTCATGAATTTGTCAGCGGCTTCATGATCATTTCTCTGGTGCAACCTCCAACAACTCCAACAACTCCAATTACAATAATAACATTGTCTATTTTTCCATTCAAACTAAAGAGCTATGAAAATTGTATAAAAATATATGCAACAAACAAACTCAAAAGAAAATGAAATGGAGCTTTAGTAATTTTTTCTTTCTTTCAAAGTGTTCATTAATGTCTATTTATGCATTGTCTATTTATGCATTTAAAGTTGCTTTGATCATTTTTGAACTTTTGGATAAATGGGATTGTTAATGTAGAGTTCCTGAGAAGAGATGCCATGAGAAAGAAGCATCTTAACAATTTATTATATAGTTACACCTTGCTCCAAGATTGCAAAGTTTATGTTTATTGACTTTAATACCAGCAACATCAATTGTAAATTGTGAAAAGAAGAATCAACTCATTTATGGGTTAAGTAAAATGTTTGGTAATTTAGTTGCAAAATAAAAACACTAGTTAAAACCCTATAGGTAAAGAAAAACAATATTTCCTCTAGTTATTGTCACATGGAAGTTTAAACATTTTTACAATTCATAGGAACCCTGAAATTATTTCCATAAGACTCGTATATTTGTTTTTTTGTGAACTCAAAACCAAAGAACAAGTTAAAGTTTTTAGGACCATGATCGATTCTAATATTGGTTATATAGACTGAGTATAACTAAAGGAACATCACTACATCCACATTATTAACACACACTATTGCAATCTTGTTATGCTATAAAGTTAACAACATAAAATCCTAATGATAAAGTCATTCAAAACCGTGTATTGTAGAGATATATTAATATGTGTGTTGTTTTTGAAGAAATATAATAAAATAATTGAAATATTGGTTTCAATTAAAATAATAAAATCATTGAACATTTTTTTATGAAAGCTTCATGTTAGAGAAAGTGATGAGTAAGCACTATTAGATTTTGATAATTGGAATATAAGATTTCAATACAAAGACGAGACTTGTGGATAAATATAAATAAATTTATGTAATAAAATACAAAGATTTATTCATGTATATCTTGTAATGCAAATTGACACCATCCACTTGGTCGTGGCTTCAAATGTGGTTGTAGTCTTCAAATCAGATCATGCTCTACAGTATTCCACAATGCACCAACAAAAACACAGTCTTCACCAACGATGTGAGAGGTCACAACTCTTCAATTGTTACACATATAAACTCAATACTGAATCCAAATACCACAGTCCTCTAAATGTAGTTACCAATTTAGGGTTTTGGGGAGGGCGCAATGGCCAACTGGAGGTCGCATATCCGAAAAGAGCATTCTTCACGACTCTCAGGCTCATGCTCTGGACCAACAAGTTCACTCTCCAATGGATTCAAGATTAAGTGAAGGTCATATTCCAATGAAATTCAAAAGAAATATCCATATGATAAGAAAAATTATTAAAAGAGAAACTAAGTCATAAATAGAAAACAAAACACATCCTATGTATTATACTAATCACTATAAAATCCAGATGCTCTATGACTTGAATTGTATTTTCACCTATGGTGGAGATTTTTTTATTTTTCAGGTTGATATATATAAAAGAAAAATATGTCAACACTCCATTTTTAGTAAATGATTCATGATTTTACTCAATTGATGATTTGATCTATAGAGATATCGCATCAAAAATTTGGTATTTGTTTTCCCTTTCATATTTGGTATTTGTTTTTTTATTTTTATTTTTTATGTTTAGATAGAAGCAACTGAATTAGCACAAAAGAAAGTGGTCACTAAGCACTATCTACCCTAACTTTGGTTGTTGTTGATGTGCTTGAAGGTCTACCAGAAGTAGTATATGTGTATGAGTGTTAGTTGTTTTCTTTCTAGTTGTTCATAACCAGTATAGATCCATCTAAAAGGGGATCTACCAAGCATAGTGTTTTTAGAGTAGAAATGCTTTATCTAATTTTTATAGTTTTAGTTTATCTAATTTTTGTTATTTTATATATATGTAATTCTAAATAATTTAAAATTTGGATCCAAATGGAAGAAAATTCCCAACTTGGGATTATTATACCATGCAACCACCAATTTTAATTCGAAAGGTAGTTATCTGAAACATCTATACTTATCTGAATTTATAAAACAACCGATTCCAAAAAAAATCGAGGCAAATACAATAAAACAAGAAAAGAATTTAATGTGAAACTAGAAAATCCAAGCCTGAAATGAGCTTGACAGTCATTTTGTTGTAAATAACTTACACAAACTGAGTCCAATATCATTAAGTGAATCACTATCAATTCAATACAAATGTCAACTACTAAAAGAATGATTTCCAATAGTGAAACCACAACCGGATTACAACGACGTCTATGTCTAATGGAGTGCTCGAGATTCGAAACCCATGCAGCTGCTTTTGATATGAAGAAGAAATCTAAGACAATCTTCGATGAACTGAATTGTAATAAGTTAGAGTTGATTTTGATTTTTGCGGGGAAGAGATTTCCGAGCTTAAATGTTTATATATATATATATAAACAAGTGCTTTTTCTCTAAATAATAAATTTTCTATCTTCCCAGCATTGCTCGTACCTAAGTCAGCGTTTCTCATACCTAAGTCAGCATTTCTCATACCTAAGTGAGCAATTACCAAGATATAGTGTTGCTCGATACAGAGCCATTCGGCAAGGTAAATATACGCAATGCATTATCTACAAATATATAAAATAAAGATTGTGAATTACCTTTTTTTCACTTGCTGGGTGCAGACAGACGCTTGTTATAGACGGAAAGTTGTAAAGTGCAGGGGGCTCGTCTGCTACAGGAAGTAAGTAACTAAGCAATTTGCATCTGTTAATATCCCTCATGTGTATCTTCTTATAAATGTCCACAAAGACTTGGTTCTCATGATTCTAATTTGTAAATACCAATTACAACTAAAACACTAAAAGACACCTCAGATTAGATATACCAAGGAAAGAAGCCTCCATGAGTTTGAGGCTTGCAAACTAAAACTAAAACCATAATGCAACAGGAATTACCTGCAACATTAACATATTAAGTTACAGGATGCTTTTATGAATTTAAGCTAAGCTCATAGATAAAGAGAGGCATAGCATGGTGTCCTATACATACCTTCATTTGCTCCAAAGTTTGAGGACAATAAGTGAGAAACTTGATAGCAAATGTCATGGCTATGGATGAGGTTTCATGTCCAGCAAAGAGTAAAAATAAAATGGAGTCACAAATAATTTCATTAGAGAGGGATCCTTCATCCAAAAGTTTTTGGATTGCCACAATGCACCGATAAAAACTCAGCATGTTGTGCACTGCAACGATACTTAGTGAAAAAAAATAAACATGTATGGATTTCTATATTGCACTGATAACTGATAACAAGTGTTGTGTAGTGAAGCCATCAATGTTCTTAAATATCACTTACAATATCAGCTAGGACATCTGCAACTTGGAGGTGAATTGTTCATTGTTATAGACTTCACACAGGCCTACCATTTTGTTTTAATTTTCTTGTGGAAATATTGGATCGCATTGGATCGAGAACAAGAATTAGGTTTATTTCTTGGGAGATGTCGAAAGTGGGAAGCATCTAAGCTAAAATGGGAACATCATGGTTTTCTGAACAAGCTGATTGGGATCATATATTCAATAATCACATTCAATATGAAGATACTAACAATCATTTTGCAGAAGTTGAAGAACAGTTGAACGTGAATTTGGATGCAGCTGAATGGTCGTCATGGGATATTGGTTTAATCAATGGCTACTCGGGCGCTAATAATCTATCGCTGCCAGAAGACTTGCAGGCAGTCGATGAGTATTTAATTGACACAGAGTTGCAAGATGATCACAATAATAATATAGAGAAAGATCCATCCAATATCATCGAATGCCCAATAAATTGTATAGGCCGGGTCATTAATCATGAGATTCCTCATGGGGATCAACTGTTTTCTGAGTGTACTACTGCTGTGGTCACAAATAGTGGCAGTGACAGCTAAGGTCTCTTTGAACATCTACAAGAATTTGCATATGTTTTAGTAATCGACAAAGATCTCTAAACATGGGTTTGCATATAACAAATAAAAATTATAACACTGGTTTGCATATAATAAATAAAAATCATAACATCTTGAATGAACATAACATCACAAACAACTTGAGGATGGTTCCTTCTCTCTTCTATTATCTCATAAATCTTTTTTATAAGAATTTGTCAAGCCTGCATCACAAAATAAAGTTATTATAATTTATTAAGTTTTCTTAACAAAGTAAATTAGCATAGATTTATATTGAATATAGATTCCAAACATTTATATAGATCAAGAAATTCATTGAGGTCATCAATAAAAAAGATATACACTTAAAAGAAAGTTATGATCCTTTTTAAAACAATTGAATCATTGAGGTCATCAATAAAAAAAATATACACTTAAAAGAAAGTTATGATCCTTTTTAAAACAATTGAATCGGCACATTTAAGTAACATTTTCACCAGAAAGAAGATTATCCTGGTGGAAAATGTGGACCACCAACAACACTCCCATCATTTTTGATAATGATGATGTCCCACTAGAAGATTGACTAGGTTCGCCTTCCTTTAAGTTTCAGACTATCTTCCTATTATGGTCTTTTGTAAATTTTGTAAGCTGTTATTTTGAACCTACCAGGGAGTTTGATAGAATCAGACAACATAATCACTTTATAGGTAATCTTTTTAAGTTTCAGACTATCTGCCTATTATGGTCTTTTTGTAAATTTTGTAAGTTGTTATTTTGACCCTACCAGGGAGTATGATAGAATTAGACAGCGGAATCACTCTTTAGGTAATCTTTTTAAGCTTCAGACTATGTGCCTATTATGGGCTTTTTGTAAATTTTGTAAGCTGTTATTTTGACCCTACTAGGGAGTATGATAGAATTCGACAACAGAATCATTCTATAGGTAATCTTCTTAAAAATTTGTGGACAATCTGCAAATGAAAGCTAAGTTTTACAGCTTGGTGATAGAATTACACAACAGAATCACTCTATAGGTAATCTTCTTAAAACAATTGTGGACAATCTGCAAATGCAAGCTAAGTTTTACACCTTGGTCTTTCTTCAGAAAAGGATGGATATTTACATCTAAGCGAACACTGTATCTCTATTTTTACCAAATTAATAGAAAGAATCCTTAAAAAAACCATCTCCCCACACTGGATTATAGTGAAATGATTTATCTATTACTAATAACTAATTTATTTTAAAAAAACTAACATTTTAAAAACAAATTAATAGACTTTCATCCCCTTTGCATAGGTGGAACCTGGGAATTTAATAGGAATGGCAATCACTGCATTGGTGTAGTCAATGAATAATTTGCAAATCTCGTTTGTCTCTTTGGATGGTGATAAATCCAGCAGTTGCTTAGCCATCAAGTTGAGAACCATCTACAACAACAAACCAAGCAATCAAACTCAAATGAATCTAAAAATATCCTATCTTCAAGTTGAGAACCATCTACAACAACAAACCAAGCAATCAAACTCAAATGAATCTAAAAATCTCGTGCTTGGATGGTGCGCAATTTTTTTTTCAAGTAAACAAGTTGAATCTCATGTGCCCTATGACTCTCATTCTGCAGAGCAATTTCCTTCATTTATGCCCATCTATCCAAGGTGGAGTGCACGAGACTCTGAATCTCTTCCATGAAATCAACTTTGAGCCTCTCAAACCTCAGTAAATTTACAGCTATTCCATGGAGCTTCCTCTGGAGATCGCCATGCACTAAAAGAAGCCCATAGTTTCCTATCAAAGTCTTCAGAGACTCTTGGTAGTGGGCTTCAAAGAGCCTCCCCTCGTTTTGCAAAACAAACTTGTTAAACTGGAGATCTGCTGATACAACCGCTTGGCGTCCAAATAAATGAGATATGAAAATGTCCGAATTATACCTGCATTTTTTCCATTACACCAAGAAGAAGATCCAGAAATATTTAAATAAACAAAACTCAAAAAATAAGCACCCTGTAGTTGCAACTAAGGTGTTGTGAAATTAGTTGTATCAATCATCAATTTAACAAGGAGTTGGCTAAACTCTACACTATTTGCATCTTTTTGGGTAAGTTTGGCTGAAATTTAGCAACACGATTTGTTGCTGAAAATGATAATGATATTTTCAGTGTTGAAATTGCAATTTTAATTGCAGAAATAGATTCAACTCCCTAGATTACCCATGGGGCACCATGATTATGCAATTCCAACCACTGGAAACTAGGTACATTTGAACAATTTCTCCCGGATTTTAGCCAAAAAAACTCACCTAATTTTGCGTGCAAATGGTCTATAGTTTAGCTTATTCTATTTAACAACAATATAAAGAGATTTTTATGTAGGATTTTGGAAAAAAAAACTTACCCAATCTTAAATGCAAATAGTCTAAAGCTTAACTTACTCTATTTAACACCAATATAAAAACTTACATCCCTATTGTTACAGCATTAAATGATGCATTGCAAAATATTTAGTACTAACAAAAACCAAACAGACAGCGAGATCTTATCTTACCTTTTCTCTCTATCATCAACGAATTTTCTGGGATGATTGCTGGTCATGGAGCAATAATAGCTGAATGATTCACCAATCAGCGGCCATCCAGTATACCCAGGAGGTAGATGGGCCTCCTGATTCTCGCCATTATTACTCCTTCGGTCGAAAATCTATAAACCTTGCTCTAGCTCCTAAGGATCGTAGACTCCACGTGGAAGTTTGCATGGAGGTAGATGCATGCATGCACTTTTAATGCATCGAATACACAAATCCCTGTCAAGTCAGAGCCAACAATGTAGGTTTGTCAGAGCAAGTGCATGTATTGTCAAGACGTAGTGGCTTTAATGCCAAAAAAACTATCGAAAACATAAATGGATTTTATAGGGTTATAATTCCAAAATTATTATAATGGCTGCTTACATCAGCTCGCCGCCGGGTCTTGGGACACAAAATCCCATACTGACGTCACCTACATAGAACCAATAAGAGCCAAGTTAAATCACAATTTAAAAATGCAAAAAATAAAAATAATTGCAAGCTATTGCAAAAACATTGAAAAACCAAAAAATTTGAACCTACCTCGTCAATTAATCTACCTGCCCGAATCATATATATCCCCTGTTGGAGACATAATAAAGAAATGAACTAAATACCTACATTTATATATATTTGAGTAGAAATACACATGGAATATAAAATTGGTTTTAAATATAACTTGCAAGCTAAACACTACTTTTAAATAAGAAAATATATATAACAAAGAATTGGAACTCTATACAGGATCCACGGAGAAGGATCGAGAAGGATTGTTAAAAAAAAATCTTGAGCAAGATCCCCAAAGAAAAGGAGACATCTTTCCCGGACTTAATTCTTGAAGTTACACTGGCAAAACAAGATGAACGTTGCAAAAAAAAAAGGATATATATATACAACATATAGACTATTGATATAACTATTATATAAAACGCTTATGAAAGATTAGGGTTTGATATATATATATATAAAGGAGATAAAACGCTCGTGTTTTGAGGAAGGGTTATACACGATATAAGTAGTTTTATATGCACCCAGTTCAGGTAGTCTCTGTTTGAAGCCAGTTATATAAAACAAAACCTATAGATGGCAATTCAGAAAAAAAAAACACCCAACGTTTTTATATTAAAAAAAAAATTCTAAGGAAAACCTTTTTCAATTTAACCTTCAGCTCAATGCTTTAGATAGAAATAATCTCAAGCAAAATGTTTTGGGTAAAACGTTTCCCATTCAACAAAAATAATCTCACATTTTGGGTAAAACATTTTTCATTCAAAAATAATAATCTCAGGAAAAATGTTTTGGGTAAAACTATGTTCATTCAACAAAATTAATCTTAGGCAAAACGTTTTGGGTAAAACATTTTCCATTCAACAAAAAAATAATCTCAGGCAAAACATTTTGGGTAAAACCATTTTCATTCACGAAAATTAATATCAAGCAAAACGTTTTGGGTAAAACGATTTTCATTTAACAATTCTCAGGCAAAACATTTTGGGTAATACGTTTTCCATTCAACAAAAATAATCTCAAGCAAAAGTTTTGGGTAAAACAGTTTTGATTCAACAAAAATAATCTCAGGCTAACCACGTCTTCCATTAAATATTTTCAAGCACCGTTTTTCTAGCAAAAAGAATCTCAGGTAAATTGTTTATCACATTTGGCAAAATGCCCAGCTATATATGTTTTTGGATATGCAGTTTTAAATAATATACAACATGTTTTATGGGATTGAGGGTCCTTTTCCTAAAGGAGACGCCCATATACAGTTACGATTTGGAAATAGGGTTGTTCTCCCAACTCCATTTCAAAATTCACATCCAAGAGCCCACAAGAAACCAGAGTCTTACAGGACAGGATACCTGCCACGACAGGTTATACTGTTGTAAAAATAAATAATAATAAGGTAGGCTTGTCTATAGTATAGTGGAGCCTTCTCATCATTCCACCCATTTGTGAAACATTGCCATTCCTTATTGTTCACCTTATTCAACTATGTGTTGTGTGGATTTCCTTGTCCTCTAGCCCAAATGCATACCATGTCGAGTTATCAAGTCATCCCCTTGGCCTTACTTGCCTTACTTGATTTCATTCACCTTCACCCATGACTAGCAAAATGGCTAAATCCATAAATGAGTATACATCGGAGGGTCTTGTTAAAAGCAGTTGATCATTTTAATTCATATTATTTATATATATGTTGTGCTTATGTTCACCAACATAAGCTACTTGTATTTGAGTCTCACTGTTAACATAGATAATGGAGCATGCAGATCTGTTCTTGCACATTGAGTTTAGCATTTGGGTAATTATTTGATCAGTCTTGACCTAGTCAACCTAGAGTTAAGTAAGCCAGGAGCAAGATCCAGGATGAGTTTTGAACCGGTGGTTTTTTATGATGATTATTTATGGTCTACAGTTGTTCATTAGACATATTCATGTTTCAGATGATGATTTTTTATGATGGCTTGCATTATTTTCATGATTATCGGCATTTATAGGATTTATTATTATTATGGTTTGGACATGGATGGGGCCTTTGATGTACCTCTGTGATGGACATATTGGGTGTGAGTATTCATTCCTAGTTGATTTAGAAATTTTGAGTCCATTGGTGTAGTTGGTTTTCAATTTCAAGCAGTTGTAGGAGAGATATGGGTCTTTCAGGCATTTTGTAGTAGATTTGCCCTAGGAAATTAAAAATAAAACACAGAGCAGATATTGATGAGATCTCCTAGGGAGATAGAGTAGATCCTTGGGGTGCACCCAGTCTATTGTACTATATACCTAGGGTGCCAGGCACATTTGTTTTGTCATTGTTTTGAGTAGATGCTTCCTGAGTGATATTTTGACAGTTTTATGTACCCAAGGCAACGATTTAGTGATAAAAAATGGCTAATAAGGAAATCAATTTGGGCAATTGAGGTAAAGGAATGGCATAGAATTGGTCTAAGGTACAGTGTTTGGGTCACCTTCATCATCCGACATCTACTTCAATCCACTGTGGGTATACACATACTTGATTTATGCAGTTAGAGGGTGTTTTGATGTATTTTGAGGAAGATACCCTAGTGATTTTTATCACTCCTTTATATTACTTGCCACCACGCCATGTTGTTGTGACTTGGGGCCATGCTAGTGATATATGTTGTAACCTTCTAGCTTTGGCCATGTTCTATTTTATGTTATTGATCATTTTTTGTGGTGCAGCCCCTCATTGGGCATCTTTAGTGATGCACCCCCCCTCTTTTAGTGAGTTGATTTGTGTATGATGTATCTGTCTAATCTTAGTTGTAAATTATGATGATATTATCTTTTGATCTTGACCCTTGATCTTTTTGGATCTAGGTTTGTGTATTGAACATATCTATATATTGAGATTCTCTCTCATTTGTAAAGGGAATTTTGGCTCTTGATCTCTTGGAATAATAAAATATTTTACAAAACCCTCAGAAGCTTTATCAAATGTCTTGTATGAATATTCGAAAGTCTTATTCTCTCTAGCATTCTTGCCGACCTATGTATTTCTAATATTTTTGTAGGTTGTCATCCACTTGGTGAAGGAAGCAATTTGGGTAAGGGTGCTATTGTGACGGAGCTCCATAGCATTCTCTCAAATCACCATTGGTTTAGGGAGTATCTTTATTGTGTCTTTCAACCATATTGATGTTCTTTGATTCATCTTTCTTCGCTATTTCATCTTATCTTTTTGCAAATTGATTCTCATTGAAGATCTCTTTTACAGGATGAGGGAGTGCTTGACATCTTGTTGGGATTAGCAATTTCTCTTGAAGAGGCATAGAAAACATTCGTAATTTATCGGAGAGGCAAGATCATCATCATACAAGGTTAGTAGCAAGTATTTCTAGGTACGTTTGCATTTGTTTTAGTTTTCTTGGGTTTAATTCAATTGTCACCATAAAACCTCATTTCTTGAAACCCTAGTTTTGTAGATCTGATATATCCACTGAGTTTTTTATGATGACCATCAAAACCCACTTGGATATTGTTGAATAAACCGTAGATCTCAAATTTCATGTAAATCAGACTCCATTTTCCCTGAGATATAGCATTACTCTCTCTAGGTGGGGCGCCCCCTTTGGGTGGGTGGCCAAATCTTCAGATCAATTTGTTGGGTATGCTTGAACCCACTTGATTTTCATAGATCCATCCTTCAAGTTCCCCAATCTTGTCACTCCTTGACACTATATACTCTTTGGTTCCACCATGTCTACTTTTGCATAAACCCTAGGTGGTCCCTATTAGGATTCTCTTGTATGTGGATAGATATTCCTAGATCTATTTTAATGAACTCATTGTGGTATATTCCTTATCAAGTTAGGACATGTCCTTTTTATCTAAACATCCCCAACTTCACTTTAAATCCTATATCACATCCATTTCCTATATTTAGGTCTCCCTCACTCCTTATCTCTCCTCTTTTACCCATTGTTTACTCCTAGAAGTGTATTGAGTAGGTTCGCTAGCCCTCTTAGGCTAGTAGGGTCTTCCCCTTGGTCATTTTCCGAAGTGATCTAAAGAAAAAAGAGACTGTTTGGTATGACAACTACCCTTCATCCAATTAAATTATTTTAACTTCAGAATATATTGTATTGTACTTTTGTTGTATTCTCCTTTGGAGATGTTATTCCTCCATTCGAAGATGTCCTTGATGTAATTGGTCATGTAAAATCCATGAGGTAAACCTCCGTTGTAAGTCGGGGCAATAGTACCCACATAAGTAATATATAAAATGTATTTTGAGTCTCCCAAGGTAGGTTGGCCCTAATTAGGAAACCGGGTTGACCTAGTTAGTTATTTGAGGCATTCACCTAATGAATATAAATTGGTGAGGTGCCTCTCTCATTCTCACATATCTTACACTCAAGTATTTCACTGGAGAGAGAGACAGAGAGAAAGGTTTTATTGTGGAAGATGAACAACTATTCTTGTTGTTGGGGTTATACACTATCTTGGTTGAATTCTATATGAAGGAAGTTTTGCAGGGTGTTCTCCCTTGTGGTTTTTCCGAGGAAAATATTTTTGTTCTCTTGTGTTGTCGCATTTGTCTTTCTTTTAGTGATCCTTTGATTATGGTTATGATTTTATGCTGCTAAATGTTTTAGATCTTGTATAACCATTAAAAATATAACATGGTATTAGAGCCACCTTGAAAGAATTATTTGTGCAACTGAAACATTGCTTTAGCTACAACTAGTGAAGATTAGGGTTTCATGATTGAAAACCCTACAAGACAAAAACTAGTAATTTAGGTACTTTATCTATAACGAGATATTGGAGAAGGTTCAAGATCTGAAACTTTTAGTGGATGAATATAAGTTTACACTCTACCCTGTGTAAAATTTTAAGCCTCAGATTTGCTATAATATAGGAGATATGATTCCTCCAACTTAGGGTTCCGGCCTCTCCCAGAATTCAGCCTTTAACAAGTGACCTAAGGAGAATCACTATATGTCGAGCTAGGAAGGTCCAAATGAAAATTTTCAAGATGTTACAGATAGGGAACAGATTCAGGAATGTAATTTCTATGGTAAAAGCATCATACCCCGAAGGTGAAACAATGACACGTCGAAATCCGTACAAGTCTGCTATGATGAACAGTCCTAAAATTGGTCACCTTGGTAAACGTTGCATAAGTCCCACCTGGTGAATCCAATTATGCTCTAACCTGTGGGGTTGGAAAGAAGACAGACAAAGATACCGTTGGAAAAATTTTCAGAGCTTTAAGAGCCAAAAATTTGGAGCTATAACAGAAATAAGATCAATAATTTATGTAGAAGAAACCAGAGAAAAGCTAGGGATTCCTATTTTAGGCACTTATCTCCACCAATTAGTTGAAGGAGGACCATAAAATTATCCCTAGGAGGGCACATCTCTTTATGTATGAAGTTTCTCTTTCTGTGGAATTTCATTTTTTGACCTAATACTACCATCTGAGAAAACTAGGGCATTTGATATTTTGTAGTTCTGTCCACAGTTTTGGGAAAATAAGTATGCTACTCAGCTTGCCTTGAGGAGGCACATATTTATATCCAATCAGATCTAAAAGATACCTAAGTTGAAAAATTAGTGTTTCTCTGTCAAACCCTAGGCCCACCAAAAGCAGTCTTTTAAAAGATCCTTCAAGCAAGCATAAAGTTGAAGCATTCTCACTGGTAAGTTTCGTCCTCTCTATTTCCATTTGAGGTTCTCATTTTTATCATAATGACAGACAATACCAAGCTTGAGGACAAGCTTGAAAGAGTCGAGAACTTCTAAGCATGGAATTATAAAGTGCTTATCATACTTGAAGAAGCATGCCATGAAGAACTATGTCAAAGAAGAAGCTGCAGATCTAGACAGAGATGAGGTCAAAGCAAAGCAAAAAAAGGACCTAGTCAAAACAAAGATGAGTATTTTCGTCTCCATTGGATCTCACATGTATCATCCTTGAAGAATCCCGAGGATATGTTTAATGCAATGAAAAACATGTAAGAAGATGACTGTGAGAAATCAACTCAAGAATGTGAAGGTGTAATGTAAGAAAACATTCAATGATTACTTCACAAGAAGATCTCATCTCAAGGAGCAACTAGAATCCGTTGAAGACAATGTCAAAGAAACAAAAGAATAAATTACAAATATGAATGGTCTTCAAAATCCAGTCAAGAGAGTTGTTCTAGTAGGAAGATCACATATGGAGAAATGCATGATCAATTGAAGAAGAGATGACAATAAATCCCTAACGACTCAGGACAAGAAGAGAAAGAACAAGAAGGAAGAACATTCCCGCCAAGAATAGAAGGACATCTCACAAATCAATAGTTCAGTTTTGATGAAAAAGGATACTTTGCAAAAGAATGTCCCAAGAAGGAAGAATGGAAGGATGATATGTTCTAGATGTTCCAGTCGATCATATAGAATGATGTTTGGATATGAGCTCAAGAAATGAAGGGAGGTTTTATGAAGTAGATCTACAAGATCAAGTATACCGCCGATTGAAGTATCAAAACATACGAAGTAAGGTTCGTGGTTTCTATCAACAGAGAGAGTCGACTATGGAAAGACATTTCTCTAGGAACTAGATACACCTCCAATAGTGGGTATTACACTAAACAATTGGTGTAGTCAAAGTAAAAGAACAAATCAAACAACCTATATGGTTTGAGACTCTCTACAGAGAACCACCTATGCAAAGAAGGATTTTTTACAAGCTCAATAGGCACCCATGGGATAGCACATACAATCACATGAGAACATTGAGGATCCATTAGAGTGATGGAGATCCCAACCTTTAATACAAGGTTGAAGATAGAATCCTATAAAGGACAAGAGAAAACTTGCAACAAAGTTTGAGATGAAGGATCCTGATGTCTAGTGACCTCGACAAGTGGCATAGATGGATACAAAACAACAGAGGAGGTGATGCAAGAGCATATAGCTCATCTTGATGACTCAGACTGCCATGTATTCCTTCTAGATGGATAGGAAATGATGACAAGTAGATAGGGATAGTTTTAAATTTGTAATAAGTGGAAATTTTTCCCTTGTTCTCCTTGATCCATGCGTGGAACTTATCAAGGATTGATATTTGCAGATAGGTTTGTTTTGATTAGGTTCTTAGATCCAACTTAGTCGGATCTGACAGGTTTATGGGTTATTATAAAATGTAAATGAATGTAATAGATAGATAAGTAGGAGATGAATGAATGAGTGCGGTAGAAGAGTGTACAAAAGAGTGAGTTAGGAATGAATAAATAAGAGTCCTCTGTGTATATTTTGAATTATGATTAATTAAGAACATAGAAATATGACTCTGCATATATGTTTGACGAAGTCCATGTCTTTATAAGACTTATGAAAGTATAATTTCATTATGCATTCTCTCCTTACAAACCTGTGTAGAAATTCTATGATTTCGTATTGCCAGTTCTCGAATAGCAGGAGAAATTGATCCTTCCTGTGATCAATTTGACGAAATTGTGAAGAAAAATATTGGAGAAGATCAGACGGTGGGGAAATATCGTGACGAAGATCAATGACCAGAATTCATTTTGCATCGAATGAAGAAGGTCTGATTACAACCCGCACTTGAAACCAGATTGACGATCAAGATTGAATCTGAGAGGATTGACAGCATGAAAAGAAGAAGGGTGGAAATCGAAAGAATACAAAGTTCGGTTTCAAAAAGTGCAAGTGTCGAGTTCTGATTCCCGAACCAGAAGTCGAAAATCCCATTTCAAAACATTGAAGATTCGATTCCGAAATCTGGAAGTTGAAAAGGTGAAGTTCGGAAATCGAAAAAGGTGGAATTCGTAGAGACTGAAAGTTGGAGAGCCGACTATCGAAACCCGAAATTAGAAATCAAGAAAGTGAGAAAGGGCATAAACTCTTTTCTAAAAGTTGGAATTCCAGTCTATGCATTTCACTGAAGTGTGAAAAGAAGGTTAGATAGTGTGGGAAGTTGTTTAACAAAGAAGTTTTGGTCAGTTAGTTTTTGGAAGCTCGGATTTGGGTTCTGTAAACTAATGAGCGCCATCGGGAGGCTACTTGTCACCCCAATGTACTAATACAGATGCAGAGGGAGGATGGTGCTCCACCTTATAGGGAGTGACTACGGTAGATATCAAAGTTTGAGAATACTGACATGATTCTTGAGATTAGAGGTATGATAAAATCTAGAAGACATTTTTCTTATCCAAGTAAAATATGCATAGAAAATGGTGTGGTACCTAAAGGGTGCGCAAAGGTATGATTGAGTTGGTAGTCCTACGTACTCCAACATATTGTAGAAAGCAGAGTGTTTCTCTTAATACAACCAAGAATGAATATATTGAAAATATGAGAAGAAAGAAAGTAAAGATTCCTCAGGTAATGAGGATGTTGGCCTAATATTCCTTCTTATCTCGACCCAAGTTTCAACAACAACATAATACCAACAAAACACAAGGCATCAGCCCGACAGAGCAAGCTCAGTCGGCAACACCCGTGTGGCAGGCACAGTCTCACCCAAGATATCTTAATGTGTAACTTGTAGAACCATGTTTCCACAATTGGTGAAGGATTATAGTCCCTTGGCACACGTCCAAGGTGCTCGATAGAGATAGGAGGATGGAGCCTATTACCGTGTGACTGAGGTATAACTGTGTGCTACAATTGACGCGCTACACAACCTTGTCCTTAACCACTTAACAAATGGAGCAACTGTGCGACGTAGCTGATTCCTTACTTATAACGAACAATGTGCGACTTATATTGTAACTTAGAAGATTTAACTAGTAAATCATACATAACATTTTAACAATGGTATTAAACATCTATTCATTCATTTACTGATTGGTACTATTGCAACATACATTCAACAATAACCATAAACTATGCAGGAAAAACAAATACTCAACATTCACATACGCATTCAATCATTCAACGTAGGAAATAACATGGAAACCCATCTAGGAAAAACCACCAAGGTGCTCTTCATATGGCATGAGAAATATAGGTAGCACCTTCCAGTCTGCAACTTATAGACTGTTCTTAAGATATGTCTTTTGTTCAACTCTTCTTGCTCTCATGCTCTCTGCTTTATTCTTCTATCTACTCCTACTGATCTACACACAGCTTGGATTGACTCTTCTACTTTACTGTCTGCGCAATCAGCTACAGATCCACGGCTCAACAACTTTCTACTTCAACTAGACTCCTCTCTTGTGAATCACAATACTAAGATAACTGAATCTAATCTGATCTTGAAGCAACCTATCCAAGCTAACAACAACCAACACTGAAGCTAACCCTTATATAGAGTGGGTTCCTCCTGTTTATAGTATTTACAAGACCGCATAGGGTCGATTGAGTACAACTCAGTTATTATGGAAACCCATCTCAGAAAAACCACCAAGGTGCTTTTCATCTAGCATGATAAATATAGGTTGCACCTTGCAGTCTATGAGTTACAGACTGTTCTTAAGATATGTCTTTTGCTCAACTCTTCTTGCTATCATGCTCTCTGGTTTATTCTTCTATCTACTCCTACTGATATGCACACAGCCTGGATTGACTCTTCTACTTTATTGTCTATGAAATCAGATGCAGATCCACGGCTCAACAACCTTCTACTACTACTAGACTCCTCTCCTGAATCACAATACTAAGGTAACTAAATCTAATATGATATTGAAGCAACCTCTCCAAGCTAACAACAACCAACAATGAAGCTAACCCTTATAAAGAGTGGGTTCCTCCTATTTATAGTATTTACAAGACTACATAGGGTCGACTGAGTACAACTCAGTGATTATAGACACAAGTAGCTACAAAATATCTGCGATTACATTGATTACAGGACACCGCATTTTCTCTGAGCCATACCTTGGTCATGGCTACCTGCTGCACATCATAAACTTTAGCCAACATGAGTTTAGAGAAGTCCATGCTTACTACCTCAAAACTGTCGACAACATTGTCGAACTCAGGTGTCCCCGTCTCCATTACTCAGGCCTTGATTTCTATTTTTATCAGCAGCACAGACTCTAGTGTTACTACTGGGGTACTGGGATCTATGCCATAAGTTTCAGCCTCGACAGTGGATTTAACTTCGTTTATGTCCTCTATTAGCTGGTTGATATGCTCGGCGAGATGGTTGGTTAGTTGCAGCTGCTTCTTACTTATTCCTTTCAAGAAAGACTTTGCAAAATCTGCAATGGCATCAAACAACAATTTTATGTCCTCGTCGGCTAAGTTGATCATGTAAGCCGATTTGTCTACTTTCCTCTTCTTGCGATGTGGCTGATGCGCCTATTCCAAGGCCTTATCCACATCCTCATCAGTAAATGTGAACTTGAATTCATCATACTTATCATCATCATCATCCTTGTTGTGCACACTATCATCACTATCGGAGCTCGACGTTTGATTGCCTTGGTCGTCGCCTCCATCATTGCCTTCTCCATCATCTTGGTCATGAACTTGACCATTCCCTTGGATGTTTCCTTGGCCCTCACCTTAGCCACTTCCTTGGCCATATCCTTGGTTCACCTACTCCTCGACTGGGTTGTGCCATTCTGCTGGCCTATCCTAGACGACTGTGTCCACATCAGTGTCAGTGATCATAAAGCCCACCTGATGCACTTGCTTGGTCGAGTCCTTACTTGGTTCTAAGATAACATTGTGGACACCGAATCGAAAGTTTATGAAAGCCATGTATCTCTACACCATCGCAACCCTTACTCTATATGACTTCCTTATAACATCACACGACACCTCGTTGTGCATAAAGAACTCGATGTTATTATTGTTCTAGCGAATCTTGTCATCCTTGTCCTCCTAGAGGTTCTGGTACTTTGCGCCAAGACAAAGCACTGGAACATCCATTGGATGGTAGTCCAGTGGGTCGGACCACAGAACAAAGGAAAGCAGAATGAGCAACCATGAGTAGTGGAACTTAGATTTTGGGTCCTCCTGTGCATGCTTCATATCCTCTATGAGCTCATTCAACAGGATCCATGACCAATTGATTATTAATTCAGTTGCGCACTGCTCTGCAATTTCTATCGCATCGGCAATGCAATCAACAGGTCTCATCTTACACAATAGCTTGCAAGACAATATTCTTGCTGCGAACTTCACCATGTCGTCCTCTATACAGGAAATGAGAAATCCCCTACTCATGTGCTAAAGCTTATACTCTTGCTTCATCTTGGTCGTATCTCGGTTTGGACGTAGGTACGGGGCAGGGTCTCCTCCTGTCTTTGGTAGACTCGTTATTGACAAGATGAGCTCGATGTCAACAGGGTAGGGTTGATCAATCCATAGACATCCTCTGTGAAAGCAGAGGAGGAGATGTTTCACATATGTGGTTACCTGTATGCTGTTCCCAAAGTGAGGCATGAGCAACAAGCTTAGAAATCCCGCGCTATCGACATCGTTGGCCCACTCCATTAGTACTAAGATATAGGGCTTAAGCGGCATGATTGGAACTATAACCATGTAGTTTCTCCTTTCCAATCCCACTTGCTTATGGGTGTCACAATCCTTGAATTGGAGCTTGACTATCTTTGGTAGTATGTCCATCAATAGGGGTACGTAATTAGGGATTATGGGCATCGCTAAGGATGGGCGTACTTTCTTTAGGAGTGTTACCCTTTACGTGTCGGCTCCCCTTGGTTGGACATAGTGTGGAAATTTCTCCTCTTCCTTGGTGGCATTACCGTCTCTACATGGTGGTGAGTATGGTTCTTCCTCCGGCATATCCTCAAGAGGAATATCCGCAACGGCCTTAGCCTTGCGTTTCTTTGAGATGTTCACCTTGGATGATTTTGGATCCTCTCGTGGTAGAACAGCTAGTTGTGGACCTGCAACTAGTGGATTAATAGTTGGATTCAGAATGGGGCCCAATCTAGAGGCTGGAACATGGGTCAAACCAGCCACAAAGGTGTTCTGCGGGTTTCTTCTCACCATTGTCTTTGGTTTTTCTTTCTTCTGCTGGACTTGAGGTGATTGAATTTCTTCCTCGATTGGACAAAGCGGTTCAGTAGTTACGTCTAATAGCTCACTTGAACTAGAAATATCTATGACCATGGGTTTTGTCTCGCTCTGCTACATGCTTCGGATTTGCTAACTATCGCCTCTAGTTCTCTCGTGCTCTCTCTGTGCGCGTAAAATAATTCTTGGTGATGAAGCCTCGTATTTATAGAGGTGCGCTCATGCCTCATGTGATCATTGTAGTGGTAGATCGACATCGTGTCGATCACATGAAATTCTTGATAAACGAATTCCTCATTAACTTGTATACTCGAGTTCTGTGTTGTACCTATCAAGGCAGTTATGGTAGTTATGACGAGGACGGTTGATGGGACCAAAAATCATGCCATCATTCTCCTCATATGTCATCGAATTAATGATGCTTAGCTGTCATTTCCACCTCAATATTTGTTGGATATTTGCACTTTAATGTTGGCCAACCTGTCATTCCCGCTTTTTACTTCATTTTTCCTACTTTTGTCGCAGATGTGTGACATGATAGTTTCCTTCTCTCCCTCTTTTTTTTTTAGTTCATTCACGCGACGCGATCTTAGCCAGGCATGTCACGACCACCATAGTAAGGTTTTCAGAGACTACCATTCACCATACCCATGACATATGTTCCATCTAATTTCTGCAATTTTACTGCGCCCACATCAGTGATGTCGGAAATCAAATATGGCCCTAGCCAATGTGTTTTTAACTTTCCCGGATGTTTGAAGAATTTGTTTTCATACAACAACACAAGTCCTCCAACTTTGAATGACTTAATCCTGATATGGTGATCATTCCATGCTTTCTACCTCTGCTTCTCGATAGTCTGATGGAATCCTATAATGAAGTGTTCCTCTTCCATCTAAACGATCCGTGACAACTTGTGCTCAACAAGAAACTAAGGAGGTGGAACCAAGACTGCCTAGACTCCCAAATGAATGGTTGTCATGCCAATCAAGGCAGTCTTCACTTTATGTTATCTAAGTCCAAGAAAACAAAGGGGGAGACTGATATTTTCTCCGAACAGGAGAGATCAGACCTAGACACTAGATTAGATCAAGTAGGCTTGAGGTACGTAAGGTGTAAGGTAATTGAAGACCCTAGATCTATGGGAGATGTTACCAGGTGTGCTAAGGCTTTGGATTAGGGTGTTGGAAGTGTTAACTTCGATCCAAAGTGGAACCAATATAACTTATGGGGTTGATACAAGATCTGGGGTTGAAATACTTGCAATTGATGAAGATAACCGCTACCTTGGGAAACATAACCAATGCAGGGTGAGTAATGACAGAGCTGGGACTATCTAATACCCAAGGGATAGACTCAAAGAAATATGTGACAATGTCAAAGTGTCTAAGTCATTTGGAAAAGTGTTACAAATGTCAACCATATCAGATTTGTTGTGACATGAGAAAGAAGCTATATGCTACAGAAAAATAGAAAGAAGAAATCATAGGTCACCACAACACTAATAAAAACTCCCTGATAAAAAACGAAGACAATCCAAGCGAGTTGAGGTCCCCCTGTAAAAACTCCCAAGTTGAAGTCGTCCTCCTGTAGAAAAGACAATGATCGCCAAAAAATATAGATCTCATAAAAATTTCCCAAATTCTAGGAAGCAAAAGAATTTCCAATCACTATCTAAGAACATCAGATGCAAAGGAGATCCAAGAAAATATCCACAAGAAAAGTTTTATATTATCTAGATCCAAGAGCCAAAGCACCCCTTACAAATGAGAAGCTCTCTCCTTTAAATAGAAATGAGAGAACCAAAATCCTAACCACTTTCAAAACGAGTGGCTAATATTAAAAGATATACATGTTCTAATCAATGGTTGAGATGAGCTCAACATAAACAATACATGGATCAATATAACCATAAATTACCAAAGTGGACTAGATCACCCATAAAGAGGGTACCCCACTCAACAAGAAATAAATAAAGCACATGGTGGGTCCATGGAGTGTTAACTAACTCCCTCTGGGTGCCCCATGGCACAATAAAATAAAATAAAATTTTAATTTTTTGACTTTGTGCCTCCTTGAGGAAATCGTGAGCCTCCCAAAAGCTCCAAAAAATAATATAAAAATGCCCCAAAAATAGGTGTGGGCCGAATCAGGTGTTGCAACTATTGGAGAAGGTGTGGAGGAAATCACACTCATAATCATGACTCATCCCATGTCATTTCCTTACCTCAGTAACCCAAATCGATTTCTTCAATAGCCATTTAATCATTTTTTAATTTGCCTCGAGAAACGTGAACTTGCCAAAACAACCTCCTAGGGTGCCTGCATTGTCAAAATGAGCCCATCAGGCTCTCTGGGATGGGGGTAATATGGTACAATCAAGTGGCTTCACCCCCTATGCCCCATATAATTCCCTAGGAGATCCAATAAAAACCTCTGCCTGCTCAGACACATCATCCAATGAAGCAAAACCACATCAGAAGGGTAAAATGAGCCTGATCATCTCTGTAAGAGCTCGAAACTAAAAATAAGCTATCTCACTAGAATCAGAGAGTCCAAATCCATATAGGGTGCATACTCATACCCTTTCAAGGTCTCTTCCTGATCATCAACAATATCCAATAGAAAATATAATCACCTGTAAATGGCCAGATACCAATAATATAACTCAGACTGTCATCCATCTACTGCAAGTGTTACAAGGCTAAGACATGCTCTACAAATCATTTAAGTATCAATCATAACAAGTAGCATTCACCTCACTAGAGGTACATCAACCAAATACATATAAAGTGTTTTATTATTATTACTCAGACTAGACTTTCAGGACTATACTCACTTCATAGTTGTATCCAATTTGCTAGTGAAGGGTGAAGGATGAAATTGACAAGGCTATGGAAAAGGATGACTACCAACATAACATCATGACACTTTGGATATGGAAAGGGAATACTCACTATAACCACATTCCAAACAAACAACAACACAGGGAATGGTAGTGCCTCACAAATGGTTGAGTTGTTAAGAGAGTGCTTATTCAAATTAGAAATCATGTCTACATAAAGTTTGATCCAGTTTCATTAGGACCATCAATTTTAATTCCATGGATTTTTTGGCCTATATGACCCTTTGGGACTTCACTAGTTCTTAAAAACACAGCTAATCGCAGCTTTCATCTGGGACATATTTAACTTTATAAGGTCAACAATATTTGGATATAGCATATATTTAACCATTGATTTTTTGGACCTTTTCTTATACCCTTCAAGGGGTACTTTAGCATTTAATTTCTCTTGCCCTCTTTCACATATGTTAAGAAACACAGTTTTATCATTTTCATTTTTCATGGGCGCATATAAACATTTCCAATACAGGTAGTACATGAGCTTTTAGTTTTAGCCAACAACATCTCAAGTGACCAGGGGGAATTCTGCACAGTGCCAAACATTGGGACAACCAACCAGAATTATTGAGGCATACAATCCAACTCACCAAAGGCAAGTTCTGTCACCAACTCAGATCCGAGACACAATATAAACAGGGAGGTTTGTCCAACAAAGGTTCTAGCGGGGAAAGGTCCTCCATACCACATGTCAAGTAGTATGTTGGGTTAAAAACAAAACTGGAAGGTAATAGATGGGTGGAGACAGTGAAAGATGAAGCCAACACTAGCAATCCAAAACAAAGGTGGTAATGACTACCTATATTCTCCCTAAGGAGGGTAAAACCAATGAGTATAGATCAGGAACTTCCAAGTCTAAGTAGGGACATCAATACATAATACAAATACATCCAAGTCCATATAATTATGATCGCCAGATCATGACACTACATGTTAATACATGTCACAAAGATGAATATAAGAGCAATGATAACCATAACACAATATAATACAAGCTGAGTCATAATCATGCATATAATCCATCTGAACCATCATCTGTCAAATGAGAAAGTGCTGATATAAAACTAGGCATCAATAACTGCTCTGTAATGACTAAATGGCTACATCGGTCCTCAAAACGGAGTGTCTTGAGACTAAGTCATCACATGGGAGAGTACAATAGTCCACAAATAAAATAATGATCCATCAAAAATGCTCATCTCAGCATCTCATATGTAAGAGATATGGCTGAAAAATGTACTATGTTTGAAAAATAGAATATGGTATCCCGACTACTATATATATGATAACAACAGGGTTTTACAGCCCTGTGTACTTGTGACTCACAGTGGTGATTTCTTCACTGAACCTAGCTTCCAGCAACCTTCTGCACTATGGCCATTCTGATATGGACTGCTTGTGCGTACCCCACCATCTAGTGGGCATAGCCTTTAGTACATGGTCTAACGCAGACAAGCACTGCAACTCTATTACGAGTCCTTCAAACTCACTTAGGAAGGTCGCAAGGTTAGACAAACCCTCATAGGTGGGTAGCTCTCGTAGCTCATTCTCCACCCATCACACACACCTTATTATTTTGGCACACCTCCTCATAGAGACCTCATGCAACCAGTTTTTCCAACTCTCCAAGGCCTCTCGTGAGTTGGATGTGTAGGAACCAACAATCCTCCAACTCAGGTTTCCTTTTGCTGTTAGATTGATATAATCTTCTTGTAGGGTAGTGAAATTGTAGATCTAGTCAAGGTAATCACCCTATCCCTCATTGTAGATAGGCTCAACATATCTTTGTCCCTCCAATGGATCAATGGGCAACGCTACCCTCATCTCATTATCCTTGAATGAGAGTATCCTTTTCTTGAAATTGATAATGATCTGATTATCTATGGCCCAATCTATCCTAGCAGTGCATGATATGGGTTCGTTTCATCGACAATGTTAATGACTTCAAATTTTGCAAATGTGCGAAACCCCTTAATGTTAACAGGGACTTGACTCAACCTACCAATTGGTAGAACCTTTGCCTGATTTGCAAGTCACAACTATACAGGGGACAAGTCTAAGTGTAGCTTTCCCATACTCTCCCAGGTCTATCGTGTCAAAATATTTATGTCTGAGCCTGGGTCTAAAATAATGTAATTGATGTCATAGTCGCCTATCTGCGTAGTCATTCTTAACTCATGCTTTGTTTTAAACTTCTTTTTAACCTGGTTAATTCTCCTTTTTGGTTGCGACTTTTATGGGGTTTCTTCTATCAATGCTTGTAGTTCTGTGATAGCATATTTATCCTAAATTAGCACTAAGCAACTTGATAGAAATGATTTGAGCTTACTAAGCTTATGTGGGACCTTCTTCTGGAATATCTGCTGAAATTGTTCAGGCATCTCCCTTACTTTAGCTGAGGAGGGTGGTTGTTCTAGGTCTGTAAACTTTGGTCACACGTCCAAAAAGCTTCCTTCTATTTTCAAATGTCGAGTGGCACTTTCTTCTACACCACGGGTCATAGCTACAGTTTCAGTTGTTCTTGTGGTACATCCCGATCAACTTCGGTCGCACCACCTCCTCGTGTTACGAAAACAACGCTTGGCTCTCTTGGCTCAACAAAAATCATCTATACATTCAAGTTAGGATTTGGATCTGGGTTCAGATTCTATGCAAAGTTAGGACCTGTAATGTGTTAGGATTATTATCCCTCCCTTGTCCAAATTTGCTCATATGTCTAAATTGGGAGTCATGTCTAAATCGGGAGTCCATCCAGTCTATTTATAGTCATTAACACCATTGGGTCCACTTGACCTAATTGGGGCACATGTCTCAGTTACTAAAGTGTGGGGAACACTAATTGAGGCTCACTGCCATTGATTGCACTTGATTGCATCAGTTTAGTAGCATCCTAGACCAATCCCTACAATTTAGGAAGCCACTGGGAGTGTTGAAACCAACCAAGGTCAGTTCACTTCAGTTAATGACTAGTTAAGCTAAGTTAGGAGTCAGTTACATTCAGTTCTAGTCCTCTACATTCAGTAAGAGCTAGGTTTACTTAACTGCACTCATGTGGGGTGCATTTCTCACCTACCGCAGTTAGTTAACCTTAGTCAACACTGAATGTAACACTTCAGTTGTGTTTTAGAGCTCCGATGAACTTCGGTTATGGTTTAGACAAGGTCAGTTAACTACTGAGTCCTCCGATAGTGATTTAGACAAGGTCTTAGTTACCTACAGTCAAGTAGAGTCTATCAATTCAAATTTCCTCATGTGGATTAAAATTTCATGTGGCTATTAAATCCATTTTACTTAATTGTAATTATCATCTGATTACTTTTTTATTAATGAAAGCATTCACAGCTGCAAACCATTTTTGCACTGTTTCATTCTTCAATTACTGAGTAAATTGTGAGATCTACTTTGTGAGTTGTGTATTTGTCTACAGATCTATGTGCTCAAATTTACATGGTATCAGAGTCTCGGTGGACAAGACTCCTCTCCTCCTCAGATCTCCATCCAGATCATTTTTTTTGGCAAATTTCTCTTTCGAGTATTGCACTAGAAGCAGAGCATTTACCACTTAATATCCCAAGTTAGGAAATTGTTGATCAAGCTTGCTTGATCAACTATGCTGGGTGTGAAGGAAATTCCAAAAGTGCATACTATCGACCTTACTTTGTATGTTTGATTGTGTGACAGGTTATCAGCTTTTCTTACAGCATTCACTACAAGCAGCCCTTTCTTCTCACTGCATTCGCTACAATAGCTCAGTTCTTCCTACTACACTCAAAATGGCTCATCCAATAGAGCCTCTCACTCCCTTCAACTATCACCAGTGGAAGGAAGACATGGTGGTAATACTCCGCACCAAAGGGCTCTTCAGACTCATAGAAGAAGCAAAGGAAGAGCCAGATTCAGATAAAGACAAAGCTAAGTACATGAACAGGCTTGATGAAGCACATGGACACTTGCTCTCCTCAGTCTCTAAAGATCTTTGGTTCCACATCCTAGAATTGAAGACTCCCAAGCTGGTTTGGGATAAGCTTTCCTCCCTATTTGATAAGCATGATGAGATGAGGATCCATCAGCTAGAAAATGATATGATTACTCTCAATCCATCCAATTTCGAATCTCTGAATGAATTCTTCACAAAGTTCAAGAACCTGATATATCTGTTGAAGCAATGCAAAGTGGAGAAGGATGAAGATCAGCTCATCCTTGCTATTCTCACAAAGCTCAATGCAGACTACTCAGTCTTTGTATCCACCTTCCAAACAATAAGACTCACTACTCCAAATTGGAATATGACCACTCTTAATGCTTTCATCCAATATCTTGTTTTTGAGAATGATAAATTGATCCAAATGGGGATCATTCGATCTCCCAAAGATCTAGCTCTAGTTGAAAGAGGAGATAAGGTAGCGAATGACAAAGGGAAGCAAAGAGATGAGTCCCCTGTAAAGAAAGAGTAGTCAAAAGAACCTTCAGGTTCGAAGAGAAGCAAGAACAATGGCAAAGGCAAGGTCCTCTGCTCTTACTGTGGAAGGGGCTTCCATTCAGAAAGCTCCTGCATGAGAAGACAGCTTGATGAAATGGCTCTTCTTTTGAAAAAGCACAACATTTCTGTACCTACTAGCGCAAGGAAGGATGACTCTGAAGAAGAAGAAGAAGAAGAAGAATACCAAAGGAAAGAACATGCACTGAAGGCTTGCTACACATTAGCACCTGTCTTCCTCATTGATTCTGGAGCTTCCAACCATATGGCTGCATCCATAGAATCATTCTCTTCTTTTCAATCCTTTGATGGTCCTAGTATTTAGATGGGAAATAACAGTAAATTCAAAACAAAGGGGAAGGGCTCTATCCAACTTGAACATGGAAGGTTCAAAGATGTGCTATTTGTTCCCTCCCTAGCTTCAAACCTGTTATCTGTCTATGAGATGACCCATACTGGATCTCCAAAGCAAGTGATCTTTGGTCCTGACTCAGTGGAGATCATAGCTATCTCTACTGGGAGAATCATAGAAAAGGGTACTGCAAATCATGCTTCAAAAGCATATGAGTTCTCACATTTCATGCCACCTTCAGAACTAGTGCACTCTCGGCAGCCACTTGCAAGGGAAGGTAAAATAATTGCATCTACTTCTTTTATAGCTTCTACTAGTATTGCAGATCCATCTATATCAGTTTATGACCTTGAGATTAAGGGTGATGCAGATCTAGATTCCGTCCCTACTTCCAAACTGGAAGCTAGGAAGATGACTAGAAACTCACCTGACACTCAGAAAGGAAAGACTGAAAGACTCTTGCGCTATGTCATGCTATCTTACCTCCTTCAGGTAGATGCAATAGACTCCCTGTAAGATGCTATATGGAAAGGGATTAGTCTTACTACATTCAGAAGAATGGATATGATCATACACCTCTTCATTCAGCAAGAGACAAAGGTTACATTCCTCCTTCCTCCCATCATCATTTTTGGAGAAGAAGGAAAAGTCTACATGCCAGGCCCTAGAATACCTGTGCATAGCACACCATGCATGCTGCTTCACTACCTCACAAAGATGAAGATTGCAGCAACATATTTTCAAGTTTTTGAAACTTGAGACCTGATTCTACCTGCTTAGCTAGAGGGAGGGCCTTTTTCCCATGTGGTTTTTGCCCCAGCTCCTTGTATTAAGTAGTTACTTTATTTTACTTGATGCAATGGGTGACCTATGGTCTTAGTTACTAGGGCCCACAGTTTGTCCAAGTTATCATTCAAGGGGGGTGTTAGGATTATTAATCCTCCCTTTTCCAAATTTTGTCATATGTCTAAATTGGGATTCATGTCTAAATCGGGAGTCCATCTAGTCTATTTATAGTCATTAACACCATTGGGTCCACTTGACCTAATTGGGGCACATGTTTCAGTTACTAAAGTGTGGGGAACACTAATTGAGGTTCACTACCACTAATTGCACTTGATTGCATCAGTTTAGGATCCTCTTAGACCAATCCCTACAATTTAGGAAGCCACTGGAAGTGCTGAAACCAACCAAGGTCAGTTCACTTCAGTTAATGACTAGTCAAGCTAAGTTAGGAGTCAGTTACATTTAGTTCTAGTACTCTACATTCAGTTAGCACTAGGTTTACTTGACTACACTCATGTGGGGTGCATTTCTCACCTACCACAGTCAATTTACCTTATTCAACACTGAATGTAACACTTGAGTTGTGTTTTAGAGCTCTGATGAACTCCAGTTATGGTTTAGACAAGGTCAGTTAACTACTGAGTCCTCCGATAGTGATTTAGACAAGGTCTTAGTTACCTATAGTTAGGTAGAGTCTATCAATTTGAATTTCCTCATGTGGATTCGAATTTCATGTGGCTATTAAATCCATTTTACTTCATTGTAATTATCATCTGATTACTTTTTGATTAATGAAAGCATTCACAGCTGCAAGCCATTTTTGCACTGTTTCATTCTTCAATTGCTGAGTAAATTGTGAGATCTACTTTGTGAGTTGTGTATTTGTCTACAGATCTATGTGCTCAAATTTACATAATGGTCCTAGCTTGCCACTTCGCAATCAATTGAGGAAATTGCTCCACATTGTGGTCTTGCACCTTACAATATGAACATATCTTTGTAGGTTCCTGCCAATCTCTTCTCAGGTCCACAGTTATAGCATGTAACCTGACTTCTTCCTCTGTCAAATTCTCCTCCTCCTCTTCCCATGAAGTTTCCACCACCCCTTCCCTGTGGCTGTGGTTGCTGCAGAGGGTACTGATTTTGTTGGTATTGCGATTGATATTGATTTTGTGGTGCATACTGATTCTGAGGCGCATACTGTGACTGATACTGATTGGGTGAGAATTGCGCAGGCTGATAGGATGCTTGTGCTGGTTCATCCTGAGGCTTCTCATCATTCTTCATCAAGTAGGTGTCGACCATATTTTCCTTCAAGATTTGGTATGCTCTGCAATCCTTATCTTGATGACCTACTGAATTACAAAATTTACAGAATATGCTTACTGGGGTACTTACAATCTTTCTCAATTATAGACACTCCTCATCACAGTGTCCTCTAGACTGGCATATGTGGCACCAAGGTAGTCCATGGGAACTCAATGGGTTTGGCGCACCTTATGAGATATAGTTCATGTAGGTCAGACAGTTATCCTTGGTGTGTCCATCCGTTCTGCATTTCGTACACCATAAGTCTTCTTGGGATTCCTTTCCCTTCTTGATATCCTGAAGCTGTATCGTCAGATTAGCCAGCTGCAATTGAATCTGTACCATTCCTGTGACACCATCACCAATTTGTGAGGATTCCAGCTTCATCGCCATGTCTAGCGCTTCTGTCTGTGATTCAATATTTTGTTTCATTAATGGGCCTTAGATGTGTGGTAACAACGCGAAAATAAACCACTTTTATCCTATACATCCGACATTTGGAAACTTAATTTATACATCAAAGTTTTAAACCACTGGTCAAAGTCCCATACTGACTTTGCCAATGATTTTGTTATCTCCTTGATCTCAGTTACGCACTGTGACTCAGATTTAGGTTTTCTGAACTCACAGATCATTGCAACTCGTATCTCTTCAAGGGACTTATGTGGCATTCCTGGTGGTACTATGTAGAACTTCATAAACCAGTCTAGCGCATGACACCTTAGAGTCATAATCATCTGCGCTTTCTTTAGGTCCGCATTATGAACTAGGCAAATCATCCAAACAACTTCATAGAGGAACCAATGTTGTTGTGGATCTTCTGCTCCATTCCCATTGAATGTGGGTAACCAAATATCATGCCCGGCCATTGAGTTGGCGTTAGGTTTATCTGATGAATAATTTAATGGAGGTGTCCCCTCCTATGCGCTAGTCGTAGTACTAGCACTATCAATATTAACAACTCTTTCAGGAGATGAGGCTCTAAACCTTACCTCTGGTGATACTCCTGGTGTGATGTAGTCGCGTCCTAATCTGGGTGTCTCCACAGACTCTTCAGATTATTTTTCTCCTTCTGAAATCATGCTATAGTTCTCCTCTTCGTCGCAAGACCCTTTGTCCAGCTGCGACTGAAGTTCGTGCTCACTTTCTTCGAACAGACTAGGAGTTCGTCGACCTCCCTCTGTCTTTCTTCTTTTCCCTGATCTGAATCTCCTTCCACTTCTTAGGACTCTAGCTTCTAGTTTAGGTTATGTACTTCCTAGGAACATCTCAACTCATCTTTTCCCATTTTATCTACAAAACACCCCCGACATATCCCCTCTCCTTGGATATCCGACTCAACTACTCAACTGTAATATACCCTTCCCATAAACTAGCATATTTATCCATGTGTTGATAGATAACAAATACCTTCTTCGTGGTCCTTGAAAAAAATTTCTTTTAGCCTCACTATATGAGGTTATAGTCTCTATTGCAAACTTAGTAATATACCCTTGCAAAATACTATCGACCCAAAAATCAACTACTCTAGAGATGATGTTACTTACACTGGTTATCTTGCGGACCAATTGATCACTCCACTCAACCGCTTCTCTTCTCTGGAAATTTGTTTGCCTAGTCGCCAATTTTGACAACCACTCGTGAAACACAATTGGAAAATCTGCAAAGAATATCTCATGAATATCAGTGTAAATGTACCGGTCTAACCAGTTCTCTGTGATCAACACTGATCATGTGCTCTCTTCTTGCACAAATTCTAGCATCTTAGACTCTATTCGGTCCTCTATTTCGTTCTTTATCAGATGCCACAACATTTCCCTTGAATCAAATGATTAACAGTCCTGACAATGAAACCATTTGTTGGCGTAATATTCCTTCTTGTCTCGACCTGAGGTTCAACAACAACACAATACCAACAAAACATCACAAGACATTGGCCTGATAGAACAAGCTCAGTAGGAAACACCCGCGAGGCAAGCGCAGTCTCACCCAAGATATCTTAATGTGGAACCATGTTTCTACAGTTGGTGAGGGATTATAGTCCCTTAGCGCACGGCCAAGGCACTTGACAGAGATAGGAGGATGGAGTCTATTATCGTGTGACAGAGTTGCAACTGTGTTCCACAATTGACGCACAAACCTTGTCCTTAACCACTTAACAACTGGTGCAACCGTGCGATGCAACTGATTCCTTACTTATAACAAATAGTGTGCGACTTATATTGTAACTTAGTAGATTTAACCAGGAAATCATACATAACATGTTGAAAATGATTTTAAACATCCATTCATTCATTTACTGATTGGTACTATTGCGACGTACATTCAACAATGACCATAAACTATGCAGGATAAGAAAATACTCAACATTCACATAAGCATTCAATCATTCAACATAAGAAATAACGTGGAAACCCATTTGGGAAAAACCACCAAGGTGATATTCATCTAGCATGAGAAATATAGGTAGCACCTTGCCGACTATGACTTACAGACTGTTCTTAAGATATGTCTTTTGTTCAACTCTTCTTGCTCTGATGCTCTCTGGTTTATTCTTCTATCTACTCCTATTGATCTACACATAGCCTGGATCAACCCTTCTACTTTACTGTCTATGCACTCAACTGTAGATTCGCGACTCAACAACCTTCTACTTATACTAGACACCTCTCTCGAGTCACAATAATAAGCTAACTGAATCTAATCTAATCTTGAAGCTACCTCTCCAAGCTAACAACAACCAACACTGAAGCTAACCCTTATACATAGCAAGTTTCTCCTATTTATAGTATTTACAATACCGCACAGGGTCGACTGAGTACAACTCAGTTATTACAGACACAAGTAGCTACAAAATATCTACGATTACATTGATGATAGGACAAACTAGCTGCAAAAGTCCTGTATTACATTAACCATAGCCTTAAATAGCCACGAAAATGTCTTTCAGTCTTCCTTACAGATCATAAATAGCTGCAAAATTGTCCTTTAGCTTTCTGCTGGTTCGTACTACTACAGTCTTCCTTGACTTACACCTATTTTTCTTTAACTCTTCTACCTGCCTCTTCCACCAACTCTGGATGTGTTTTTCCTCATTGTACTAATCCTCTTTGTAGCTTCCTCTGCTCTGTGCTCACGCTTCTTCCTTTACCTACTTTTCCTTCATCGCGCACCCACTTTTCCTCTTGCACTTGCGCAGAGGATTCTTCGTTATGCACTTTTCGTAGCCCAGCAGAGGAATATGATTCAGAAGAATTATACTGATGAGGATGAATATTATACTCTTATCCATTTCATAATTGGATAAGAAGGGATGCACTGGTAGGACACACAGGCACAATCCTATGTGATCTATGGTGTAAGAAAACTTGCCCAGTATTTTCGATCATGAGCAAGATAGGAATAGGCCCTTAGAATCAGATGATGAAGTTGAAAACATTTGGTAGAGACTCCAATAATTCAAGAAGATGGAGATCAAAATGGAGTCTACCAAACAAGCAAAGATAAGTATTTGAATTGTCATTTCGTATATATCTAGTTCTTCAAGATGTGTACATAGATATGTTTCTAGATTCGGTAAATGTATTATGCATATTAGAATATTTGTAGTATACTACTAATATGTAGGTGATGGGTAAGTGGCTTATGTTGTTGTACAATGTTCCATTGCTACTTATGAAATAATGTCTTGGCAAGATGGAAGACATATAGAAAGTTACTAGATATAGATGATTGATGCATTAGAAGAAATAGTTGCATGATTATATGACATATATCTTTATGTCATTATGAATATGTTACAAAATGTTTCTAATCATACAATTGTGTTTTACTTGTAGGAAGGATTGCTGCAATCACCCACAAAGGAAGAATGATGCAAGTTGTGAATGTACGATATCATTGCGGATATATAAGAGAATAATTATTCAGTTACATCTGCAAAAAAGAAGAATGATGCAAGTTGTAAATGTACGATCCAGTTGCAGATGTACAAGAGAATGTTAAAGGACAAGTTGCAGAAAGGAGCTGTAATGCTCAAGTATGTTCCTACAAAGGAACAAGTGGCAGATGTGTTGACTAAGCCTCTTGATCATGTAAAGTTTGAATACTTTTGAGACAAGCTTGGTGTGGTATGAAAGGACCTCTCCCAAAAGAGGGAGTGATGGTAGATTGAAGAAGGATGCAGTGGTGAGTAGTGCAGTCTAGAGTAGGGTAAGTATGGAAAGGACTGTTTGGCCTGAAAGGGTTAGTCAGACGATGCCTGTTGATCCTAGGGGGATTAGTATGTCTGGCTAGATCATTTTAACCTTGAGTGGGTTTGTAACCCAGGACAAGGCTTGTTGGTCCCCAAGAAGATCGATCAATCTAACTAGGCTTGTTGTCTTGAAGGGGTTAGTATGTTAGACAAAATTCTCGGATGGATCTACCAGAGAACTCACCATGATGCTACTACGAGATAGTTAGAGGGAAAGAAGTGGTCAATATGGCTGACTAGGCTTGTTTGACCCATAAGGGTTAGTAATCTAAACAATATGTTGATTCAGTATTGTTATACTGATGATTACTGATATGTTTTCTTTAGTATTGTTATACTGATGATTGTTGAGATGGTTGCTTCAGTATTGTTATACTGATGATTGATGAGATGTGTGCTTTAGTATTGTTATACTGATAGTTGAGATGATAGTTTTAGTGTTGTTACATTGATTGTTGAGATGATTGTTTCAGTGTTATCACATTGATGATGGTTGATTGTTGAGATGTGTGGCTCAGTATTGTTATATTGATGATAGTTGAGATGATAGTTTTGGTATTGTTATATTGATGATTGTTGAGATGATTGTTGAAGTATTTTTAGTGTTGTTACATTGATGATTGATGATTCTTGAGATGTTTGATTGAGATAGTTTCAATGTTTCTACACTGATGATTCGAGATTGTTGAGATGTTCTCAGTGTTGTCACACTGATGATTTTTAAGATGATTGCTGAGATAATTCCAGTATTCCTATACTGATGTATCAAGTTCAGTATTCTCATACTGATTATTGTTGATTTATTAATAGTTTCAGTATTCTTATATTGAAGTAGCAGGTTCAATAGTCTCATACTGATGATTGTTGATTGATGAGATGATTGATAGTTTCAGTATTCCTCTGCTTAAGTAGCAAGCTCAGTATTTTTTTTTATATTAATGTTGATATAGCAAGTTCAATATTTCTATACTGATGTTGATGTGGCAGATTCAATATTTCTATATTGATGATGATAAGGTAGTTTAAGTATTTCTATATTGATGTTGATAATATAGTTTCAGTATTTCTATACTAAAGATGATGAGGTATTTTTAGTATTTCTATACCGATGTTGATAAGATAGTTTCGGTATCTCTATACTGATGATGGTGAGGTAATTTCAGTATTTCTATACTGATATTGATGATGATGTTGCCTAAGCATTTGTATGATGATGTTAATGATGTGGTTATGTTCCCAACACATTTTGTTGATGATGTTGACGTTGTTTTGGTCCCAACACCTTGTGTTGTTGTTGATATGGTTGTGGTCCCAACAACTCATGTTGTTATTGCAGATGTAGATGTTTCAGTATTTACATACTGATGATGCAGATGTTGATGTTTCGGTACTTACATACTGATGATATAGATGATGATGTTTCATTATTTACGTACTAGTGATGCAGATGATGATGTTTCAGTATTTACATATTGATGTTGCAGATGATGTTTCAGTATTCACATACTGATGTTGAAGAAGAAGATTAAGTATTCACATACTGATGTGGCAGAAACCGATTCGGTATTCACATACTGATATTATAGAAGAAGGTTCAGAAGATGATTCAGTATTCACATACTAATGTTGAAGAAGAAGATTCAATATTCACATACTGATATGGCAGAAGATGATTTAGTATTCACATACTAATGTTATAGAAAAAGTTTCAGTATTCAGAAGACAATTCAGTATTCATATACTGACGCGACGAAAGATGGTTCAGTATTCACATACTGATGGTACAAAAGATGATCTAGAAGGTGATTCAGATGATTCAGTATCCACATATTGATACTACAAAAGATGATATAGAATATGATTCGGTATTTATATACTGATAGAAGATGATTATGCAAGTACATAAGATGATTCAATATTGACATAATCAGATTGCAGAAGATGACTCAGCTGAGATCAATGATGAATATGTATGATGATGTTCCAAAAATTCCTATGACATATAGAGATTCACCAGTCAGTTGTACAATTGTAACGATGGTTGTTGTTGATGTATAATACCTTCCTAGTTAAGAGGGAGTGTTAAAGTATTGTAACTTCGGAAGATATTCTATTGTACTTTTGTTGTATTCTCCTTTGGAGATGTTATTCCTCCATTCGAAGATGTCCATGATGTAATTGGTCATGCAAAATTCATGAGGTAAACCCTTTGTTGTAAGTCAGGTCAATAGCACCCACATAAGTAATATATAAAATGTATGAGTCTCCCAAGGTAGGTTGACCCTAATTAGGGAACCTAACCGACCTAGTTAGTTATTTGAGGCACTCACCTAATGAATATAAATAGGTGAGGCACCTCACTCATTCTCACATATCTTACACTCAAGTATTGCACTAGAGAGAGAGAGAGAGAGAGAGAGAGAGTCTACTATGGAAGATGAGAAACTATTCTAGTTGTTGGGGTTTTACACTGTCTTGGTCGAATTATATAATGAGGAAGTTTTGCGGGGTTTTCTCCCTTGTGTTTTTTCCCGAGGAAAATCTCTGGGTTCTCTTGTGTTGCTGCATTTGTCTTTATTTCAGTGATCCTTTTATTATGGTTATGATGTTATGATGCTAAATGTTTTAGATCTTGTATAACCATTAAAAATCTAACACATCCGTAGTGGATGAGGCCATTGCGATGTCATCGATCACCTATCTCACCTCTACCATCTCGGATAGGATACCTTTAGTGGGTAGCTACACATTGTGTGGTAACATCTTTTGGAACCATTGTCAAGGAGCTAGAGGCTTACCTTCGGTGTCTGCAAGTAGTACTTCACTCTTATTTTTTGAATCATCACATATGGATTAAGTTAAGTGAATGATTTACCTTTGCATAATTTTATTAATCTGTCACAATAATCTAGGGGTTAAAACATAGTCTCATAAGAGATTTCAGACAATTAAGCATGAAAATGGCATAATGGTGCTGCAACAGGAGTAGCAACTCTGTATAATCAAATAAAGAATGAGTAATACAATACAATGGTCATGCAAGGTGCATGAATTCCAAGACAATTCGAATACTCAAGGAGGTCATTCAAATTGCATGGATGTGTGTAGCTTAACTGAATGTCAGCCACAGTCAGCACACATAGTTAACCACCAAGCTAATCAATAGCTGACTCTCAACTAAGTCCTAACTGAAGCAGAGTGCAATAAATGACTGAGTCTAATTGAAAGTGACTCATCACATGGAACTGCATGTTCAACTAAAGGAGGTAGCACATCCATAACTCCAAGTAGCTATGATGGAGTTAACTGAAGTAAACATGTCATCAAAAGTGGTTCTAGGCACATGTGTTAGCTCCAGTTTATAAATAATGACAAAAAATAATCAAATAATGAATGGAGGTTCCTTCAAAACTCAAGTTAACTGATTGTAACAATCAGTTAGCAATTAGGTGCATTTATGGCACTCAGATCACCCCAGAAATGCTCACTGTTTGAAGGAGGAAGCCAAGTTAGCCTCCCCGGCTGAAGGAGAAGGCTAAGTTGGCCTCCTTGACTGAAGAAAGGCATGGGTGAGCTCATGCTGATGTCATAGTGTGCTCATATGATTCCAAGTAAGTCACTTAAACTTAGGATAGTGGGTAAATAGGCCAAAATTGACCAAATAAGTGTGCATGTTGAGTAAATGACTCCAACACCCCCCTTAAGCTATACTCAGGAGGAGTAAAATAAAATGCATGAAATTCTAGGGCCCTAGAAACAAATGCCATAGGTCACCCTGTACAAAAATTAACTTCTTAATATAACCAAGGAAACGAGAAAGACCTCATGGGAAAAATACCCCCCCTCAAACTAAGCAGTAAATCATGAAATTTTGGTTCTTCTATGCAGCAGCATCCTTAGACTGTGCATGTGAACCTCTGAATCCAAAATAAATTAATATATCTAGAGGAATATTCCACTTTCAAAGAATAACAATGCACTCAACTGAATCAGAAAATATAAACAGCTGCACAGTGAAAACTGGACCCATGTAGAGTAGCTGAAATCATATAAAGAGAGAGAAAAATTTCTTGGGAATTCGAACCATGTGAGGAACACCCAATAAAATGATATATGTAATCCTTTAACAACAAACCATGAGTGGTAAAATCATCCCGAAGTGTTAGGAGCAAGTGTCCAGGTGGATGCAGAATGTCTTCCTCTTTACTAGTTCTGTGAGGAGATGAGCATATGACCAAAGGTAGAGAAGCCTTGGGAATATGGAGAGAAAATGATTGAGATCCATAATCTGATATAGCTTCATAAATATCCAATAATTCACAAAATATAATATCAGCAATCTCATAAGAGAAAACTAACATCGAATCCCTAGCAACAATTTTGAAGAGAAATTGCGGTACTTGATTTTTCACACCAAAATTGGTGAGAGCAGCTACAAGCATGATTGAAAGCTCTTGGATTTTAAAATTTGAACCAAATAATATCATATCAGAAATTAAATAATATCTAAATAGGTTCACAACATATCCAAAACTGTGAAATGAAATCAAATCCCCAACAATAGTTTTGAAGGAGACTTGCGGTACTTGTTTCTTTACACCGTTGATGAGAACAACTACAAGAAGTACTAAAGGTTTATGAACCTGAAATTTTGAACCAAGAAATATCATATCAGATCCAATAAGATCATATCACATCCAATAAGGTTCATATCAGATCCAAAAGTATGGTCAACCGAGACGGTGGATGCACAACTTTCTTCTTTTTTCAAAATTCTGAATTCTGGTGCATGCAATCCTACAGGAATTTGCTGGAAGATCTATATCATGGGGAGAAAATTGATAACTCTTGTAATCTGATATTTTTTCCAAAATATCCAAGGTATTACATATTTTTACACCAGTAGCAACATTAGAGGGATACAAATCAAATTTGTCTTCACTTTCGGAAGCAATTACTGGCAAATTTTGCACAGAATTCAAAGGAAAATCAGTGGTGAATGTTTGCATGGAAGTGCAGCAGTGTTTTTATTCAATATTAGAGATTAAAATGTATTATTTTGTTTCATCCATATGAGGAGATGAGATATCAGAGATCTCAAAAACTTCCGGAGCATCAGGAGAAGGAGTCACTACAAGGAAACTTTCTTCAATTCGAATTGACTGTGTAGAAGATTCTGCTTCTTCTTCATCTTGAAAAACTTCATCAGAGAGAGTAGAGGACAATAATTTTGAGTAAATAACTCTTGTGGTGCTGGATGTGATCTCCAAAGTGCTATTATGATCCTCATTGTGCTTGACAAAGGTTCTATCCAATTTTGTCCAAAGATCCTTTGGGTATTCAGTAGAACCAATAAGGTAGTGCAAGCTAGGAGAAAGGGCCAGACATATTGCTCCAAAAGATCTATCACCATCATTTAGCCAGTCATTCTCATTCTCATAAGACTCTTTTCCAAGTCCAATAGACACCTCATAGAGACCTTGTCTATCCAGGGATGCAATCATCTTCAACTTCCATTCTGAATAGCTTGTGAATGGGGTGAGAAGAGGGACTGATGAGTCCATTTGAATATGTACCTACAAAAACAAAAAAAAGTCATCGTAAGGTCGAACAGCCTACACATTTCAGGTTTTTCATCACACCTAGCATAGCAAGCTTGATCAACAATTCCTTTACTTGGGGTATTAAGTGGTAAACCTTCCAGTTCTGGTGCAGTGCTGGAATTTGAGATTTTGCTCAATTTTTCATGCAAGATCCATCAAAAACCATGTTTTTGAAGAGAATGAGCTTCATCCCACCATGAGATCTGATACCATATTAATCTGTCACAGTAATCTAGGGGCTAAAACACAGTCTCATAAGAGATTTCAAACAATTAAGCATGAAAATGGCATAATGGTGCTGCAATAGGAGTAGCAGCTCTGTATAATCAAATAAAGAATGAGTAATACAATACAATGATCATGCAAGGTGCATGAATTCCAAGACAATTTGAATACTCAAAGAGGTCATTTGAATTGCATGGATGTGTGTAGCTTAACTGAATGTAAGCCACAGACAACACACATAGTTAACCACCAAGCTAATCAATAACTGACTCTTAACTAAGTCCTAACTGAAGTGGAATGCAACAGATGACTGAGTCTAATTGAAAGTGACTCGTCACATGTAACTGCATGTCCAAGTAATGGAGGTAGCGCATCCATAACTCCAAGTAGCTCTGATGGACTTAACTGAAGTAAACATGTCATCAGAAGTGGTTGTAGGAACATGTGTTAGCTCCAGTTCATAAATAATGACAAAAAATAATCAAATAGTGAATGGAGGCACCTTCACAACTTAGGTTAACTGACTGTACAACAATCAATTAGCAATTAGGTGTATTTATGACACTCAGATCACCCCAGAAATGCTCCCTGTTTGAAGGAGGAAGCCCAGTTAGCCTCCCCGACTGAAGGATAAGGCTTAGTTGGCCTCCTTGACTGAAGGAGGGCATGGGTGAGATCATGCTGACATCAGTGTGCTCATCTGATGCCAAGTAAGTCAATTAAACTTAGGATAGTGGGTAAATAGGCCAAAATTGACCAAATAAGTGTGCATGTTGGGTAAATGACTCCAACAAATTTTACATTTACTTGTTTCTCTCTTGCATCATACTTCCCCAACGACATATCTTTCGGTGATTTCATTTAGTATCTCACCCAGCTACTCCACAGCGTGACTCTACTAAGAAGCGAACCCATCCCATAAACCATAATGAACTCGGACATATTTCAATGATCCATTGAAGAATTAAATAAAACAATGACTAAGCTTAAAAAATGATGAAAGGAATAGATGGAGATCAAATTCTTGGTATAATTGTGGATATGAGCCTAAGTATCATGATTCTTATCATTACCACTAGTTTCCTCATCCCTGTAATGAAGTATCCCCAATAAATTATATTGAGTCGATTAGTAAGAGTCAAACCTAGCCAAGGCCTCGCAATCAAAGCAATCAGTTGAATGATTCTTGTAATTCAGTTAGAACACAAGCTAAGCTATCTCCTTTTGAATTTTCTGAAATAGATGGGGAGCCTCATTTGTATGCCCAAGGATTACATTTAAAAGTTTCCTCGTTTTAATGGAAACAATCCCACATCTATTGAATACCATTTGAAAATACTTTGGGATCATATGGAAGTTAGAGGTGAAAATGATGAAGATGTTTACATGCAGGCCCTAGGAGAATCCTTAGAGGGGGATGTCCAGTTATGGTTTGACCATTTAGCACCAGGATCCATCACTGGTTATGATATCTTTGCTAATATACTAAAAGAGGAATGGGGCAAAAACATTGATCAACCTTCAAAGCCTCAGTCAAGTAATGATTCTAATGTTGAGGATCAATTTGATGAAGACGATCAGGATAATGAAGATGATATAAGTAATGATTGTCCTTATAAATTCGATTTCTCCTCTCTTGAACTAATGGTGAGTGTTCCTATGATTAAGTTTATGAGTGCACCTTTAATCAATAGAAATGTCACATAGTATCTTAGGAATAACCACGATAGATCTCAAAATGAAATTGAACATGACATTAGTCAAATCATACAAGATACTTTGTCATCATTTGAAGAAGTCACAAAGCTAGATCTGACTCATGGAGGGGAGCTCAATGATCATTATAAAGAAGAATCCGAAGTTGAGCTTCCTATATTTGAGTCTATCGAAGATCTTTCTGAAGAGCAATTACACGATCATTGTTTGGTTGATGTAATTTCAAATCAATGTTCAATTGATCAAAATTTAAATTCTAATCATATTATTCAAAAAGAAGAAGATCAAAATGATAAGCACAATTCATTGGAGGAGTCAATTATAAAAATGTGTGAGGATGATAATGAACATAAAATTGATCTTATAAATTTACCTTCTTTCCAAATGAATGAGTATAACAACAAATATAACGAAGAACAATTACTTATGAGTGGTTTTGACCAAGAAAGTTCCTTGTTACAACCCTTAAGTTGTCCACCTTTTTACAAAGAATTCTCAAGGATTGGTTCACTTAATTTTGATAATATCTCTCATTCAGTCCTTGATCTCAATAAGGCAGTTCTTTCCTATTCTCACAATGTGGAATTTCTGCTTGTTCCAAATTCTCAAAGTGCTATTGATTTAAAAACCTTTACCTCTCAGATTCCAAGATCAATTATCATAAATCACAATGAGGATATTACATATTTTCAATCCACCCTCTCATCCTAGCTTTTAAAGTCCTCTCATATTGGTTCATGTTCCAATCAAGTTTCAACTTGTGAAATATTCAGTAAAAAGTCTCGAGAGTACCAAATGGTCAATGGTAAAACATTTCATCTCCTTTTTTCAGTCATCCTTGGTGCATAATGCTTTCAATTTTACTAATTCCTTTGATTGGGTGATTGAAAATATCTATAAAGATCAATTTCATATTTTCTCAATCTTTAAACCACAAATGGGGTTAGTGTTAATTTTTATTATTATTAATATTTAATTTGTCCCATCTTGTTTCACCATTGATCATAATGTGAATATGATTAAGTGTGCTAATCAAAAAGAGGAGGGAAACAATGATAGCTTAAGAGGGATGAATCATGTGCCATATTATTTTATTTCATCAAATTTAAACTTGCATAATTTTTATGATCATATCGGTGTATGGATGGAATAAGTTTGCAATAGTCAATCTCATCCTTAACATGATTTCATTTCTCCTTATCCATATCTTTCTTTGATTTTCAAAAAAAATGTTAAAATGGTTTCGGTTTTCATTCATATCACTTCCAAACCATCTTTGACTTGTTGGATCTTTAACTCTAAAGAAATACTAATTGGTCCTTTCAGCGAGTGGCTACATTGGATCTATGATTTTACCTAGCACTTTCCTAACTTATTAGAGCAGGGTAGGTAGGACTTGAATAAGCGCTTTTAAGAAATAGGATTGAGTCTTCAGTGTTGTATGGTCCTGATTCTTTGAGTATTTTTACTTTCTATCCAAGTATTCCTTAATAAACTCCATAACTGCTTAACAGTTCTTAAATCATATATTTTTACTTCAACACTTTACTTCCCGCGCCACTTTGTATTTCAACATTATATTTCTTGCATTTATTTTGTATCATGCCACATGTATTGCTGGGTAGTTATGTTTCCATGATGCACCTAAATAAATTTCACTGAAGAGGGAGTAGTCGATGGGGTGCATATTTGATGATTGGATGAGTGTTGTTGCATACCCGAGATATCTAGGGTTCTCATGCGCTCTCTCCCTTAGAGCACCTGCCCCAGTTGGAGCCAGATGTTATCACATATATAGTAGATGGGCTACCTTTGTTCCTAAGAAGTTCTTGGAGCCATCCCTTTTCTACGAGATTAGCAGATGATGAGTCACAGTTGATGATCTCCCACTTCCAGTAGATCCAAAGTATCCAGATTGACCAATTCTATACCATGACTAAGCCTCGTGACCCAAGATTTGATGACCGAGTTAGCCATTGTTTTTCATGACCCAAAGCAAAGTATTACAGTGCCCATGATATAGCAGCAATAGTTGTTTCAGTGATCCTCAAATTTTTTCTAGATCCGGTGCAGGTATAAGACCCAGGTGATACCATGGATTTGTGCTTATAGATGTTGATGTTGCTCTGTTGTCTATTTTAGCAGTATGACTTGATGAGTAGTGGTTGTATGTTGGTGATACTTTATTGGTCCATTTGAAATATAAAATTATAAGTGATCTAATTGTTTTGGTCAAGATATTCCTTTGTATATTTGCTGGTCATTCCCTACTTTAAGTATGGATTTGGCCATTTCCTCCCCTTAGGACACAACTTGCTAGTCGGAGCACCATTTTCACTGTCTCCATTCATGCATGGACCTCCCTTTGTTGTGTATCAACCTTGACTTGAACTCGACTAGTGACATTTGGGATTTCCCCCACCTTCACCTCTATGTTGGAATAGGTCTCCATGTATAAATTGTGTCTTGGTGTTGGTTTATGTCATTTTTATCACTGGGAATTCCTACCTTTAGGTATTGAACACAAGAGTTCCTACCAACGAAGTGTCTCTAGACACTAAGGCATTAGAGGTTAAAGGTATTCTAAATGTATGTCCTTCCAGTGTAATAACAATGTCTCTAGACACTACTGCAAATAAAAGTAAACTAGCTAGTTTCCAAGAGATGAGCACTCATCCATTGTATGGTGTAAGGCTCATTTATCCGCACAGGTTATTAGGGTGAGGCAAGCCCCAAAAGACTAAGCCTTTGTTATTTTCTAGAATCCTAGAAGGATTTGCAAGGCACTTTCTCTTGGTGGTTGGCAAGTTAGTAATAAAACAAAATAAAGTTGATGGCTAGAGGATGAGCACCCATTCTTTGTATAATGCATGACTCACTTGTACCCATAGGGAAACATGGTGTGACCGACCCCCAAAGTGTCATGTCTTTGTAATTTTCTGGAAGCCAAGAAGGATTTCCAAGGAACCTGCCTCTAGAGGTTAGCTAGTATATACTGCTGTGCAAATAAGTAATAAAAAGGTTGCTTGTCTAGAGTCTAGTGCACCCTTCTCATCATTCCGCTCATTTGTGAGACATTTCCATTCGCTTATTGTTCACCTACTTCAACTTACGTGTTGTGTGGATTTCCTTTTCCTCTAGCCCAGATATATATAGTGTCGAGTTATCATGTCATCCCCTTGGCCTTATTTGATTTCATTCACCTTCACCCATGACTAGCAAAATGGCTAAATTCATTAATGAGTATACACCAAAGGGTCTTGTTAAAAGAAGTTGATCATTTTAATTTGCATTATTTATATATATCTTGTGCTTATGTTCACCAACAGACGTTGCGGGCATTTGAGTCTCACTGTTAACATAGATAATGGAGCAATCATATTTCTTCTTTCACATTGAGTTTAGCATTTGGGTCATTATTTGATAAGTCTTGACCTGGTCAACCTAGTGTTGACCAAGCTAGGAGCAGGCTCCAAGACGAGTTTTGGACCGATGGTTTCTTATGATGATTATTTATGGTCTACAATTGTTCATTAGACATTCATGTTTTAGATGATGACTTGATATGATGGCTTGTATTATTTTCATGATTATTAGCATTTACAGGTTTTATTATCATTATGGTCTAGACAGGGATGGGGCCTCTAATGTACCTCTACGATGGACATATTGGGTGTGAATACTCATTCCTAGTGGATTTGGAAATTCTGAGTCAATTGGTGCAATTGGTTTTTAGTTTCGGGAAGTTGTAGGAGAGATATGGGTTTTTCAGGAATTTTGCAGCAGATTTGCCTTGGGAAATTAAAAATAAAACACAGTGCATATATTGGCCTAGATTTCCTAGGGCACTAGAGTGGATCCTTGTGGCGCAACGAGTCTAATGTACCATATACCTAGGGTTCCAAGCACATTTTTTTAGTCATTTTTTGGGGTAGATGCTTCCCAGGTGATATTTTTGATAGTTTATCTTCCCAAGGCAACATTTTAGTGATAAAAAAATGGCTAATGAGGAAATTGATTTGGGAAATTGAGGTAAAGGAATGGCATGGAGTTGGTCCAAGGCATAGTGTTTGGGTCACCTTCATCGCACATAATAAACTTCACTCCACTAGGGGTCCACACATCCTTGATTTATGCAATTAGAGGGTGTTTTGATGTATTTTGAGGGAGATACCCTAGTGTTTTTTATCACTCCTTTATATTACTTGCCACCACGCCATGTTGTTGTGCTATAGGTCCATTCTAGTGAAGGATGTTGTAACCTCCTATCCCCCACCATGTGTTATTTTATGTTATTGATCATTTTTATGTGGTGCACCCCCTCATTAGGCAATTTTAGTGATGCGCCCCCCTCTTTTAGTGAGTTGATCCGTGTATGATGTATCCGAATAATCTTAGCCATAGATTAGGATGATATTAACTTTTGATCTTGACCCTTGATATTTTTGCATCTAGGTTTTGTGCATTGGAGAGATCTATATGTTAAGATGCTCTCTCATTTGTAAGGGGACTTTTGGCTCTTGAGCTCTTGGAATAATAAAATATTTTGCAAAACCCTCAAAAGCTCCGTCGAATGTCTTGTATGAAGATTGGAAAGTCTTATTCTCTCTAGCATTCTCATGGATCTATGTATTTCTAATATTTTTGCAAGTTGTCATCCACTTGGTGAAGGAAGCGAATTGGGTAGGGGCACTATTGTGATGGAGCTCCATAGCATTCTCTCAAATCACCATTGGTTTAGGGAGTATATTTATTGTGTCTTTCATCCATATTGGTGTTCTTTGATTCATATTTCTTCGTCATTTCATCTATCTTTTTGTAAATCGATTCTCATTGAAGATCTCTTTTGTAGGAGGAGGGAGGGCTTGGATTCTTGGAGGGATTAGCGATTTCACTTGGAGAGACATAGAAAACACCCATAATCGATCGAAGAGGCAAGAGCATCATCATAAAAGGTTAGTAGCAAGTATTTCCAGGTACATTTGCACTTGTTTTATTTTTCTTGGATTAATTTGATTGTCACCATGAAACCCCCTTTCTTCAAACCCTAGTTTTGTAGATCTGATAGATCCATTGAGTGTTTGATAACAACCATCAAAACCCACTTGGATATTGTTGAATAAACCCTAGATCTCAAAATTCATGTAAATCAGAATCCATTTTCCCTGGGATCTAGCACTAGTCTCGCTAGGTGGGGCACCCCGTTTGGGTGGTTGGCCAAATTTTCAAATCTATTAGTTGGGTATGCTTGAACCCACTTGATTTTCCTAGATCCATCCTTCAAGTGTGTCAATCTAGTCACTCCTTACACCGATCTACTCTTTTGGGTCCACCATGTCCACTTTTGCATAAACCCTAAGCGAGTCCCATTAGGATGCTCTTGTATGTGGCTAGATATTCCTAGATCTACTTTGCTGAACTCATTGTGGTATAATTCTTATCAAGTTGGGACATGTCCTTATTCTCTAAACTTCCCCAACTTTACTTTAACTCCTATATCACATCTGTTTCCTAGATCTAGGTCTCCCTAACTCATTATCTCTCATCTTTCACCCATTGCTTACCCGTAAGAGTGTCTTGAATAGGTTCGCTATCCCTCTTAGGCTAGTAGGGTCTCCCCCTTGGTCATTTTCCAAAGTGATCTAAAACAAAAAGAGCCCATATGTTGTGATAACTACCCTTCATCTGTAGTGGATGAGGCCCTTGTGGTGTCATCGATCCACTGCCTCACCTCTAACATCCCGGATAATATACCTTTAGTGGGTAACTACATATTGTGTGATAACAAGTCTTTTAGGTTTCTCTTGTAAGTGGCTAGATCTCTCTATATATACTATACTAAACTCATTGTGGTGATTTCTTTATCAAGTTGGTTCATTCTCCTTATTTTCTAAGCCTTCCCAACTTCACCTTAACTCCTACATCAAATTTACTTCCTAGATCTAGATTACCTCACTCATCATCTCTCCTCCATTACTCATTGTTTACCCATAGGAGTGGTTTGAGTAGGTGCAGTAACCCTCTTAGGCTAGTGAGGGTCTTCCCCTTGGTCATTCTCTGGATTGATTTAAAGCGACAAGAGCTTTCCCGATGTGAAACTACCATTTTTCTGTAGTGTACGAGACCCTTGCGGTGTCATCGATTAACTACCTCCTCTATAGTCTCGGATGAGATAACTTTAGTGGGTAGCTACACATTGTGTGATAACAATTTCCATTACACAACTCTTGTTCCAACCTCATTCCAACTCACATCCAACCCAACCAAAGCAAGATACCTCTCAAAGGAAAGTGCACCCCCTCTTGGCTTGGCTTCATCTATCTAAGAAAGCACTCTCTCCATTGTTGAGGATGGAATAAGAACTGAAATGATGCTTCATTTGTAATCAATTTTCTTATAATTATTGTGGAAATAAAGAGGTTTTGGAGGCATACTAGTGTATTACATTAGCATGTGGATTATTTTTATGCTTGTATGAGGTATACCTGTATCAGTTTCATGCTTTGTTTCAATAAGTGTTATAACTGTCCTTGGTCTTGTTATCACATATATAGTAGCCAGGATACCATATTCTATTTTTCAGATTCCAGTACATTTTTCAGCCAAGTCCCTTACATATGAGATGCTAAGATGAGCATTTATGATGGATCATTATTTTATTGATGAACTATAGTACTCTCCCATTCCATGACTGAGTCTCGGTACACTTAGATTTGAGGACTGATGTAGCCATTTAGCCAGTTGCAGAGCAGTTAGTAGTGCCCATAGTTGCACTAGTTTTTTCTCATAGGATAGATGATTTGCTTAGATGGATTATTTACATGTTATGAATTAGCTTACATTATCTTGTGTTATGGTTATCATTTCTCTTATACTCATTCTTGTGACATGTATTAGCATTTAGTGTCATGATCTAGCGGTCATATAAATATGTGGACTTGGATGTATTGATATTATGTATTGATGTCCCTAATCAGACCTGGAAGTTCTTGATCTATACTCATTGGTTTTACCCTCCTTAGGGAGAATAGAGGTAGTCATTCCCACCATACTTTGGATTTCTAGTGTTGGTTTCATTATTCACTATCTTCACCCATCCATTACCCTCCAATTATTGTTTCCAATCTGACCTACTACTTGACTTGTGGCATGGAGGACCTCCCCCCTCACTAGAGACTCTTTGTTGGACAGGCTTCCCTATTTATTTGTGTCTCGGCTATGAGTTTCCTAAGTTGTGTTGGATAAACCTAAAAGAAGTAGCACTGCCATCAATACAATGTATTTGGAAATGAATGAATATCTTATGAAAAATCCCATTCATGAAAAGTAGTGTTTTTCAACATAGATGAATGAAAGGCAATCCTAATGAAATTGGCTTTGAAGTATAATGAAATGAATATCTTAAAACATTCATGAAAAGTAGTGTTTTTAAACATACATGAATGCATGAAGCCTCAATAATAAAAATCCGTGTAATAAATACATGGACCAAGGCTATGGAAAATCAAAGGCCCAAAAAATCAATGGTTTTTAAAAGTTATATCCAAATATTGCTGGCCTTATGTGTATTAATTTGGATTGTGAGCATTTGTCAAGGTGAATAAGCACCTCTGAAGTAGCTTATCCATTTGTGAGAGACTGCCATCCCATGTGCTATTGCTTGTTCTGCATATGCTAGAGTCAGTATCCCATTCCCACATCCGAAGTGTCATAGTGTCAAGTTGGTAGTCATCCTTTGACCTAGCCTCTGAATTTTAACCTTCACCCTGCACTAGCAAATTGATTACAACTATGAAATGAGTATGGTCTTGAAAGTATGGACTGAGTTATAGTTAATAAATGTAAACCCTATATATTTGGTTGATAGATCACCAATGAAATGATTGCTACTTGTTATGATTATTACTTGAATGATTTGTAGAGACTGTTTTAACCTTTGAACACTTGCAGTGGATGGATGACAGCCTAGGTTATATTATATGGTCATTTACAGGTTTTTATTTTGTCTATCTGGGTATATTGGATATTGTAGATGATCATGCAGAGACCTATAGGTTGTATGAGTATGCACATAGGATGGATTTTGACTTCGTAAGTCCAATGAGATATCTTGCTTCTAGTTCCAGGTAGTTGCAGAGATGATTTGGCTCAGTATACCTTTTCTGGTGCAATTTTTCTATGCTGGATGACCCGTCTGAGTAGGGATATGATTTTGGTGGATCCCCTAGGGAGTTATATGATGAAGGTGGGGTCTAGCCACTTGTTTGTACCATATTACCCCCCTCCCAGGGAGCTTGGTGGGCTCAGTTAGATAACGAAGGTACCCTAGGAGGCAGTTTGGGCATATCACGTTTCCCGAGGCAAATAAAAAAAATTAAAATGGCTACTAAAGAATTCGATTTGGTATATTGAGGTAAGGAAATGACATGTGATGAGTTATGATGATGAGTGTGATGTCTTCCACTTCTTCTCCAGTAGTTTCAGCACTTGGATGGGCCCACGTTCATTTTTCAGGCATATTTTATCAGTTTCTGGAGCTTTTGGAGACTCACAATTTCCTTAGAGAGGCACTATTTGGCAGTTAAAAATTATATTATTTTTATTGTTCCATGGGGACACCCTAGGGGAGTTATTTAACACTCCCTGGACCCACCATGAGATTCATTTATTTTTATTTAGTGGGATCCCCTCTCCTAGGGTGATTTGGTCCATTTTTAGATTATATTATTGTATTGATCCATGTACTCTATGTTGAGCTCATCTCAACTGTTGATTAGAACATTTTTATCTTTTAATATTAGCCACCCATTTGAAAAGTGTTTAGGATTTTGGTTCTCTCATTTCTATTTAAAGATGAGAGTTTCTCATTTGTAAGGGGTCTTTGGTTGTTGGATCTGGATAATAGAAAACTATACCTGTGGATATTTTTTGGATCTCCTTTACTTATGGTGTTCTTAGATGGTGATTGGAAAATCTATTGCTTCCTAGCATTTGGGTATTTGTTGTTAGATATATAGATATTTTCGGGAAACATTGTCTTGTCTAGAGGAGGGTGACTTCAACTTGGGCGTTTTTGTAGGGGTTCCTCAACTCGCTTGGATTGGATGCATTTTGTATAAGGGGGTTTTAATTAGTATCAATGCGATCTATGATTTCATCTTGCTATTTTCTATAGAATCTATTCTTTTCTCATGACGCAACAAATCTGATATGGTTGACGTTTGTTTTGTAGGAGAGAGGGCGCATTGGCTTCTTTGGGCAAAACGTTGGACAAAGAAACTCCATCAAATCTTCTCAAATTGATCGAGACAACATAGATAATAACTACCAAGGCATCTACAAGGTTTTCCAGGTAAGATCTACAGGTTAGTGTTTCTTTTCTAGATCTCAATCCATTGGCATCTTCATTTTTATCTTAAAACCCTAAATATTAAAAAATAAAAGAATATTATAGATCAAACCGCTTGTTCTCGAGGAAAACCATTTCTAGGTTTTGTATATCAGGTCAAACCCTAAGTGCGTCTTCCTCAACATTGAGATAAAAGTGACTCCATTGGCCCAAATACCAAGGCACAAATCTTCAAACCCTAGTGCTACCCTTCTTTTTGCATCATTCTCCTGCGATTTGAGTTTTTCCTTGTGGCTTAGGTGCTTTGAAATTGTCATATATTATTTCAATTCTATCCATCGGTACTAGATAGCCCCAATATTATTCTTTCCCTCCCTGCAGTGGTCACGTTTCCCAAGGTAGTGGATATCTCAATCTTTTGCTAGTACCTTGATTCTGGATCTAGTATTGAGCTTATAGGTCACTTGTGTCTTGGACTTGCAACAAATCTCACATCTCATAAACCCTGATTCAAGCCCTAGTTCACCTAGTGACATCATGCATAGATCTAGGGTTCCCTCAACCTTACACCTTACATCAATTCCATTTGATTTGATCTGGTGTTTAGGTCTGATCTCTCCTATCGAGAGTAGATCTGGGTCTCCCCCACCATTGTCTTGGGCTAAGATAACATAAAGTGAATATTTCCTCGATTGGTGTGAAAACCATCCATTTGGGAGTGGAGGCTATCTTGGTTCCACCTCCTTAGTTTCCTATCCCTCTACCATCCATCCTGGATCCACCTCACAGAGGAAACTACAAGTTTGGTGATAACAGGTCTAATCAATAGTAAATAATAATCAAGTTTGTTTACTTGTTTAGTTCTTTACTTACTTGTGCAGAGAGATCTATAAGGTGTATGTTTTACTTGCTTGTATGAATACTTTTCTAACCTCTCGTATAAGTGATACTGGATATAACACTTTGTTTGAATTTTTGTTCAACATGTGTAGGTAGATCTTGCTTGAAGAAGTGGTGGATGTTTCTTGAATCTCCCACATATTTAAGCTCTAGTTGGAAGATCTAAATCCCTCTACTATCCAATTGAAGACTCTATTGCCCAAAGTTTCTGTGCTTTGGAGCATTCTTTCTCTCATTCTTTCTTTTATCTGAGTCAAAATTATTCTGGTTATTATCTTCATGCTTGAATTAAAGAATGTTATAAATCAAATTTTAAATCTTTTATTTAGTATGAAGTTTTAAAGTACATTTAAGTATTTCAAGTCAAAATCTATTACAAGTAGATCAATTTTTAAGTCTAGCTTTCAATCTAGTAAAAATTCTATCTCTTGGTACTTGAAGCTAGCAAATATTTTTATGCTTTTAAATATTTATTTTCTATCTTAGTGCGCATACATTTGGTCGCTGATTTCCACAATTTGATGAACATGTAGAAGGAAGTTCTGCTGAAATTTTGAAGATTCAAGCCATCTAGGGCCTTGTTGGCCTGATTTTCTGACCTAGGCAAACAAGGAGATTATGCCCACACAATCAGCTTAAAGAAGCTTCCAGTGTGTTTGGAATAGCAAAACCTCGTAGGTTATGGTCTTGCTACCAACTGAATTTTCCTCTTAAGGAGAAACTAAAATTCAGTAAAAATCTATCCTAATGTTATTTTTGTCTAAATAAACCTTAAAATGAGTTTCAACTACCTAAGTTATCCTACAATTGCTTTCTTAAGGAAAGTCTTCGATTTTGAGGATTTTATATTTAATATCCTAAATATAAAAGACTATTAATAGTACTTAAAAAAAAAATACAAATACTATTTAACAACTGTTAAATAGAAATTATACTATGATAACAATAACTTAACTATCCTAACTATCCTATCGCAGCTGAGAGCGATTTGAATATTTATATTAATTATTAATTAATATAAGGATGAACAGAAAGATAAGGAGTAAGATCTAAACGAAAATATTTAACCCATACACACTAAATGATTCTGCTATAAAATAACTTGACAGAGAAATTGAAGTAAACAATTACTTCAAATTTTCTGAAATGTCTAATTAATTAACAACTAATAACCAACATTAGATATTTGAATAAGAGATAATGTTCAGTATGAAATCATTGCAAAAATACAAATGATATCAAACAGACATAAATATATATATATCATTATATCTTGAATACTTAGTAGAAACGATAATTGATTCAATTACAATAACATACTAATTCAAATACAATATTGTGTTGACAAAGTGTAATACTGATTAATAAACACAATCATAACCAAGTATACTACATTAATGTTAAAAATAGAAGATTATATACTGAAATATAAAGAGTATCCAAAATAATACCAATCACGATATCAACTTGGAGATTTCTAGTCAGATCCCATTTCCAAAGATAAAACTTCAACCAGGAACAAAACTAGTATCAAAATAATATTTCAAATATGTTTCTCTTCCGTCACTCAGTCCCTCTTCTCTCATAAAAATGACTAGCTTATATAATACTACTAGTCTTTCGATTCAGTTTTTCCATAAACGCTGCATGCAATATTATAGGAGTCCTATCACTATCAAAGAGCATCGACTCTCTTCAATAGACACTTGTCACTAGAAGAAAACAATAAAAACAACTAGGCTGAAACATTTGCTGGTTTAAAGGAACTAGAAATGGAAATAATCATCATGTTCTATTTTGTAAATCGACCACTCTTCTGGCTTCGGCTAGTTTGGCTTTGAGCTTGATGATCACTAGCTTTTGCTTTTCTATTTGTTCAAGCAAATGTTGATTTGTACCTATCATTGATTTTTTTACCTTCTTGTAATGGTTCTTTTTTATGTTCACTTCCTTCCACCTGTTAATCTAGTTTAATAATTCTTCTCTGAACGTCTTATTTCCCACCTCTATCAAAGCTGCATTAGCTTGACACTGTTTAAGTTCACTTTTCAATTCTATACTTTTAGTTTTGTAAACCCTGTCTAGGACCCGTTGGAGATTTTCCTCCTCTTTGTCATGACACGAGTCATCTGCTTGAGAAGAATCATGATTACCTATGTCTTGACCAGGTGATGGAAAACTCATAAAAGATGGCTCGGGACCTGAACCATAGGCGTCCATACACGATGGAGAAGCTTCTGCCTTACCTGACTCTGTAATGTCTTTAGCCAATTTTGCACTATTATTCTTTATAAGAGTAGGTTCATTCATATGATCCGTTTTGGGGACAAATGATGGAACGTCGTCCTCAAGATGGACAATCACTGGCCGAGTACTCTGTTGAATGGCCATGGGAACAGAGGTCGTAGGTGTATTGTTCATGCTTCTAGTAATTCTCCTCATACGAACAAACACAAGATTTTTTGATTCCAAACCTCCTCTGTCACAGAACACCTACGCTAGTTGTTCTAGTTTATGCATGGACTCATTGCCATGTTTACGAGGAGTATTCAGCTCAGAGAGGTTTTTATAATCAATAGCATTAACATGTTCAGTTTTGGTTAATTTTTCCCCTGTCTTTGCAGGTGTACTACAGTGTTTGTCAGATGGGGATTGGTTCAAGGTTGTTTTAGAGTAACAAGGGGCTACATTTCCGACCCCATCACCACTGATACCAGTATTTATGGGTGGATTGGCTTCCTGAAGCTCTTTATACTTTGATTCAACCTCATGAACATTACTAACATTGGATTTTACAGTAGCCTTTCATTTCCTTCGGGTCTTTGGGGGAGGGTTTGGCCAATATTGAGTCGGCCCTAATTGACATTCAATCAAAAACTCATCCCATGATTTACCATTAAGAGACAGTTGATGCTGTATTATAATTTTGACTAAACCATGATGAAATAGACTTCTATCAGGATTACCAAAACTTTGAACCGAATGTGACATTTTTTTCAGACTTTGGAATAGTTAAAACAACAGATTAAGTTTACAGCCTTTTAATGTTAACAGTAGTCGTAGGTGATAATAATGTAGGTGAGAGAATCGTCCATCACATGATACGTACCTGACCAATATCTCATAGAATGATCGCCATTCTGGCTTCAAAAACTTAACCGAAACCCCAATTTTTAGTTTTGCACTAGATGGTAATGGCAACAGCAAGGACTGACACTTCTTCTTATTCACTTTCCCACCTTTAAACCATTACTCTCCAGTTTGTGGAAGCTTTGTAGCCTCTGCAATTTTTTCTTCGTCAATGATGAATTTGAAATCCCCAATCTGTGCCACGCTTTCCTTCAAACTCAAAGCAAATAGTTTGGTAACCTCCATGTTATGGCCACTAAAGCACCTGAAGAACTGACCCCATCCAACCTTTTCATAGCAGGGAAACTTTCTCATCAGCTTCAATAAGCTCTGACCCTGAGATTTCAAAACGACTAAGCGGAGCCATGGATTCCTCACCACTATCCTGATTATGAAATGAAATGAACGAAGTCGTGAAGAGGGAAGGGATAGGTACCTAGGTGTAAGACATGATGCGAAATGTCAAATCCTCACATGTTTCATACCCGACAGAGATGAGGGCTCTAAGTTTGGCGATTTTAACTGAATTTAGAGATGATGTACACAACATCTAGTGCTCTGCTATGATAAATGCATGACTAGCCACGACTAACTGTAAATCTTAACCAATTCTACATATCAGGGATCGTTCGATTGATGAATCGTAAATCAAGACATTGATTACACACAGTTTGGCATGATGAGCTTGTACAACGTCACAAAATGGAATGGTTATCAGTCATATACAACATTAAATCCTACTGATACGATTCATTAATACAGCTGTCAGTTAAAACGAAAGGTGTTAGCAAAATATTCATGCCAACGCAGCGATCCAAGTAACAGGTGTTATTTATTTGACATATGGGTCATGTATCCTCATAAAAATGGTCAATTAATGATCTCCTCTAGATTATACATGAAAGGTGGCCGTGTTTATTAACATGACGATATGGTGTCAAAACAGTAAACCCTAATGTTTTTGCAATACAACTAACTAATGATCTGAATTAACACTTAAGCCATGTATATACATAAAGTCTCATTTTGAAATATAGTTTTAAAACTTTACAAAATCCCATCCATTAATATCCCAAATCAAATTTGATAGGATACAAAGCTATAAAACTATGACATATGAAGATTTCAAAATTATATTCATTTATTTGCTTTCTCACTAGCTATATATACGCAATGTTTACAAAATAATGATATGATATTAAGTTACATACGGGATGTGAACTTTTAGGTCTAATAAGAATTTTAATTTAATAATTCACCTTTAGTTCTAGAGATTTTAAGAACTTATAATATCTTATCAATAACCAGCTTCAAACGAATTCAAAATGTGTTTTCGTTGAACCCCAATTAGCATACTATCCCTTTAAATTTCTTAAATCAACTTATATAATCAGATAGATTAATTAATGATAGAATTGATTACATAAAAATTTATGAAATTGACAGCTGCTAATTATCAAGTTTATGAAAATATTTTCATAAGCTTCTAATATGTCACTTGACTCTTCTACAATTGAGAGTACCTTTAGAATCGAAGATTCTGAAGGCACTCTTTTATATTCTTTAATAGATAAATCATAAAAGAGAGTTGCTCACCCTTCATCTCAAATGAGAAATGAAGGGGTTGTTGTTGGCTACCAACAAATGGCGATGATCTAGGTGAACCGGTTATCTCTGCTCATACGACTTATAAATGATATAAACAAAATTTTAAAATTTATTAAAAATGATCAAAAATTCTTTATCTAAATGAAAACCATTATTTTTATTCATATTTATAAGTATAACTCAGAAATATTCCATCTTTTGAAACAGATATCTAGTTAGGGATAAACTTAAAAATATGTTGATCGAAACAAAGTACTTCATAGTAAAAATAATCTGCACCATCAGTATAGGATATAGAAATCTACTTTTCCGAAAACTTTCCAGAATCGGTTCCATAAACATAATAATTTTCTTTTTGTTTGCTTTTCTTTTCTTTTTCTTTAAACAAAAATTCTGACTGAAGACTACTATCTAGGTATGGTGTCCCAATGTGATAGTATCATTCACGAGAGCTGTCTGGAATAAGCAAGCCGGCTCGTGATAAGACCTTTTGTCTTTTGATTTTTTAAACCAAAATCCATCACCCTGGTGATCAGAAATGAAGTTATCCTAGACAGCACTGATGATCATGATTAGGCCGGCTCGTGATGAGACCTCCTATTCTTCAATCAAAATTATGTTTTCTTTACTAATTTTGAAGTTTTCTAATTTTATAAAACGTGAGATCATTACCCAGCATGGTGACCAAATGGTAATGTCAGTCATTAATATCACCAAAAAATGAATCAACTGGCTTGTGATGAGACCCCTTATCTCTTGGTTTTTTAAACCAAAAGCCATTACTAGTTTCCTAATAATGTCATACTAGTGATATTTGTGATTCTGATCAGACCAACTTATTACTAAGACCTTCCGTCTCTCATTTTAGCATTTTATTGACTGGAACAATTTCTAAAAAGTTTTCAGATTGTAAATACTTTTGAAGACTGATGGTAGAGATCTGTAAGAGTTTTTCAAAGTACAAGATTCGAAAAAGACATTTAATAAGCTATCCCAACTTTTATAATAAATAAAAAGGTGAGGAATAATCTGAGTAACACTTAAAAATAAAAATAATGATAGGTCTTTTATAGATTTAAAAAATCTTGATCATTCTAATTTTTTTTTTTTAAATTTCAGTCTAGTATCATAATTTTCAATCTCATGAGCAAACTAACTCTTTTTCAACTAGAAGATTTATTTATTTACATTTATTTCTTCGGTTGACATTTAAAAAATACTGACTGATTATATACAAAAATTTTGACAGTCTGAAATATTTGACTAACAGAATTTAAAACTTGTTGCAATAACGGAATGATGTTTAAAGTTACATAAGTTTTATGAATTCATCATCATCCTTAAATTCTATGAACTATAATTCAGTTTATATAAAAAAATATAAATTTATTTACAAACAACAAACAAATTATATACATTTTAAGACAAAAATATTAACAGAAATATTTTTTCAAGATCAGTCCATTCACTGGGAACGTTTCGAACTGACCTTCAAATGTTTGTAATCGAAAGGTACTTGGACCTATCTTCTTAGCAATAACAAAGGGACCTAACCAAAGCTTCTGAAACTTAGTATGATCTCCTTTTTCTTCATGAACTTTATCCCATTTTATAACTAAGTCTCCCACCTGAAATTCTCGATTGGAACTGAAGGATTGGTCGAACCAAGACTTCACAATTTGTTGATGTTTTGTAAAGTGCTGTTTTGACTTTTCTCTTTCTTCCTCAAGCTTTAACAAAGTATTAATTCTCTTTTCCATTGCTGGACAATTTTCATCTTGAACAGACTGAGCTAACTGCAATGAAGGTAAAAGTAAATTTGGTGGTAAAATAGCTTCAGTTCCATATACTAAGAAGAATGGCGAGTTCCCTATCGCAGCTTTAGGAGTTACTCTGTCTGCCCAAAGGGCATTGACTAATTCTGTATGCCAATCTCGATGGTGAACTAAAATAGTTCTTTTGAGAATTTTCAATAAATTTTTGTTTGTTGATTCAGCTAAACCATTTCCATGAGGATGGTAGTTAGCTGAATACCTGTTTCTTATTCCCTTCTCTAAGGAAAATTGAGTTAACTAAACTGATGAAAAATATGAAGCATTATCAAAGACGAGGGAATCTGGAATACCAAATCTTGTTATAATAAAGAATTCTAAAAATAATATAACCTGATTGGTATTTACAACCCTTAATGGTGCAGCTTCTGCCCAACGAGTAAAATAATGAGTTGCAGTTATTATATATTTGTGTTGCTTAGATGAGGGAGGATTTATTGGCCCTACTATATCAATACCCCATTGCTGAAAGGGTCTTTTCACTGAAACAGGTTGTAAAGAAAAAGCAGGTTTCTTAACCCTTCCCGTAGCAAGTTGACATTCTTGACATTTTCTAACAAAAGCATAGGAATCTCAAAACAAGGTAGGCCAATAATAGCCAGCCCTAAGAATTTTATGCACGGTAGTTTCTCCACCAAAATGACCTCCTACTAGTCCATAATGTAACTTCTTCAGAATTACTTCTGTTTCATCTATGTCTAGACACCGAAGCAATACTCCGTCTGAATTTCTCCGAAAAAGGACATTATCAATTTATAAATAAGGAGCATATTTCAATCTAAGTGCTCTTTTCTTCCTTGGTTCTAGGTAATCAGGAGCAGTTCTTGTTTCCAAAATTATTCTTATGTCTGTATACCAGGAATCTTATGGTGGAGGATAAAAATAAATTTCTCTAGTGAGTAAAACTTCATCAATGACAGTTTCAGCTTTATCATTAGGTAGATGAGCAGCTTCAGCAGCTAATTTACATAATCCTTGACCTTTGACTATCATTGAGGGTTTGATTTCTAGGTCATACTCTTGAAGGACTGTCATCCAAGGTGCTCTTTTCTCACCTAAATCCTTTTGCACTAACAGGTTTCTGACTGAGGAATAAGGGACTATTATTTTCGTTTTAGATTTTAATAAATATGGACGAAAATGTTTAACAGCTTTAAAAATAGCAAAAGCTTGCTTATCAACTTCATGGTAATTAAGTTCAGTACCTTTGAAATTTGAACTCATGAAGGAGATTGGTACCTCGTTATTTTGCTGATTTAATTGGGTTAAAACCGCTGCGTATGAAATATCAGAAGTGTCACATACCCCAATTTTGTAAAATTATGTAAATTGTTTTATTATATTTCTGAAACATTATGTTAAACTTAATCCTAAGTAGAGATTGATGACTCAGCAGAGTCAACAGTTATGGAGTGTAATTCAGAATATTTTATTAATAATAAATAAATTATGGAGACAACAGCATGGGAGAGATGTTAAAAGAGGTTACTGGTCAAACTGGTGGATGGAACTAGGTGGAAAGGCAAAAGACAAGTGGCAGCATCCTCAAACACTTCCTAAGTTGCAGGTGGCAACTTCCCTATATTTGGGGTCATGATTCCACAAGAAAGTGGAATGTGAGCAAGTGGCTCATTAAATGACAGTTAACCCAACTAAGACCTAGGCAATCTTTAAAAGTACTCAATGAGCAGAGCTCAGGCTGCTCAGATTTTATTCCAGGAAGAATTCATTCAGCTGAATGTTATTCAAGAATTTCATTGAGGAAAGTGGGGAGAAACAGTAAGGAAGTGTTGAGTGAATTGCTGCAGTAACTTGATTCTTATTTACAGCTATTTGGGCTGAGAGAACTGACTGATAGTTTTGAGTTAATACTGAGTTGAAGACTGGTATTTGAATTGCTGCACCTAGTTCCAATCCAGGGAGACCAGAGCAAGCTCGGGGGTCCTGAGAAGTCGCTGTCTGAGCGCTCTCCAGGAGTTGGTAGGGAGGAACGGCCTCCCATTGCTATTGTTGTCTACAGTTAACAGGTTATGTCATTCATTTCTTTATGTTTTTCTGAGTACACCTGAATGAATGTCATGTTAATTTACATGTCTGAGTAATTAGTTAGTATCAGTAAAATTAGTATTGCAGAGTGTTAGCAGTTAAACTTGTTAGTAATCACTATGTTTTTCCACATCTGGTATCACCAGATAGTACTCTAGCACAGTAATTCGGTAATAAGAAGTAATATTCTTCTGTACCGAATTCCTATTCAGCTATTTCAAATATTTTCATAAATTTATATGCTTTTTCTTACAGTTAGAAAAAGAAAAGAAAAGTTAAATTCTTAGTATTGTGTATTTATTTCTTATCAACTTTACTGTAAAGTTAGATAGTAAAGGATCAGCTAGAATTCCATACTGCTTATTATAGTTTTAACCTAGATTTTGGAAAAGCTCCATTACTAAAATAAACTTAAGTAAAGAAACTATTATTATAAACTACTGTCAACTATTCAGGACTGTAGGTAATGTGTATTTATATTGTTTATGTCTATTTGTTGTTATTTATTTTCGTTGTATTAGACTAAGTTGTTTAGATTACAGAGTTTAATTCTTTCTCTAAATAGAAGCATGTTAATATGATGTTCTTATAGAACAATCATAAACAACAAAAAAAAACATTTATAACTAAAGGAATAAAATTATTTAGAACTTGTATCGATAGAATAGTTTATAATATAAATAATTAAAATAATAAATAGTATTTCATTTATTATAAAACAATTAAAGTTAACAAATAGAGAGTCTTTTACCTCAGCTAAGAGCAAGATTTCTAATCTGAAAAAGTAATTTTTATGGTAATAACATTGTTATACAACATATATAATCTAACATAACTTAAGAAAACTAAATACTATTTTTTAATTTATAAAACATTTTAGAGTTAAAAGTAAACTCGACTTTTAATTTTAACAGGTATTTCCCTTTAAAAGAAAACCATATAATAATCCAGGTATTTAACTTGACAGAATTATTTTTACAAGACATATTCATTTATTTAACTAACCTAATTGTTTTAAAATCGAAAATAAATAACAGAGCTGTGTATATAATGAGTTTAGTTTATAGAATAATAATTCTTATTATTTTAGATACAAGGGTTTAACATTAATATATTTAATATTGTTTACAAACTATAAAATAGAGTTAAACCCTATATATTTATTTATTATAAGTAAATATTAACTATAAAAATTAAGACAAGAATTTACTACAGCCGAATGGTAAAATAATATTATAAGGCTGTTCTAAGCCTGAAGAAGTATTTACTTCTTAAAACCATTTTAAACAAGAAACAAAACAGTAATACAGTCAAGGTAAATCTGTATCAAACAAAAGACATGAGTAACCAACGAGACAGATGTAATGTAGTTTTAAAAAAAATAAACTGATAATTTCCTTTACGGCCGGTTATTAAATAAAAACCATAGTAAGAAATCTCTTAATTTATCTTTCCACTATTGCATTAAAGATAACTGCAAGAAGGAGTAACAGTAGGGTAAAAACCCTACCCATGTCAGGTAATCATAAAAGCAATGGTAACCCTGTTTCATTTAATAACCATAGCCGTAAACAAATATATTTTCTGCAGACTTATAACTTGTAAAAACTCATTAACACAGTATTAACGAAAAGGCTTACAGCCTGCAAACTTTCTTTTATAAACCCTACAGTAAATTAAAATCTGAAACTGTACATTCACGGCCGTAGCCGGAAGGCTCTCTTAAGAGCTAGGGTTGTACCCTTTAGCATAAAACATTTAAAACAACAACGCAAAAACCACGAGGACAGAATGGCCGTAATATTAACCCAACGCCATCATTAAGGAGCAGACAAAGGTGATAAGCCATGGAAGGACCAAGGCTTACCGTGGTCATGGAGCCGCAACCCTTTTTCCGGAGAAGACATCGAAATGTAGCAAGTCCACCTGCAAGGAAGTTTATTTTACAGCCGAGTATTTAGTAATTATTTAAAGGATAAATAATAACTAAAAAAAAAATTATTGTGCAATGGAAATAACAATTTGTAAGTATTACCTTATCAGCTGGAAACCCTCGAGGTAAGCCGTGAATTATTCCAGCGTGGAGGTTTCCATTTGATGGCAAAACAACTGGTTTTGTTGTTCAACCTACAGCACAAAAAGAGACCTCTGATAAACCCTAATGTCGCATCCTTCCTCTTATCAATTTTTCACCCAACCGGCTCACAGATCAGCCACGTACATTGAAGGGTGAATGCATTAGAGGATACAAGAAAAGGGTGGGACTGTCATCTACCGAAGCAAGTAAAACTATAACGGTTCCACAGAGGCAAATAGCTCGATATAACACTTAAACAACCCTCACAGAGTAATGTCTGGACTCACGAGGAGCAGGAGCATTGAAGGTACAATGGCGGCCATCAAAATACCAGCATGGCCCGAAAAACTTGCAGAGCGGCCACAGGCCCGTAAACAAGGAATGAATGGCAGTTTAGGGTTAGATCCTCCATAATATAGTGCCAGTGCGTGGATACCAATCAACCACATAGCTTTTTAATAATCGATGCATGGAGAATATCATTCTAAAGTTTGAAACCGATGATTCTTCACAATGATTTTGTCGTTGGATGGTTCCTAAGGAGTTCAATCCTTGGTACAATCTGCATTATAATCCAACCATGCGCTAAAGTCATTATTTAAACCATGCAATTTTAATCCTAATATATATGTAAATCCTTGTTTACTATATAAAGGTTATTATATGATCTTGGTGGTTTTTACATAAAGATAGGTTTATCTCAAGAGTTATAAAATCTTAGAATATGGTTGTATTATCACATAACGTTAAAAAAATCTTAGAGTTTGTCATTACTTAGCTTTATGCTCATAAGCATAGAAGTTAATACATTTATTTAAGAGTTAAAGAGAAGAGATTAGGGTTTGTAGTTAGGTTGTTGTAACTTAATTACATTTCATCTATTTGTCCTTGTTTTAAAAAAAAGAAGTAGTAAACCAATCTACTTTATGAAGATTATACATTTAATGGTACCCTATTTAAGATACTCAACTTTTGTATTGGTTTGTCCTAGTACTAACTAGGCGTTTATGGTTAGAGATAATTTACCTTAGACATAGTTCTATCAACCTTTTGGTGACAATTCGATTTTGTCACTCTTCCAACTCAAGTTTTCTTTAAAAAGGTATTATGAGCAAAAGTATGACAGATTACTTAGATGCTCTTTTCACCTACTTAATTTGTTAATTAATCTTGGACATGATAAAGTAACCAAATGAGATGAATCTAGGACTAATGCCATTAGCATTTGGTTCTTATCCAATTGATACCATGAATTGGATTTAGTGATCTAAAGAATGCAATTCTTAAATTATTAAGAACTACTTGTTTGCGTAATTATTTAAGTAAAAGAATAGGATTAGATTTTAGTAATACTTTATCTGTTGGATTTCTGAGCAAGATACAGTCTAACTTAGAATTTTACTATGTCTTTGACTAGCAGAAGTAAACCTGTGTTGTTATTATCTTCCTACCTTGCTAGTTGATAAATAAAAAATTATTTATGCATTCGTATACTTGTATTCTGCATAAACAGGTAATAATTTCGATAAAAATAGACTTACTAAACTCTACATATGGAATTCAACTTTCCTTAGTCTCAAAAGAAATCTTCAACAGAAATACAAATAATACCTTTGGAAACAGGGTATTTCTGTCTAGCATGACTAAACTTTACTAATCAAATGTATGCAGAACTCTGTACTATAAACTTCTGAGACTTGTTAGCATCGAACCTTATTTCTTACCTGTAGACCTGTAACAGAAGGAAATGGTTGCGTTAGCTCGAAAGCTAAGTAAGCCTAGCCCTTTGCGACAAACCACCTTATGTCGCAACCAGAAAAATAATTAGTAGCTGTAAAGAAAATGCTCTTCAAGTACAGAGTATCGAAATAACTATTACAGTAACAATTTAAATAGCATAAACTAATCATCCAGTTAAATACTGCTTTTAATGTGATTAAATGTTATTTTAAAAGTTTTAAATTTTTTTGAATTTTTGGGGTTTTGACAAGAAGCAAAAGTATACAATATGAAATCTTTGTTAAAATCTGGACTTAGGAGGCTAGGAGCTTCTGAAATTGCCTCTAAAATTTTCTGAAATGACTATTTTTCAGTTTGTCCCCAATTAAAAATAGCATTTTTCTTAATCATTTTCTGCAAAGGACGAATGATTTCAGAGAAACTGGGAATGAATCTTCTAACAAAATTTATTTTACTGAGAAATGATTGCATTGATTTCTTTCTATAAGGGTAAGTTATTTTTGAAATGGCTTGGGTTCGTGCAGGGTCAATCATGATTCCATGCTTTGAAACTACACAACCTAATAGAATACCTTCTGAAACAACAAATATTGTTTTTTTAGGATTTAAGGATATTCCAAATTTTCTACATCGTTCAAATAGCTTTCTAAGATGATTAAGATGATCAGGTTGATGTTTAGAATATACAGTAACGTCATCCAAATAGACAATGACTGAATGGTTAATTAAGCCTCTAGAAGCAATATCCATTGCTCGTTGAAAAGTTGCTCCAGCATTGATTAACCCAAAGGGCATCTTGCGGTAAGCATATGTTCCCCATGGAGTTCTAAAGGCTGTTTTCAATTGATCATCTGGGGATACTAATATTTGATTGTATCCTGAGAAGCCATCAAGGAGTGACAGTATCTCAGACCCAGATACCTTTTGAAGAATTTGTTCCATGGGAGGAACTGGGTAATTATCCTTTTCAGAAGACTTATTTAGATTTCTAAAATCTACACATAATCTAATATCTCCATTTTTATTTCGGACTGGAACTAGTTTGGCTACCCATTGTGTATGTCTGATGGGAAAAATGATCTTGGCAGCTAACAATTTATTTAGCTACTTCTTAATTGTCGGTTCTAGTGACGAGTGATATTTCCTTAGCTTTTGTTGAAAAGGTTTTGACTCCTATTTAATTGGAATTATGTGTTGCGTGACTTGTGTGTTGAAGGTTTTCAGGTCATCATATGTCCATGCAAAGACATCTTTGAAATATTTAAACAATTTTATAAATGCTGTCTTTTCTGCAGGGTTACAATCTGTACCTAGATTTATAGTCTGGGGATTCAGTTCTGTTCCTAAATTTATGGTTTCATACCTCATTTGAGATCTATTAGTTTTACAATTAGGTATAGATCTAAATTTATCCTGAAGATCAAAGAACTTTTCTAATATTAATACTGAATTAGGGACCGGCTTTACCTTTTCAAAATCTTTTTCAACTAAACAAAAATCATTTATTACCGAAAAATCCCGCAGATTTTCGTCATGAGTCACTTCATCGATGGCTGAATCCTTAAAGGTATCCTCATTCATCAGAAAATTCAGTACCTACACATCATTATCAAATACACGCCAGTTAAAAATATTATCTAGTATAGAAGGCCTAAAAATCAATTCAACTGAAAAGAAATCTGGTGTAAGATTTTCTGACGGAATTAGTTTTGATGCTACATTTGCCAATAAATCTACTTCCTGATTTTGACTTCTTGGAACATAAATTATGTTAAATGCATCAAAATGTGAAATAATGTTCCATACCTCTTGTTGGTAACTCTGTAAATGTTCAGACAGGCAATGAATGGAGTTACGAACCTGTCTGACGATGATTTTGGAATCACCGTATGCAATTAACTCTTAGATATCCAGATCAATTAATTTTTTCAAACCCTGTATTAAAGCTTCATATTCCACAGTATTGTTTGTACAATTAAATTCCATCCTACAATCTATACATGGTTTATTTCCCTGAGGGTCTACCAGCAGACAACTAGCTCCGGCTCCTTCTTTGGATTTAGCACCATCAAAATTTAGAGTCCAAGTAGAACTATTAACAACTACTTTGCTTTCTATAATATTTACAATATTAAGATTATCTACATCATTAATAATTTCCTTGAGTGAAGAGTTAGGAGCAATAGATGTCACATTGCTAATTTGTGATTGCTGTTTATTTTCAGAAAAGGCAGAATTTTCAGCTTTAAAATTACCAAATCCTAATTCATACATGTAATTTCCAATAATGCAATCTGAAAATAAAACAGGTTCGCTAGGATCATGTAATTCAGTGACAGTATGTTTCATTTATCTTTCTCTGTTTATCTTTATCTGATTTGACTTTCTGTTCTTAGGTAACCATAATGTTGACCAGTTCGTGGCAAAGAATCCATTCAATTGTTGAGACCAATCTCTACTTAAAAATAACCCATATGCATCAGGGATATCTGCAACAACAATATCTATAATTTGATAAACCGAAGGGTTACAAGCAATCCTGACTAAAACATCTTTCATCTCCCCTACAACCTTCACATTCGTTCTGTCCAATTGAGTTATTTCTGAATTTGATGGAACATATTTCCCATTCAACCTTTTGCATATTGATAAAGGCATCACATTGGAGGATGCTCCGGAATCTACCATGCAATTATGAACATTCGTATTAAAAATCTCAAAGGTAAGTAAGAATGGAGGTGTGCTTGATTTAGAATTCTTACCTATTAGTGAGGCTTTTGTCAGTCGTTGCTTTTTCTTTATCAGTTGTTGTTGAATCATCTTTAGAACTGTTTGCAGCAACATTTTGTTTCGTATTAGGAATAATTGAACTCATGGCAGGATTTATAACATGATTGTTAGGCATTGGATAGATTTGAATAAGGTCGTACATACTAATGTTTGCACGTGTATTCTTTAAATCTTCAATTATATCATATTGTAAATCTAATTTTGGAGCATTTTGAATGGATTGGGTAATTTTGGTTGATTGAGTCTGCTTGCCGGATTGAGTTTGTTTATTAGGTTGTGAATTGTTGTTGTCATTATTTGGAGTAGAACTTGACGAAGCTCCAGGAGTGTTTGCAACTGTTCTACTACGAGTATTATAGGCATGTTGTCATGTAGGTGGACTCTTATTCTCATATTCTTTTACAAGACCGTCCCAAAAATGACCGTTAACTTGTTGAGGTTCCTCCGATTCTTCATCGTCTTCTGATTCTTCTTCTTCTTCATTTTCAGTTATTTCTTGATTAGAAGGAGTCTCAGATAATGATAAAACAACTCGAATTGAATTAAAAATCTCTTCATTTGTTGCTATGTCAGGTGGTGTATTTGTTTTATTATTTGTATTCGGATTTTGTCTAAACTGATTTCTGAAGTATCCCCTAGAAGAGGAAGATTCATAATTGGTTTTATTTAATCCTACCACTTCATTGGTTAATGCCCGAATAGCATTTTGTAGCTGTTCCACATCAAATGCTTTATCTTTTTCTAAACTGAGTTTTTCAATCTTCCTACGAGGAAAAGTATCATATTTACCACTTCTATCTGGTTCATAGGACATGGAATCCTTCTCGACTTTAATGGCTTCCTCAAAAGTTTCTACTAATGTTGTTTTCCCAGCTCTCTTAACAAACATCCTAGAATATTTTGGTAAGGCTGAAGTATAATTTTCAATAATTATATCCTTAGGTGGTTGAGAAGCAACTGGAATTTTATTTTTTATTGTTAGAAACCTCTGGTTAAAATCTTTTATTCTTTCTTTAGACTCCATTTTAATTCGAGATAATTCTAGGGATAAAAGAGCAGGTGTTTTATCTTCCCCAAATTTATCTAAAAAAACTTTATTAAACTCACCCCAATTTGTGATTGATCCCTGCACTAAATAAAAGTACCAGGTAGAGGCTCTTCCTTCAAAAGTTAGAGGAAACAGTCGACAAACTACATCTTCATGCTGAACGTTCATAGTTTGAACAACTAACATGAATTTTTCTACATGCACCTCTGCAGGTTCCTTATCATCTGGGTTAAACTTAGGAAGGAGTTTATTTGAGTGTTTAGGCAAAGGGTGTTGTACACCAGGGACAACTACAACAGTTGTTCTCAGCCAAGGGAGTTGTGGATTAGGTGGAGGATGAGCTCCTCCTCCCACATGTACTTTTCTTTCCATAGGGCTTCTCTCAGAATCTAACGAACTCTCTGAATTAGATGATATTGGACTATCAGGAGGTGATTCAGGTGGAGAAGGTGGCTGATCAAAACCATCTACTGAAGTTAATATTCTAGCAGTGTTTGTTTGAGTAGTTTGTCTCAGATGACTTCTAGTTTGATAACGTGGAGTGCCATCATCTTCTTACAAACCTTGAGTAACTATGTTCAATTGCGGATTACATCGTTGTTTCCTTGGTAGACCATAATCTATTGGAGATACACCAAGTTGATTGGCATATGCTCTTGTAAGAATATGGCGTGATTCTTCCAAAGTTTGAGTACTTTGTTCAGGAGTAAATGGAGATGTGATATGATCACGTTCAAGGATGCTCCTAACAGTTTCTATAAACGGTGATCTGCTGACTTCTGAAGGATGTTGGCTGGTTGGAAATTTCTCATTAGTTTTTTCTGCCATTAATCATTAACATGCCCTCCTTCTAGCGCCATTTGTTGGCCTGATTTTCTGACCTAGGCAAACAAGGAGATTATGCCCACACAATCAGCTTAAAGCAACTTCCGGTGTGTTTGGAATAACAAAAATTCGCAGGTTATGGTCCTGCTACAAACTGAATTTTCCTCTTAAGGAGAAACTAAAATTCAGTAAAAATCTATCCTAATGTTATTTCTGTCTAAATAAACCTTAAAATTAGTTTCAAATACCTAAGTTATCCTACAATTGCTTTCTTAAGGAAAGTCTTCGATTTTGAGGATTTTATATTTAACATCCTAAATATAAAAGACTATTAATATTACTTAAAAAAAAATTATACAAATACTATTTAACAACTATTAAATAGAAATTATACTATGATAACAATAACTTAACTATCCTAACTATCCTATCTCAGCTGAGAGCGATTTGAATATTTATATTAATTATTAATTAATATAAGGATGAACAGAAAGATAAGGAGTAAGGTCTAAATGAAAATATTTAACCCATACACACTAAATGATTCTGCTATAAAATAACTTGACAGAGAAACTGAAATAAACAATTACTTCGAATTTTCTGAAATGTCTAATTAATTAACAACTAATAACCAACATTAGATATTTGAATAAGAGATAATGTTCAGTATGAAATCATTGCAAAAATACAAATGATATCAAACAGACATAAATATATATATCATTATATCTTGAATACTTAGTATAAACACTAATTGATTCAATTACAATAACATACTAATTCAAATACAATATTGTGTTGACAAAGTGTAATACTGATTAATAAACACAAGCATAACCAAGTATACTGCATTAATGTTTAAAAGAGAAGATTATATACTGAAATATAAAGAGTATCCAAAATAATACCAATCACGATATCAACTTGGAGATTTCTAGTCAGATCCAATTTCCAAAGATAAAACTTTAGCCAGGAACAAAACTAGTATCAAAATAATATTTCGAATATGTTTCTCTTCCGTCACTCAGTCCCTCTTCTCTCATAAAAATTACTATCTTATATAATACTACTAGTCTTTCGATTCAGTTTTTCCATAAATGCTGCATGCAATATTATAGGAGTCCTATCACTATCAAAGAGCATCGACTCTCTTCAATAGACACTTGTCACTAGAAGATAACAATAAAAACAACTAGCCTGAAACATTTGCTGGTTTAAAGGAACTGGAAAATTCGTGGCTGTGTCGAAATTTCATTCTTCAATAAACATCCACGTCGTCCAACTGAAATCCTGGATATTCGAAACATCCTGAAACTGTTTAGGATAGCGATGACATGCCAACTTGTTTTAAACAAACAAAATAATCTTATTAAAAACCAATTTTAACAGAAATAACAAAAGAAACCATAATTTATATGTGTGCCTGTAAAATCTATGATTTTATAGGCATACACAAAAAGCTTTCATTACCTGTTGATAGAGAGACAAACCATATAACTGGAAATGGAAATAATCATCAGGTTCTATTTTGTAAATCGACCACTCTTCTGGCTTTGGCTAGTTTGGCTTTGAGCTTGATGATCACTATCTTTTGCTTTTCTACTTGTTCAATCAAATGTTGATTTGTACCTATCATTGATTTTTTCGCCTTCTTGTATTGGTTCTTTTTGATGTTCACTTCCTTCCACCTGTTAATCTAGTTTAATAATTCTTCTCTGAACGTCTTATTTTCCACCTCTATCAAAGCTGCATTATCTTGACACTGTTTAAGTTCATTTTTCAATATTATACTTTTAGTTTCATATACCCTGTCCAGGACCTGTTGGAGAGTTTCCTCCTCTTTGTCATGACACGAGTCATCTGCTTGAGAAGAATCATGATTACCTATGTCTTGGCCAGGTGATGGAAAACTCATAAAAGATGGCTCGGGACCTGAACCATAGGCGTCCATACATGATGGAGAAGCTTCTGCCTTACCTGACTCTGTAATGTCTTTAGCCAATTTTGCACTATTATTCTTTATAAGAGTAGGTTCATTCATCTGAGTAGTTTTGGGGACAAATGATGGAACATCGTCCTCAAGATGGAAAATCACTGGCTGAGTACTCTGTTGAATGACGATGGGAACAGAGGCCATAGGTGTATTGTTCATGCTTCTAGTAATTCTCCTCATACGAACAAACACAAGATTTTTTGATTCCAAACCTCCTCTGTCACATCACACCTGCGCTAGTTGTTCTAGTTTATGCATGGAATCATCGCCATGTTTACAAGGAGTATTCAGCTCAGAGAGGTTTTTATAATCAACAGCATTAACATCTTCAGTTTTGGTTAATTTGTCCCTTGTCTTTGTAGGTGTACTAGAACGTTTGTCAGATGGGGATTGGTTCAAGGTTGTTTCAGAGTAACAGGGGTCTACGTTTCTAACCCCATCACCACTGATACCAGTATTTATGGGTGGATTGGCTTCCTGAAGCTCTTTATCATTTGATTCAACCTCATGAACATTACTAACTTCAGATTTTATAGTAGCCTTTCGTTTCCTACAGGTCTTTGGGGGAGGGTTTAGCCAATATTGAGTCGGCCCTAATTGACATTCAATCAAAAACTCATCCCATCATTTACCATTAAGAGATAGTTGATGTTGTATTATAATTTTGACTAAACCATGATGAGATAGACTTCTATCAGGATTACCAAAACTTTGAACCGAATGCGACATTTTTTCAGAATTTGCAATAGGTAAAACGACAGATTAAGTTTATAGACTTTTAATGCTAACAGTAGTCGTAGGTGATAATAATGCAGGTGAGAGAATCGTCCATCACATGATACGTACCTAACCAAGATCTCATAGAATGCTTGCCATTCTGGCTTCAAAAACTTAACCGAAACCCCAATTTTCAGTTTTGCACTAGCTGGCAACGGCAAGAACAAGGACTGACACTTCTTCTTATTCACTTTCCCACCTTTAAACCATCGCTCTCCAGTTTGTGGAAGCTTTGTAGCCTCTGCAATTTTGTCTTCGTCAATGATGAATTTGAAATCCCCAATCCATGCCACGTTTTCCTTCAAACTCAAAGCAAACAGTTTGGTAACCTCCATGTTATGGCCACTAAAGCACCTAAAGAACTGACCCCATCCAACCTTTTCAAATAGCAGGGCAACTTTCTCATCGGCTTCAATAAGCTCTGACCCTGAGATTTCAAAATGACTAAGCGGAGCCATGGCTTCCTCACCACTATCCTGATTACGAAATGAAATGAACGGAGTCGTGAAGAGGGAAGGGATAAGCACCCAGGTGTAAGACATGATGCGAAATGTCAAATCCTCACATGTTTCATACCTGACAGAGATGAGGGCTCTAATTTTGGCCATTTTAACCGAATTTATAGATGATGAACACAATAGCCAGTGTTTTGCTATGATAAATGCATGACTAGCCATGTCTAACTGTAAATCTTAACCAATTCTACATACCAGGGATCGTTCGATTGATGAATCGTAAATCAAGACATTGATTACACACAATTTGGCATGATGAGCTCGTATAGTGTCACAAAATGGAATGGTTATCAGTCATATACAACATTAAATCCTACTGATACGATTCATTAATACATTCACAGCTGTCAGTTAAAACGAAAGGTGGTAACCAAATCTTCATGCCAACGCAGCGATCCAAGTAACAGGTGTTATTTATTTGACATATGGGTCATGTATCCTCGTAAAAATGGTTAATTAATGATCTCCTCCAGATTATACGTGAAAGGTGGTCACGTTTATTAACATGACGATATGGTGTCAAAACAGTAAACCCTAATGTTTTTGCAATACAACTAACTAATGATCCGAATTAACACTTAAGCCATGTATATACATAAAGTCTCATTTTGAAATATAGTTTTAAAACTTTACAAAATCCCATCCATTAATATCCCAAATCAAATTTGATAGGATACATAGCTATAAAACTATGACATATGAAGATTTCAAAATGATATTCATTTATTTGCTTTCTCACTAGGTATATATATGCAAGTTTTACAAAATAATGATATGATATTAAGTTACATACGGGATGTGAACTTTTAGGTCTAATAAGAATTTTAATTTAATAATTCACCTTTAGTTCTAGAGATTTTAAGAACTTATAATATCTTATCAATAACCAGCTTCAAACGAATTCAAAATGTGTTTTCGTTGAACCCCAATTAGCATACTATCCCTTTAAATTTCTTAAATCAACTTATATAATCAGATATATTAATTAATGATAGAATTGATTATATAAAAATTTATGAAACTGATAGCTGCTAATTATCAAGTTTATGAAAATATTTTCATAAGCTTCTAATATGTCACTTGACTCTTCTACAATTGAGAGTACCTTCAGAATCGAAGATTCTAAAGGCACTCTTTTATAATCTTTAATAGATAAATCATAAAAGAGAGCTGATCACCCTTCATCTCAAATGAGAAATGAAGGGGTTGTTGCTGGCTGCCAACAGGCCTACTTTTCTTTTGTATCTTTTCGTAAATTATTAAAAGCTTTCAAAAACTTGCAAAACTATTGATCACAATCTATAAAGGACCACAAGTATCTTGAATCATTGTAATAGTCATTTGAATAAAAAGAGAAGAAAGTGGGAATCCAAGTGTGCACACCCAATCCCCTGGGGGGGACCGTGTCGTCTCTTTTTCTTGTATGGTTTCATTTCTTTGGATTAGTTTCTTTCATTTCTTAGTTAGATTTTCATTTGTATTTCTAATTGATTTTAAAATTAACAAATCCAACGATGTTCCCAGAAACGAGAGTATCGGTAACTATTTTTTAACAAACATATGTTTGATTTAAAATTCTTAAAATTTAACAAGGTTTAGTCCTTGTCTTCTCTTATGAACACTACATACCTTTAAGCAGGAACAACTAGAAAGTGACCATGGGGCCTTGTTAGGCTACATCCTTGTTGGTTTGGTGTTGAACACAACCCCATGACTCCATCTAGCACACATGTCACTGTGAGAACCACTTCTAGGGAAATCTGGACATATTCCTCGTACCCTTTGGGGTATATTTGGAATTCCATCTCTCCTAATAATCCAACTCATCACCACATTAATAAAATTGATCAACAATTAATCCACTTCTTAATCTAGTTATTTAATAATCTTAAATTTACCAACCGAAACAACTAGAATACTTCTTTGAGACCACATCAACAACCCTTATACATGAGCACTCTTTTCATTGTCACTGATCTTTAATGTTTTCATGTTTAAATCAGTTTCTATAGATGTCATGAATAGTGTTTTATTTTGAAGTCATTTATTTAAATTTCATATTTCAATAATTTGTTGATTAAATTTAAGTGATTTTACCTTTACTCTTAGAACACTTGTTTTTCCTTTCATAGATTAACAAAATTAGATTTTTTTCATAGGGACCACCCCCTTCGCTTCATTAGGGAAGATCCTAGATGGAGGTTTCAAGATAAAGTGACAACACTTTAGTCTTACTTGCCCCCAAGCTCACACCCAATGGCTTGAATATTTATGCCATGTGACAAGAGGTGTGAATTAGGCGGCAACATTTTGGTGTTGTTGCCAGGGATAAATATTTTTTTTCCTGGAATATGATTTTTGAGTTTTGTTTTTTGTTTTTCTACTTTGTTTGATGAATGTTGTATACTTAATTTATTTACTCAAATCATCTGGAAACTCCGCTACCTTTAATTTTACCATGGAGTTTAACAATAAGAAACTCTGAAGGCTTACTTCTGTTCATCCCTGAGCCATAACATGTTAATCATAAGAGGAAAAGAAAGCTAGCTTCTCGTAAAATCCTTGAATATTTCAGATCCGAGTCAATCTTTGACATTCACCTTTTATTTGTTGATAGTTCTCAATCAAGTAATCCACCTACTAGCATGGTTAACCTTTTTAAACATTTGGAATTTACTGCCATTGCTGGTTATCCTCATCAAATCCCTAATAAAGCTATTGAAAAGGTTCCTTCTTTTTATGGTAATGATGCTATAACGTCTAAGTCTCAATTGTTGGATTTTACATAGTGTTACAACAAACAGTGCCACAATGTGAATCATGAAGATGTCAAGATGAGGCTTGTAATAAACAGTTCCACAATGTGAATCATGAAGATGTCAAGATGATTATTTTATCCTTATCCTTTGAATATGATGCATTTGAGTGGTTTACCACTTTGGATGATAATGACATCAAAAACTTCAATCATTTTGAGACAACTTTCAACTCAAGATGGGGTGACAAGAAAGAGAATCAATATATGTCGGTTTCCTTAACTAATACTATGGAAAAAGAGAATAAGACAATGGAGGAGTTTAATAAAAATTTTGCTGATATGGTCACAAGACTTCATACAGTTATTAAACCCCCTAATGCATTAATTCACATATACTATATAGAATATTTTGAACGAAAAATGAGATATCATATTAGAGACAAGGCCGACAACACTGAAGAAAGCCATAAAAACTGTTGAAAAGATATATAAAAACATGCAATATTTAAGAAAATCCAATATTCCTTATTTTACTAGAAGAAGTACTTCCATACCCAAACTACATGATTCCAAAGGAAAAACAGTTGAGCCCGAGAGCAAAGATCAGACCAAAGAATCCATCAAGGAGCTAACTAAAATGATGAAACAATTGATGGTAAATCATACTTCCAAAATGAATGCAATGCAAAATAGATTGAATTACATGGAGAAGTCTCATGCGGTTCAAAATCAAAGAAGTTTTCAACCAAGGACAAATTAGGAGTGGAAAAAGAAATATCCCCCCCAAGAGCAGATACCTCCTAATCAACTTGAAACAAGAAACATGATGATTGATAAGGTTCCTCCCTATTGTCGACCTTGTGAAGAGTTCCATGAAGAGTTTACGTGTCCAACATTTTGCTACATAAATGAACAAGAGTGGATGGAGATGAATAATTTTGTGGGTTATCCAAGATATCCTGATTATGTAAATGCTATAGGACATATTCATCCAATTTCAAAGGAAAAATGAAAGCAATCAAGAGAATACAGTTAGAAGAAGGAAAATGCAACAAATATTTTTGGTGAAAATCCTACTCTTGAGTATATTATGGAGAAGTACAAAGGTGTGGTCTATCAAAGAAGGAAGAATGTGATCCCAACTAAATCATATTAACACATGCTGAAGGTAAAAACTCATCCCCTTGTAAATCTGAATATTGATTTGGGTAATTGGTTGTCAAGTGCTTAAATTTTTGTCCCAGTAATTGAAATCTTGAAAATTCCTAGTCAAAGAGATTTTTTCATGAAAACCTGAAAGGAACCTAAGGAAAACAATGTTGAAAAACTTAAATAAGTAATTTTTGAAAAGCACAGGGAGAAAGTAGCCAACAAACCAAAATAAATAGTTATGGACAAGTCTGTGGAAAGCAATTTGAAGAAACAAAGTAACTTTAATGAATATGATCCTATTGTTTTGCATAGTAGGGATCCTAATAAAGAAGACCATCTTGCCTTCTACATATCATTGATTGCAAATGGTAAGTTGTTGCACAATTGCATGCTTGATTCGGGTGCATCATCTAACATAATGACTAATAAAGTTATGGAACAAATGGGCCTAAGGATCACAAGGCGATATCAAAATGTATGTGCAATGGACTCAAGAGAAATCAATGTTGTGGGTATAATTATGAATTTCCCAGATAAATTAGCTACATACCCTGAAATTCGTGTGACAATGGACATAGTAGTTATAGATTTTCCTGATATATGGGGAATGTTGCTATCAAGGAAATGGGATGCATCCCTTGGAGGATCTATTCAAATGGATTGGACCTATGCCATGATTCCAGCATCTGAAGATGCACATGTTAAAGTGTATAGGGAAAAGGAAGTATCATGTGGAAACCCTGATGAACCAAATAATAAATACATATGTGTAACAGATAGCCTTGGAAACCATGCATTAGTATAAAATGAGAAATTAATGACTAAAAAATGACTAAAATCAGGCTATAAACAATTATTTTTGAGTGTGTGACTAATAGTAGAAAATTTCCACTATCTTATAGCTAGTCGTATTTCACTAGTCATTAATAGCTTGACTTAGTAGTCATTTATTTAGTCATTGATAGACAATGCTTTAGTCATTGATAGTCAATGATTTAGTCATTGATTTAGTCATTGTTTTAGTCATTGATAGTTAATGATTTAGTCATTGATTTAGTCACAGATTTAGTCATTGATTTAGTCACTGAGTTAGTCATTGATTTAATTGCTGATTTAGTCACTGATTGCAACCATTAATGACCAAATATACGACTAAATAAACTACTATATGTTAAAATATTAATGACTAAGCTAAATACGACTAAGATATGGGAAATTAGCTACTAATAGTCGTATATATGTGAATTTAGTCATTTTTGTAGTCACAAATTTATGATAGGGCACGGAGGAATCGAACCACCAAACTCCTGCCTATAATTAGGCAGGCACTCTATCATTGAGCTAGCACCCTTTAAGAAGTTGTTCTTGCTTGACAATGATAATATTCAAACAAATTTATGATAGATATCAATCTACAAACTACATAATTATTACTATTACAACTTACCAACAACTAGTATTTATGATAAACTAATTCCTGAGAGCTATGTACAATTTTCCCTGTAACTAAAGCTAATAAAAATTTAAGCAATCACCAAGTGTCATCCACTGTCGGACTTTCAAAAATCACATCACTCGAATAGTTACATGAAGATCAGACAACTTATCAAATGATAGGATTCAACTTTCCTATATCAAATGACCAAATTTGCTGATGAAATAAATGGTTTGATATCATGTTTATAATCAACAATATTTTTTAGCCATAAGCACAATACATCCATCATCCTGCCCTTGTATTCCGTTGATTTTGTTTTCCTTGTTAGCTATTTGTAAATATTTACTTTTACAATTTTCTTGAACAGACCATATAGGTGCTTTGTGGCTTCCTTGGAAGCTTCATGTAAAGGAAGGTAGTTAACAGTATTTCGGTAGGGAATCCATGCTTTAACTAGTGCATTTCCAAGTCTGCACAAATTAAAGTCTATGCTTTTGAAAATGAGATGAGCATAATCATAACAGATACAGGTTCCATCTATGGAATTTCTTAACGAAAGTCTATCTAAAGAACTACTCTAGAAAATAATTTAATTTAGTTTATATTCTCACAATATATTCATTTGAACACATCGCTAAGGGAATTCATATTCAAAGTTGTTAGGAGGATTGACTGTTTGGAGTTCATGCCTGGCACAAATCTCTCATATTAATGCAATTCCCATATCCATGTCCATACTAGGCTAGTCCATAATGACGTGAATATCCATATTTATCTTCAGTCTCCAAGTTCATTACAACTTGGCGACTATAAATACATAGTATTGAGGATGCTATTTTCTCCTTTTCTCATCATTTTGTTGTTTGTTTGGATCACTTTGGTAACAAATAGCAGAGATGAAGATGTAGATGGACTGCCTATAAAATATCAAGTTACAGGCCTCAACCAATATCAAAGTACCTAATCCTCTATTACTTTGGTAACAAATAGCAAGGAGGAAGATGTAGCTTGACTACCAAAAATATATTAAGTTACAGGCCTCGACCAATTAAAATTACCTAATCCTCACTGATGCAACAAGAATTCAAAGCTCCAACACCAATAGAGAAAATTCTTCAATAAGTAAGGCAGCAGATTAGATTGTTTAATGGTTAAAAGGTTTTAATTTCAAATAGGCTGTAAAAAGTCCAATTGCATAGAGCACATGCATAAAACATATAGACCCGAAATCTAACTGTGCACTTTTTCTGACAATGAACACCAAAGGCCATCTTTAGTAGAGAATCTTGGTTTTTATGTCTATAAGTTAATTCAAATTGTGGTCAAACTTGCAGGAAACAACACTACATAAAATCAATATTAGTTCGATTCCCATGAAATCACATCAATGAGTACAACACAACATAGGAGGCCCCAAAATCATGGACAGACATAATTGAACTTCAATGTGGTAAAAAAAGGTTTAAAATAAAATAAAAACAAGGATTTCCATTGGATTCAGAAGGGCTATTAACTGAATAAAGTCAATTAATAATAGAAAATAACTTACCAGGGTCCGATTCAATAGTACACCAAGACATCCGGGCATTAGCCTTGAGTCCTAATCTACAAAAACAAGCGATGTCAACAATCAGAAACTGATTAAATTTTTGAAATTTAATCAAAAGCAAAGGGTTTTTCAATGGAAGAGGTATATTACCATTGTTTTTTACTGTAAGAGAAACTATTGGAACAACAACTTTGTATATGGAGGAGACTGTAATGGGAAGGAAAAACAGAGGAGCGTGTAGGGTAAAAGTGGTGCAGAGGAAGCCTTGTGTGCCGTTAACACCAAAACTATAAATAAATTGTTGTGAAAAAAACCGTCACCTCTAAAAATATAAAACTAATTAAATAGCTGATGGCAGATAGAAAATCATAGGGATGCTGTGCACATAAAAGGAAATACCAGTATAAATCCCTTAATAGACAATTTTATGAGATTTATTGAATGAATGATTGACAACGATATGGTTTAAGAGCCCAAAACGAGTAGAAATATCACCTGCAATGAATAAAGACGGGAGCAGGAGGTTTGTGCTTCCAAAATCGCAAAAATTATAAGATTTGCACCAAATAGAGGGAGGTTGCAGTCATATACATGGTTGGTTTTTTAAGAAAATACTGGGTTAAAGCTTATGCAGATCAATTTGGCTTTATATTTGGGTATGTAACTAGGTTGTTTATATAGGACTAGCACATCTACATAGATTGTGGTTAGATCGTGTTAATAGGGATTAAATAGTTGAGAGATAAACAATGGAATGGAAGATAGTTTGGGTTCTTTTTATTTCCTGTATTCTTTTAGTTAAACTATTTCAACTATGAGTTATCCATGCATCGCTACCATTTTATCTATTCATCATTACCAGTTATTTTCTATATTCTTTTTTTTTATAATTGTTTATTTCAAATTTTGAACAACGTCCATAGAATCAATCTCGACGGTACACTTGTCTCATCCTCATCCAATACGCAATAAAGAAAATAATATGAACGGAACTAAAATTGCAGGGAAAAAGAAAACCACTACAACCTCGTAAAAAACAGAGAAAACCTCAAATATTTGTCTAAGATAATAAAGCAAACAATATTATGTTAAAGGTTGGCACAAGACATTGTTAATACTAACATCCTAAGTATAAAGAGTAGGAATTATTTTTCAAAGTCCATGCAAACACTTATAGATGAATTTTCGAAAATAAAAATACTGTGTCAACAGTGGCTTGTGAGGTTAGTGAAAGTAGGTATCTATTCAACCCCCACGTGAAAGCAGGCATCTATATAACCCCCACCAGGGTTCATGCACTTCCAAGTGACAAGGTAGTGCTTGTGCTTGTTCTAGTGCAGGGCATGCAACAACAACTAGGGCCAAGTGGACACTGGAACACATGACTTAAAAGTTAAAATAAACCAAATCAATCTTAAGCAATCTCCTAATGTCTAATATCCTAACATTTCAAATCATTTTAGGGTAGGAAAATGTTTGGGATAAGGGTAAATTTCACGGAAGTGCCAATACCCCCTTGTTGTGGCAGCTTTAGCTGAATTGAAGGGCACTTTAATTCTGTATTCAGTGGTCCACCCCTTAACAGTGCTTGTACAGGAAGGCTTCTTGTGATGCCATGCCTCTTTAGGCCAGTTGTAATGCTTCTCAAGTTACAATCTAAAATAACTTACAAAATTGGGATGAGATCAACATTAATTCTTCACCTCCATCTCAGCTATATTAATTTCACATGGATATAGATTCAGATATCTTCTTGACCATTGACACAAACAATGAGGTTATGATGAAAAGCATAATACATCTAAAATTGCAATCTTTGTCAATGTACAAGGGCAGAACTCAAAACCAACTACCTGTAGATATCGGTTTCTTATCAAAATTCCAGACCGAGGCATTTGGCAAGGCACCAATGTCATTGGTAGAAATTCAATCTGTGGAACTCAATTTGGAGTTGTAGCAATGCATTGGCACAACAGGTGCAAGATTTAACTCAAGAGCAACTACCTATGGACATGGGTCCTTTCGGCACTTTACCAGGGTCATTGGTAGAAATTCAACCATAGAAACTCCATTTGGAGAAGTAGTGATGCAAAGGGTCATTGGTAGAATATCGACCTATAGAACTCCATTTGGAGTTATGGTAATGCCTAGGCACAGTGGCTGTGGGGTTGTTAGAATTTTAACAGGGCATTCAGCAAGGTACCCACATCATTGGTAGAAATTCAATCCAGGAAGGTGTATGTGGTGTTGTCATGATGCAAAGGAATTGTGGTGGATGGAACTCAAGAGAAACTACCTGTAGATCTGAATATGGATTAATTACCAAAATTCCAGACCAGGGCATTCACCAAGGTACCCACTACAATTGGGAGAAATTCCACCCAAGTAGTTGTATGTAAAGTTGTCACAATGCAGACACCATAAGAATTGGAACTCAATCCCAACTACTTGTGGATATGAAATATGGGTTCTTAACCAAACTTGCAGACCAAGGCACCAACCAAGGTAACCACGCCAGTTTTTGAAATTCTAAACATGGAAATCTATGTAGAATCACAACAATGCACAGAACAATCTATATATCTGTACACTAGTTTTGATGAAGAGAACAATCTTTAGAACTATAATCATCCACTGAAAATTGGACTTTTTCTATGAAGGGAGGCACCTCTGCTTCTGAAGAAATAGCTTTAGAGCAACCTTCACCATATGGTTTTGCAAAATGTTCTTCATAATTGTTTTGATACCTATCATCAAATGGAGACCTTTGTAGACAATTCTCAACATGGTTTCCTAAAAGCATTCTACTGCTCACAATATCAACATGGTTTCCTGAAAGCTTTAGCTGAATTGAAGGGCGCTTGAATTATGTATTTAGTGGTCCACCCCTTGACAGTGCTTGTACACAAAGGCTGCTTGTGACCCCATGCCTCTTTAGGCCAGTTACAATGCTTCTCAAATTACAAACTAAAATAACTTACAAAATTGGGCTGAGATTAGCATTAATTATTCTCCTCCATATCAGCTATATTAATTTCACATGGATATAGATTCAGATATCTTCTTGACCATTAACACAAAAAATGAGGTTATGATGAAAATCATAATACATCTAAAATTGAAATCTTTGTCAATGTATGAGGGCAAAACTCAAAACCAACTACTCAAAACCAACTACCTGTAGATATGGGTTTCTTATCAAAATGCCAGACCGGGGCATTTGGCATGGCACCAATGTCATTGGTATAAATTCAATCTTTGGAACTCAATTTGGAGTTGTAGCAATGCATTGGCACAGCAGGTGCAAGATTTAACTCAAGAGAAACTAACTATGGACATGGGTCCTTTCGGCACTTTACCAGGGTCATTGGTAGAAATTCAACCATAGAAACTCCATTTGGAGAAGTATTGATGCAAAGGGTCATTGGTAGAATATCGAACTATAGAACTCCATTGGGAGTTATGGCAATGTTTAGGCACAGTGGTTGTGGGTTTGTTAGAATTTTAACAGGGCATTCAGCAAGGGACCCACATAATTGGTAGAAATTCAATCCAGGAAGGTGAATGTGGTGTTGTCATGATGCAAAGGAACTGTGGTGGATGGAACTCAAGAGCAACTACCTGCTAATCTGAATATGGGTTAATTACCAAAATGCCAGACCAGGGCATTCACCAAGGTACCCACTACAATTGGGAGAAATTCCACCCAAGTAGTTGTATGTAAAGTTCTCACGATGTAGACACCATAAGTATTGGAACTCAAGCCCAACTACTTGTGGATATGAATATGGGTTCTTAACCAAACTACCAGACCAAGGCACCAAGCAAGGTAACCACGCTAGTTTTTGAAATTCTAAACATGGAAATTTGTGTAGAATCGCAACAATGCACAGAACAATCTGTATATAGGTACACTAGTTTTGATGAAGAGAACAATCTTTAGAACTATAATCATCAACTGAAAATTGGACTTTTTCCATAAGGGAGGCACCTCTGCATCTGAAGAAATAGCTTTAGAGCAACCTTCACCATATGGTTCTGCAAAGTGTTCTTCATAATTTTTTTGATACCTATCATCAAAAGGATACCTTTGTAGACAATTCTAAACATGGTTTCTTGAAAACATTCTACTGCTCAGAATCTCAACATGGTTTCCTGAAAGCTTTAGCTGAATTAAAGGGCACTTGAATTATGTATTTAGTGGTCCACACCTTGACAGTGCCTATACAGGAAGGCTGCTTGTGACGCCATGCCTCTTTAGGCCAGTTGTAATGCTTCTCAAGTCACAAACTAAAATAACTTACAAAATTGGGCTGAGATCAGCATTAATTCTTCGCCTCCATCTCAGCTATATTAATTTCACATAGATATAGATTCAGATATCTTCTTAACCATTGACACAAACAATGAGGTTATGATGAAAATCATAATACATCTAAAATTGAAATCTTTGTCAATGTACAAGGGAAGAACTCAAAACCAACTACCTGTAGATATGGGTTTCTTATCAATGCCAGATCGGGGCATTTGGCATGGCACCATTGTCATTGGTAGCAATTCACTCTGTGGAACTCAATTGGGAGTTGTAGCAATGCATTGGCACAACAGGTGCATGATTTAACTCAAGAGCAACTACCTATGGACACGGGTCCTTTCGGCACTTTACCAGGGTCATTGGTAGAAATTCAACCATAGAAACTCCATTTGGAGAAGTAGTGATGCAAAGGGTCATTGGTAGAATATCGACCTATAGAAATCCATTTGGAGTTATGGAAATGCATAGGCATAGTGGCTGTGGGGTTGTTAGAATTTTAACAAAGCATTCAGCAAGGTACCCACATCATTGGTAGAAATTCAATCCAGGAAGGTGTATGTGGTGTTGTCATGATGCAAAGGCACTGTGGTGGATGGAACTCAATAGCAACTACCTGTAGATCTGAATATGGGTTAATTACCAAAATGACAGACCAGGGCATTCACCAAGGTACCCACTACAATTGGGAGAAGTTCCACCCAAGTAGCTATATGTAAAGTTGTCACAATGCAGACACCATAAGTATTGGAACTCAACCCCAACTACTTGTGGATATGAATATGGGTTCTTAACCAAATTTCCATACCAAGGCACCAAGCAAGGTAACCACGCCAGTTTTTGAAATTCTAAACATGGAAATCTGTGTAGAATTGCAACAATGCACAAAACAATATATATATCTGTACACTAGTTTTGATGAAGAGAACAATCTTTAGAGCTATAATCATCCACTGAAAATTGGAATTTTTCCATAAAGGGAGGCACCTCTACTTCTGAAGAAATAGCTTTAGATAAACCTTCACCATATGGTTCTGCAAAGTGTTCTTCATAATTGTTTTGATACCTATCATCACAAGGAGACCTTTGTAGACAATTCTCAACATGGTTTCCTAAAAGCATTCTACTGCTCACAATCTCAACATGGTTTCCTGAAAGCTTTAGCTAAATTGAAGAGCACTTGAATTATGTATTCAGTGGTCCACCCCTTGACTGTGCCTGTACAGGAAGGCTGCTTGTGACGACATGCCTCTTTAGGCCAGTTGTAATGCTTCTCAAGTTACAAACTAAAATAACTTACAAAATTGGGCTGAGATTGGCATTAATTCTTCGCCTCCATCTCATCTATATTAATTTCACATGGATATAGATTCTGATATCTTCTTGACCATTGACACAAACAATTAGGTTATGATGAAAATCATAATACATCTAAAATTGCAATCTTTGTCAATGTACAAGGGTAGAATTCAAAACCAACTACCTGTAGATATGGGTTTCTTATCAAAATCCCATACCGGGGCATTTCGCATGGCACCAATGTCATTGGTAGAAATTCAATTTGTGGAACTCAATTTGGAGTTGTAGCAATGCATTGGCACAGCAGGTGCATGATTTAACGCAAGAGAAACTACCTATGGACATGGGTCTTTTCGGCACTTTACCAGGGTCATTGGTAGAAATTCAACCATAGAAACTCCATTTGGAGAAGTAGTGATGCAAAGGGACATTGGTAGAATATTGACCTATATAAATCCATTTGGAGTTATGGCAATGCATAGACACAGTGGTTGTGCGGTTGTTAGAATTTTAACATGGCATTCAGCAAGGTACCCACATCATTTGTAGAAATTCAATCCAAGAATGTGTATGTGGTGCTTTCATGATGCAAAGGAACTGTGGTGGATGGAAATCAAGAGCAACTACCTGTATATCTGAACATGGGTTAATTACCAAAATGACAGACCAAGGCATTCACCAAGGTACCCACTACAATTTTGAGAAATTCCACCCAAGTAGTTGTATGTAAAGTTGTCACAATGCAGACACCATAAGTATTGGAAATCAAGCCCAACTACTTGTGGATATGAATATGGGTTCTTAACCAAACTACTAGACCAAGGCACCAAACAAGGTAACCACGCCAGTTTTTGAAATTCTAAACATGGAAATTTGTGTAGAATCGCAACAATGTATAGAACAACCTATATATCTCTACACTAGTTTTGATGAAGAGAACAATCTTTAGAACTATAATCATCCACTGAAAATTGGACTTTTTCCATAAAGGGAGGCATCTCTGCTTCTGAAGAAATATCTTTAGAGAAACCTTCACCATATGGTTCTGCAAAGTGTTCTTCGTAATTGTTTTGATACATATGATCAAATGGAGACCTTTGTAGACAATTCTCAACATGGTTTCCTGAAAGCATTCTACTGCTCACAATCTCAACATGGTTTCCTGAAAGATTTAGCTGAATCGAAGGGCACTTGAATTATGTATTCACCGCTTGATAGTGCCTATACAGGAAGGCTGCTTGTGACGCCATCCCTCTTTAGGCTAGTTGTAATGCTTCTCAAGTTACAAACTAAAATAACTTACAAAATTGGGCTGAGATCAGCATTAATTCTTCGCCTCCATCTCAGCTATATTAATTTCACATGGATATAGATCTAGATATCTTCTTGACCATTGACACAAACAATGAGGTTATGATGAAAATCATAATACATCTAAAATTGCAATCTTTGTCAATGTACAAGGGCAGAACTCAAAACCAGCTACCTGTAGATATGGGTTTCTTATCAAAATTCCATACTGGGGCATTTGTCATGGCACCAATGTCATTGGTAGAAATTCAATATGTGGAACTCAATTTGGATTTGTAGCAGTGCATTGGCACAGCAAGTGCAGGATTTAACTCAAGAGCAAATACCTATGGACATGGGTCATATCGGCACTTTACCAGGGTCATTGGTAGAAATTCAACCATAGAAAATCCATTTGGAGAAGTAGTGATGCAAAGGGTCATTGGTAGAATATCGACCTATAGAACTCCATTTGGATTTATTGTAATGCATAGGCACAGTGGTTGTGGGGATTTTAGAATTTTAACAGGGCATTCAACAAGGTACCCACATCATTGGTAGAAATTCAATCCAGGAAGGTGTATGTGGTGTTGTCATGATGCAAAGGCACTGTGGTGGAAGGAACTCAAGAGCAACTACTTGTAGATTTGAATATGGGTTAATTACCAAAATTCCAGACTAGGGCATTCACCAAGGTACCCACTACAATTGGGAGAAGTTCCACCCAAGTAGCTATATGTGAAGTTGTCACAATGCAGACACCATAAGTATTGGAACTCAAGCCCAACTACTTATGGATATGAATATGGGTTCTTAACCAAACTGCTAGACCAAGGCACCAAGCAAGGTAACCACGCCAGTTTTTGAAATTATAAACATGGAAATCTATGTAGAATCACAACAATGCACAAAACAATCTATATATCTATACACTATTTTTGATGAAGAGAACAATCTTTAGAACTATAATCATCCACTGAAAATTGGAATTTTTCCATAAAGGGAGGCACCTCTACTTCTGAAGAAATAGCTTTAGAGAAACGTTCACCATATGGTTCTGCAAAGTGTTCTTCATAATTGTTTTGATACCTATCATCAAAAGGAGACCTTTGTAGACAATTCTCAACATGGTTTCCTAAAATCTTTAGCTAAATTGAAGAGCACTTGAATTATGTAATCAGTGGTCCACCCCTTGACTGTGCCTATACAGGAAAGCTGCTTGTGACGGCATGCCTCTTTAGGCCAGTTGTAATGCTTCTCAAGTTACAAACTAAAATAACTTATAAAATTGGGCTGAGATCAGCATTAATTCTTCGCCTCCTTCTCAGCTATATCAATTTCAATGGATATAGATTCAGATATCTTCTTGACAATTGACACAAACAATTAGGTTATGATGAAAATCATAATACATCTAAAATTGCAATATTTGTCAATGTACAAGGGTAGAACTCAAAACCAACTACCTGTAGATATGGGTTTCTTATCAAAATGCCAGACCAGGGAATTTGGCATAGCACCAATGTCATTGGTAGAAATTCAATTTGTGGAACTCAAATTGGAGTTGTAGCAATGCATTGGCACAATAGGTGTAGGATTTAACTCAAGAGAAACTACCTATGGACATGGGTCCTTTCGGCACTTTACCAGGGTCATTGGTAGAAATTCAACCATAGAAACTCCATTTGGAGAAGTAGTGATGCAAAGGGTTATTAGTAGAATATCAACCTATAGAACTCCATTTGGAGTTATGGCAATGCATAGACACAGTGGCTGTGGGGTTGTTAGAATGTTAATAGGGCATTCAACAAGGTACCCACATCATTGGTAGAAATTCAATCCAGGAAGGTGTATGTGGTGTTTTCATGATGCAAAGGCACTGTGGTGGATGGAACTCAAGATCAACTACCTGTAGATCTGAATATGGGTTAATTACCAAAATGCCAGACCAAGGCATTCACCAAGGTACCTACTACAATTTTGAGATATTCCACCCAAGTAGCTGTATGTAAAGTTGTCACAATGCAGACACCATAAGTATTGGAACTCAAGCCCAACTAATTGTGGATATGAATATGAGTTCTTAACCAAACTGCCAGACCAAGGCACCAAGCAAGGTAAGCACGCCAGTTTTTGAAATTCTAAACATGGAAATCTGTGTAGAATCACAACAATGTACAGAACAATCTATATATCTCTACACTAGTTTTGATGAAGAGAACAATCTTTAGAACTATAATCATCCACTGAAAATTAAACTTTTTCCATAAAGGGAGGCACCTCTGCTTCTGAAGAAATAGCTTTAGAGAAACCTTCACCATATGGTTCTGCAAAATGTTCTTCATAATTGTTTTGATACCTATCATCAAATGGAGACCTTTGTAGACAATTCTCAACATGGTTTCCTGAAAGCATTCTACTGCTCACAATCTCAACATGGTTTCCTGAAAGCATTCTAGTGCTCACAATCTCAACATGGTTTCCTGAAAGCTTTAGCTAAATTGAAGGGCACTTGAATTATGTATTCAGCGGTCCACCCCTTGATAGTGCTTGTACATGAAGGCTGCTTGTGATGCCATGCCTCTTTAGGCCAGTTGTATGCTTCTCAAGTTACAAACTAAAATAACTTACAAAATTGGGTTGAGATCAGCATTAATACATGGGGCTTCAGTGCAAAATATGGAAGAAGTTTTGGGACATAAAAAGGACTACCCTTGGGGTTAAAAAAAGCATTGAAACTAGGAATGTGTGACTATTATAGGAGGGGAAAATGGAGGGAGATGGAAGAGATTTATGTTCCTTGAAATCAAAACACATCTTGGCTCAAATCAGGACAATCTTGCACAGTATAAGATGGTAGACAAGGATATGGAAGAGACTAAGGAGGAGTGGAATACTAGACTTTCCAGGTATGTGATTCTCAGGAGGTATAAATCAAACAAAAAATTCTTCCCAATGTATCTCTTACAGTAGCACATAAGAAAGGAATTATTGTTGGAAGAAAGAGGATGGTTCACACTGTTTCAGAGCAGCCAGTAGGAAAATGTCACAAGAAGGGCATCACAAATTATGCACCTCAAAGGAAAACTATTATGAGAAAACCTATAAGTCCAAGTTGATTACATCATGGAGCACATCATTCAGCGAAGTAGTTTGTTAAATCTTGCTCAATCACCATTATATGAGTATCCACTTTTGTAATATTAGTCATCATTTATTTTTTGAGTTGGCATCTTTGTCCTTCATAATTATCTATTCTAAAATTAGAAAGGCATGACACCTCAAGCTGCAATGCCTCCATCCTTGCTGTTGTTGTCTCAAACTTAATCATGGGTTTTGTCATATTTTGTTGCACTGGAAATGTTTTTCCAAATTTCATTGTTGCCAAACTCGAGGCTCAAGCATAAACAAAAAACAAAATAGAATCTAGCTGGTGTCTGGCCCATTCGAATGGTATGAGTTTCAAAGGAATGTGAGCTTTAATTGCTTCACTTTGTTACCCCCCATTTTGCATGGGTGTCCACATGTAAATTTCTTGCTGGTGACAGGACAATTTGTGCATTTCTGGGCATTTTTTGGGCAGCCTATGGTGGTTTAATGTAGAAGAAATCATGAATGATCTACAATTAAGATCATTGTGGTTTGATGATGAGTTATGACTAAGGGTTTTTCTATAATTCTAGACGTTTAGAAGCACCATTGGGGCACAGTTTATGAGGAGAATGCTATAACAAAAGAGGGTGCATTCTGGCCATTGCTTGATAGCAAGATGTTGAGGCATTGCTATTGAGGATGTTTCCAGCCTAAAGTGCCATTATTTTTCCCCTAGATCAGTTCCAACCTAAGGGGTATTTTTTGCATATTTTGAGGGCTATTTTCCAACTTTAAGAGTCATCTCGGTTGGATGTCCATTTGTAGTTGTTTATTGTCCTTCTCCATGGTTCATAGAGGGTTCTCTTGCATGTTTCAATGGATCATATAGTATATCACAACCAACAACATCATCCATTTAGTCCCAGAATTGATGGTGGATTCCATGCTCATGGTTCTGGCACTGCATCTACAGCGACAACCCTGAAATTTGTCAACAGCAGCCCGAGAAGTCAACAGGTTTGGTCTTTTCAGCATCTGATCTAGGTCATCCATGGTTTTGTTGGGTATGCAATATATTGATCAGGTTTATTCACAGCACATTGGCATGTCTTTTGCTGATAACTAATCATAAAACAAGAAACATTTGAAGATGCCCATTTCCTTCAGTTCAAAGGGCATTATAAACAGGGGATAACCTGGTTCTTGAAGAGCTTGAAAGAGATAGCAACAAATGAAATTTCAGCAGGCCTCTTCATTGTTCAACAAGATGCTCACAACTCAGTGCCCAGATTATTGTCCATTAAGAATCTCATCAATGTCATCTCCCTCTTTCTAGAAGAATCCAACAACCCCATCATGGTACCTTTCAACACTCCCATCAATTGCAATCCTAGAATCAATTATTGATTCCATGATAGGTTTTGAACCTATCTCCATGGAATCCCATCATGCATGCTCTACATCTCCCTCCTCAAAACTAGAAGGATCACCTTGCTTCTCTACGGCATATACAAGTGCCAGAGGATTAGAAAGCAACCTGTAAAGGCCACTATCTCACATACCTCTAACCAAAGTTCTTGGACTTGCTAAATTAAAATCAATAATAGTGCATTGTTGTCCTTCAAATGCAACTCTAAACTGAAAATCTATGATATAAAAGACTAAATAAATATTTTTCTTCAAACCAAGAACAAACAACACATCATTCATTTCAAGAACATCATTTGATGATGACAAGATGGAAATGGAACCCAATCATTTCACAAGGTAAATGGCATCATCACCCAACTCCACACTCATCCCCCCCTCTTGCTTCTAAATCCTACTAAAGAGTTTCATGTGTTAGCTTTTGGGGTTACGTCCAAAGTGTTTACACCATGCTTAGTGGTGCTTCATGCAATATGGAATGTATGGAATGTTGCCTACACTTGGTCATACCTTAGCAAGCATACTTAATACACAATGTAGATAGATTAATCATGGATTTCCCTACTTTGACTTGATGCTTATGTCATGCACTTCTCCTTATGAAGTTGGAGACATGTGGCATGGTTACATTGCACACATGGAGGGATCGATTACTTTCTTGGGAGGAGGACCTACTTGGAGGAGTATTGAACATTTAGGAGGAGGGTATTGATCCCAGGGTAGCATGGGGACAATTGGTTGCTTACATGGAGGCTTGTACTTGACTTGAGGATGCTTAAGTAGAGGAGTGTTTCATAGAGGTGTGGTGGACCGAAAGGACCACATGGCTTAGGAGGAATTAATAGAGACCTTTGGATGGTAGTGTTGGAACTTTCTTTTGGAGTGCTCATTTTGGGACCTTGCTTGATATGCGTGCTTCCGTTGGAGCTTGACATGTGGACCTATCTAATGTTTAATAAGGTTGCTTGTTTGTGGAAGATCTTTCAACTTTCCAACTGTTCACCACCCTCATCTATCATATATATAAATGGAAAAGAGAGACTTTTCATTAATCATGTATTCAAAAAGCACTCTAAATCTATGCTCACTACTTGGACAAGTAGTTTTGGCATACTTCTCGAGTGCATAACCCTTGCATAGTCATGTATTCTTCATCTTGAATTTCAACAATCCTTACACCTTGTCATTCAAAAGAGGTAATGCTCCATAATGTAGGTGACCAAATCAAGATTGTGTCAAAGCCTGCACCAGTTTTCAGTATCATGCACTAAATCTCTATGTTTGATTGTTTTAGCAAGTAATTTGTACAAGCCACCCTCTTGCACACTTTTGGCCAATACTCGGCCAAGATCATGGCTATGATCTTTGACTACAACTTGTTGACCATCAAAATCAGCCACATGTCTAAGATTTGTCATGGCTAAAACTAAAAAAAGATTCATTGTTAAACCAAGAACATAAAAGACATCATCTAGCTCAAGAACATCACTTGATCGCGCATGTGAAATGAGACAGATCCCACTCCAATAACTTGATAAGTGGCATCATTGCCTAACTCCACCTATATGTCATCCTCTCATTCTTGAACTCTGTTGAAGGTCATGTGTCCACATACCACACTCCACTGAGTATGTGTCCACATCCTCTCAATTATGAAATATTCAACAAACTGGAAATTGCCTCATTCAGGCAAACAATATTATGATTGGAGATAATCAAAGCCATAGCCATGAAATTCTAGGTAAAATATAGAAGAATTTAAACATAACCAGGGTTTGCATACCTGATATTCATAATTTATTACGATTCCAAAGGTGAATCCTTACAAGACGAGTGCCAAGGATTCAATAAATAAAATCAGGGTTTGCAAAGTTTCTCTTCTATAAATATCCAGTATAAACCGTCGAATTCCTGCAAAATGCACATGGACGGAGTCAGAGAATACATAGGAGGGATATAGTTTAACTTACCCAAGATATATAATAAAGTTTCACCCACCTCGAGTTTCACTCACCCAAGCCACCCAGCCACATTCTCTAATGAAGGTAGCGGATTCTTTTCTTAAAAACCAATGCCAACACTTTAGAATCTCCATCAATTTGATATTCCTAAATTGCCTGAGTCACTCGGGTTTTGGAATCCAGACTTAGACTAACTACAAATTCCTTCTTAGAGTCATTCGATCCCAGCAAATAGTTCGACCGCAATCTTCCCTATGAATTGAGCTCTGGATCTGCAACCCCTTCAAACTTTGCATTCAAGCGAATGGAAAATATTTCTAACCAATATTCTTTAAATATCCATTATAAACCATCGAATTCCTGCAAAAATGCACATGGATGGAGTGGGAGAAGTATCAGGAACTCGATTCAAATGCTTGAGAGCCTCTTCATCTTTCCCATTCAGAGCATACCCTGCAATCATATTGCTCCACAAAACCACATTCCATTCAGGTATATTGTCAAACACTTTCCTTGCATCCTCAAGAACAAGAAAAACAAACATGTTATCCCCACATCCTTTGAGGAATGCAATGAGCAAAAAAAACACCGTGCAGTGATCAATTACCCCTAAAGGTGAAATGACAAGAAAACACAGGCATGAAGACTTCAATACCTGCTCTGAAACACATTATCCAGCAGGTTTGGTTATTTGAAAACCAGGCGTTCTGCTGATGGCTGATTGAAAGTGGGATATCACAGAACAAACCAAAATTAGAACCAACCAACACCTGTCAATAATAACGTCAAATTTTATTTGATTATAATTTTTTTTAGAACGAGGAAGGATTGGGAGACTACCATAAGGAGGGTGAGTAAGCTGGCACCAGGAAAAAAAATAGGAGAAGAGGCGTATAGAACAAGCTACCCATCAAATAGAGGCATGGCAGCAATAAAATATCTCATTCCCTTTTTCCTTTTCCTTGAGGGGGGTGTGAAAGGGAAAGTAACTGAGGTGGGTGGTGGCCATAACCCAACTTTAGGGAACGAGAGGGAATAAACGAGTTGGAGTGACCACTAGTTCAATCCCCCCAAAAAGAGGATAACCCTGAATAAGAAAGTGTCGGGTCATTCTTTGATTTTGAGTTTCCTCAATCCCGAGTGGGAAGGATACAACTATTACTCATCGAAGGAATGAATTCACGCCAAAACTAAGATGAAGATCAATCACAAAGGCTCAAGATAACACGTTAAACACTCTTATAGGGGTACGGTTGTAAGGCTTCATTGATAGATCCACCTCGTTTGACATCAATAAATATGAAAGACATTATAGGATGAGACTTTGCCTCTTTAGGATATAATGATGAAAGTTCCCCAGATTGACTGAAAAAACTATATATCTTTTATAATTTCTATAGGATATAAGTTTATTTAACTTCATGAAAAGTTCCAACTTCTATATGAATGAATGCCATTTCTTTTTAAAAGACACATATAATCTACTTCCCTTTTTCCATTTCCATTGATTTTATATATATAAAAATATCTATCATTGACTGACACTTGCCTTTGTTTATAGACTTTACGCCTATACCCCCTCGAGAGGGCTACTAAGAATGAATTTACCTTACCCACTATGGAGAAAAGGAAGCTTATGAATTTACCTTACTCTTAAAAATCTATTTATTTAAGAGTCTATTTATTTAAGAGTTGATTCTTGCTGCAAATGTAATTAGATTTTTTTGGTTTTTTATGTTATTTTTTGTTTTATTTTTATTAATTTTTTATATAAATTATATAGTTTTTTTATGTTTTTATTTTTATTTTTATTATTTTATTTATAAATTATATAGATTTTTTTGTTTTTCTATATATTTTTGTTTTATTTTTATTATTTTATTATATAAATTATGTTAATTAGTTATATATTATATTTTTTAATAATTATCATATAAGTTGTTTAATTTCATAAATGGAGTAGCCTATGGAGTCGACGATTTGGCTCGGAAGTCGGTTGTCGTCGACACTTTTCAGCCAAATCATCGACTCCGATCGATACTCTCTAGGACAACGAGGAACAACAGCCACAGATGAGGGCCCTACATCCCCTTGAGAACCGGCCATTTGAATGCACCTCCTACATGTAGACTTACCAAATGCATCCAATGCATGGCCAAAAAAAAAATGTTAACTTTGGATTTGTGGGTTGAAGGTATTGTTTGACACCTGCTCTATAATGACATCTACAACAAGTAAACTTCCTTGCAAAGTTTAATCACTTCTTCTAATGTTAGCTTCAGTTTTCCTTTGGAGCGTGTGAGGAATGTGGATGTGCAAAAACCAGTGGCCTTTGCAAATAGTGGCATTGCAGGAGGGTGTTCATGCTTTTCCTAGGTTGAAATGTCAAAATGCATATGGTTATGAGCACATAGGCTAGAGATGGTGATAATTGCAAATGTAAAGTGGAAGCAGTAACTCCGACAGCATTGAGACCTGTAAAAAGCCATAACAACTGGTTATTAATTGGAGTGATGAACACGATATGAGAGGCAAGAACCATACCTTTGAAGCACTTTGACTGGTCGCTGTGAGATGCTGAACTGGCCTATCGTCTGCAAAAATAGTATATCGAGTGCAAAAATAGGGGAGTACTAGCTAGGGTCGAACGATACCTTTAGCTCACAGATCCGAAGTTGACGTGTTTTTTTGGCCATGCATTGGATGCATTTGGTAAGTCTACATGGATGAGGTGCATTTGAATGGTCGGTTCTTGAGGGGATGTAGGGATATGATGCTTCTAGCTAGGTATCGATATGGTACTGGTTCTAATACCTAATTTGTAATTGATGTAGGACCCCAATTTTCCTTTGGAACGCGCTTAACTGGGTTTGCTTCAATGGTGCAGCAAGGATAAAGATGGTCAAGAGAAAATTCATGCAATTTCTTGTTGGATCTGAATATCGAGGTGCATGGCACCAATATTACTAATATAAGGTAAACAATTTACAAAATTTACACTTCATTGTCAAATTTGCAATTTTCCATGACACAATTAAAAATGACTAATTCATATTCTTCTAGCTAGTCATTTTTTATGCCATGACTAAATTAGTCATTTTTGTTAGTCATTTTTAACTCTGTCACTTATTATCTAGTCATATTTGTTAATTGGTGACTAAATTAGTCGTGTATAGTTGGGTCAATCAAAATTGCTCATATTTAGTAGTAAATCACTTGAAAAACCTGTGGTGACTAGAACTTTTAGTCACCTAGTAGCTAATTCTTCATTTTGTACTTGTGATGCCATCTATGAAAACTACCTCATACCCATAAGAGAAAAATCTAATGATGAATAGGTTGATGAGCTATGGAGAATGAGTTTTGATGGAGAATTTTCTAAGTTAGGAAAAGGGGTAGGGGTTGTCATAACTTCACCTTCAAATAAGAAATTAAACTTTTCCTTCAAACTTGAATTTGATGCACAAAATAATGTGGCCGAGTATGCAGCGCTTATGCTACGGCTTGATATTGCTAAAGACATGGGGATCAAAGTGCTAAGTATTAAAGGTCATTCAGATTTGATTATTTCCCCCAAGTCAAGAATTTATTTGCATGTAAAAGTGAAAGACTAAATAAGCATAGGAATGTTGTATGGGACACCATGGAATATTTTAGTGCATTAGACCTTATGGCGTTTCCTTGTTTGGAAAAAAGTGAGGCATAAAAACTTACAGTAGCAAATTCCACATTAAAACTCACAAAAGAGTTGGTAAAGGGGAATGGAAAATTTGAAATAAATTTCAGGACTTCTACTCTACATAACCTTGATCATTGGAAAGTATTAAAATATGACAAGAAAATTATAAACTTTATCAATAATATGAAATAATTTTCATACTTTCAGGTTACCTATCAAGAAGAGAAAGGTTCCTACAAGGAAGAAGAGGATCAACCTCGGAATCCTGTCCCAAAGAAAGTTGTTGAATGGGAAATAAACTTTGATAGGTAGGATATATATAAAAAGAAAGAAACCATAAAACTAGAAGATTACATAGAAATAAATATTGGTATTGAAGAAGAGCCAAGAAAAATAAAAATTGGAAAAAGGACTTCTGAAAAAGAGAAAAAGGACTTGATAAAATTGGTGAAAGAATTCAGAGATGTGTTTGCTTTTACATATAATGAATTGAAAGATTATCGAGATGATGTATTTCAGCACACAATTCCTTTGAAACTAGATACCAATCCCTTTCGACAAAAGCTTAGAAGAATAAATCCCAGGTTAGCCCCAATGGTCCAAAAGGAGCTACAAAAAATGTTGGTAGTTGGCATCATTGTGCCAACAAGACATTCATCGTGGTGTTCAAACTTGGTAGTAGTAAGAAACAATAATGGGCAGTTAAGGATATGCATTGATTTTCAAAATTTGAATATTTCATGCATAAAGGATAATTACCCTTTGCATGATATGGAAACTTTACTTCAAAGAGTAATAGGGTCAAGTGTGATGTCTATGTTGGACGGATTCTCAGGGTATAATCAAGTCCTTGTTAAAAAATAGGATCGACATAAGACCACTTTCACTTCACATTGGGAACATTTGAATATTTGAGGATGCATTTTGTCCTTTTAAATGTTGGTGCGACATTCCAAAGAGCCATGGATTATTCCTTCAATGAGTTAATTGGAAAAATAATTGAAATCTATCAAGATGACCTTACAATATTTTCCAAAGAAATATCTTATCATATAGGCCATCTCAAGAAGGTTTTTGAAAGATGTAAAAAGTTTGGCATTTCTTTGAATCTTGCTAAATTAGTTTTGGGGATAGATGAAGGCAAGTTGCTTGGGCACATCATTTCCAAAGATGGTGTAAAGATAAACCCTGAAAGAGTAGGATTCATAAAGAAAGTTCCCTTGCTTCAAAATAAGAAAGCCTTGCAGTCCTTTAATGGCCAAATCAATTTTGTAAGAATATTCGTACCAGACTTAGCTGAATTGATGAAACCCATGCATAAGCTTGTTAAAAAATATGTTAATTTTGAGTGGGATATTGAGGGAAAATAATCCTTTAGAAGCATAAAGGATTGTATATCAAGGTCCCTATTTCCGCCTTTCACACACCTGGGGGACAACGTGGCAGAAATATTCAAGCCACTCGGTGTGTCCTTGGGGGCAAGTATCGAGTCAAGGCTGTCACCTTGTTCTTGACTCCTCCGTTTAGGAAAATTCCTAACGAAGAAGAGGGGGATTGACCCTACAAGTTACTAAGGCTAGTTACTTGATGATGATGGTATTAAATGAGTAATTTTTTTAGGAGTTTTGATTTAACAATTATAAGCAACATATAACATGATGAGAAAATCACAAATAAGCACAATATGACACCCATTCACGTATAGATTGAAAGAAATAAACAGTTGACCAATGCCTTAAAATGGAGTAAAAAATAATTAAGAGTGCTTGCAAGTGCTGGAGTGAATGTTGTGCAATTGTATCTTGGTACGTTTTAAATTAATGTGAAAAAATTAGTGAATTAAATTAGGCGAGGGGACTCTAGATATACCTAGCGGGGTACTTGGAGTATGTCCAAAAGTAACAACTGCTATGACTACCCGCAAGGAATGTGTGGGCTAGATGGAGTCTCTGAGACTATGTTCATAATACACCCTCTAGGATATAATAGAGATCGGCATCTCAAGGTCATTGTCCAGTAGTTTCCATTTCCTTTGGGTATTTTTCAACCAGTTACGGTTTAATCGAGGCATTGGATTTTTTCCTAATTACTCTAGTCACTTGCGTTTCTTTTGATGTAGCTTGACTGATCGAATGAACCACATCCAAGTGCAGAGCATACACACCGGAGTCTTGTAAATTTTAATAAATTTTAAGAGCGTGTTCTTGTTAAAAAAAAAGACCCTCCAAGAATCTCTTTCGGTCCAAGTGGACCTCAATCGGGAAATAAATGAGGGGTTAATTTTACTACTTGCTTGAAAAGTAACAATGAAAAAACACACACCATAGTTTTTCTAATTAATTCTACCACGATCCTGTTTCACCTTTCGGTTCAATCAGGGATTCATGGGGTAAGTATTAGTATTAATTTGATTTCAAAATATGGAATAATGAAAAATATGATCAAAGTATACACTCCTGCATGACAAGACTAAGGTAGAGCAAAAAATGGGAAAAAACGCAAAAAAGTGAAACGAACGCGGATCCCCCCAGGGGGGATGGGGAGTGGGCTCGAAAGAGCCTACTCAAAGTGATTATTTTTTATTATTATTAAGAGTTAAAATATCAGAAAACTTATTTTCACTTTGATCCTTGTTATCTAGGATCCAAAGGCTTACAACAAGCCTAATAAGGAAGCACAACAGTGGGGGAAGCCTCCGGGAAGCTCCGGTTCGCCCAAGAGTCGAAAAATGGGCAGAGTCTCCTTCTATTTTTTGTTAAACCTGATAAAAATGAGCAATATATTAAAATAAAGTATTCCCAAAAACACTTTAAAAGTGATTTGGGTCAGCACACTAAATATTGAAAAAAGACTAAGTTAAAAATTGTAAAAAAAAGAACAATTTAGTTTTGCAAAAGGGAACCAGGGAAAGCAAGATTTTATTGGGATCTTGGTTTGCTTTTTGGGAAGCCAATATGATGTGCACTTTCTTGCAGAATTTAAATCTTTAAAGAACGAAAAAAGGAACTACCTTATGAGCAAGCTTTAGATCTATGATTTAGCTACTTGCAAAAAAGGAAATTTCTACACCTAGATCTATCTTTAAAATATGATATTCTTTATGAAATTTCAGATATAAGCAACAAGACTCTTAGGAACTAGATCTAACAATGTATAATCAATTTTTAGAATTAGATCTAATCATAAGAGGAAGCACAAGTAACCAAAAGATTGATTTTAATAGAATGGAGGAAGAGAAGGGGAAAGGCCTGTTGTTGGATATATCTGCAATGGAAAATTGTTAGTGGAATATAGAGGGGAAATGCCTTTAAAAAAATGTTGGATGTATAGTGGATTCAAACTAGATTTACAGCTCTTCCAATCCTTGCCACTTGAAAGCTAAACACACAACCTTGCACAAAACCTTATGAGATCTGGATATATATATATGAAAAAGAGACAAGAATTACATGCAAATAAGCTTATTAAACATGTATAAACTAGATCTTCAAACACATATGCTATGAGATACAGAAAAACAAGTAATATTACTTACCCAACTACACTCCTATTGATTCGGCTGAATCATTCAAGCCAGACAAGGTTCAAATGTAGAAATTGAGAGAAAAAATCGGCAACATCAATAGCCGCAAGACAATGCTTGTTCCACACACATGAGAGAATTACACCATTTAGCCTCCAAAGCTTATTTATTCCAACAATGAAAATATTACAATAGTATTACAATAGCAAACCTATTCTCTCCAAATCAAACTAGCTTCAAGAAAGGAAAGGTAGCTTCATTTTATATCCAAACTGGCCAAGAGGGGCGCATGCCTGACTAAAAGAGAGACTGCAGCTGATGGAGAGTTAAGCCGAGCCTAATTTGATGATGAACTAAGTCTAACTAGACTGGAACTGCAAAATGGAGTGACACCTCACTTAGTGAACTGACCCATCCATCAAACCACTGCTAGATTGATCCATACGTGTGGAGGAGAGAGAAAGGAGGGTGCAACCCTCAGACTTGCATGAGCCAGTTAAGCTCCTCTTCAGCCCTGATCAATTCCTTTAGTTAAGGAATGATAAATCCCAGTCAATTTGAAGTCGATGAGATTGATTTCAATTAAATCGGAGCAAATTTCACTGATTTAGGATCTTGGATTTGCTCCACTATTTAATTAATTTTTAATTAAATTAATTAATAATTGTTTTTTTTGGATTTTCTTACCTAAGTGATGGAAAAATCACTCAAAACTTAGGAAAAGTGGGTTTATGGGTTTACCAGGTGCTCTGAGTTAGAAAATGAGCAACCCCATGACTGAAACTGACTTTTCACCCCACTTTTATTACAAGATCAATTTTTCCATTTAGACTATTAAAAAATAGCCTAAGTTTTGTGGAAAAACAAAATCTAGGGGGACTTAGCACATGTTCATATGACTCGAACATAATTCCTAACATGTTTATATATTGACACACAGACTCTAATAACCTCAATAGGCCTAAATGTCAATCCAACCACCCCAACTTTGGAGGTATTGAGTGAAAAAATCAGAAATTATCAGTCGTTTATTCAACAATCAATAATAACCAAGGGAAAAAACGCTTTGGGTTGATCAGATTGAAAAATGAGTCTAGGATACTGAGTCTTTTAGAGACACTACCATGCTAGAACATTTTATTACAACTCCCCCAATGGGGTATGAACATGTGGTAGATATAAAAAAAAACACTTCCCAGAAGCAAGTCTGAAGGTCTTTTGAAGTCTGAACAAATCATCTTTGTCCGGCTCACCAGGCTCACTTGATAACACCAACTAAGTACAACTTAGGTGGTAACATCTGTCTCCAACTGTGGGACGTGTGCTCGATCTGGTCATAGGGCAAGGAGAGGATACGAGAACACCAGAATATCTGGTTTATACACCCTATAAAAACATCTCAAGTTGACAAGAAAACCTTAGTAGCACAAGCTTTATATAAAATCCGAATGAACCACTAAGATGATTTTTTTAAACAAAAATAAATGTAGCTAATTAATGAAAGAATTTTTTTATTATAGCCAAGTACAAAATGAAAATGCAGGAAGTAAATGCTCTCTTTTAAGGAGCTTATCTTCCTTCTCTAAGCATGATATAAAAAAGGTTAGGTGTAATAAAAAAATCCAATGTAACCACCTAGCCATTTTATTAACATAAAAAAAATTTCCTTGTCTTTGGTTACCAGCCAAAGTAAGGATACTTTATTCAGAAAATGCAAGCTTGTGTGATGATCCGGAATGGGTGGGTTGGATGGGATATGATAGGCATGAATAAAGTCATTAAATTTATTCCCAAATTGGTATGTGCTCGCGCAAGCTTCTTCTATCCATGACTGGATAGGACTGATATACCAATCAGCATGATGAGGTAGACTGACTACATCATCATATTGATCATCAAGGATTACCGAATTATAACTCATTGTATAAGCCCCAAGCTGCTCCAATTCACAAGGAACCTCTACATGTAAAGAAGATGGTTGAGACTGATATTCCACTGACTGCATCACATATGAATTCTCACAACACTATTTATCAATGTTTTCATTATTGTTACCTTTGTGTAACTCTGCATGATATGACTCTGAATGATCATGTGAAAATTATGAATGCTCCTCTTCCATACTAATATTTTCCCAGGTATCCACGCTCCCCTCTATGGATGTATCGTAGATTGGAATTCCACAAATTTTTTAATAGACAATCCCCTTGTTGGACATATCATGGATGGGATTCTCAATAAGATTTTCATAAGTTGGATTACCTTTGAAATTCCAATAGTCATCACTCCCATCTATGTCGGATATGTGAGAGCCTTCCTTGCTGGGATCACATCCTAAGATATAACTACCCTCCTCCAATTCATAATAATCATCCTTCAAAGTTTTGGTTTCAAAGATATTGCAAGAAGTTAAAATTTCCAAAACTTCATCCGTAAGTGATGAACATAGAGGAGTGCCATCATACACATCATAAATTTCTTCATAAGTGTCGATCTCTGTAATGGTTTCCTCATGATGGTTTTCTGGAAAAATATTAGCATTGCAACAAACTTGAGAATACCTCAAATCTTCAATGTGTTCAATCATGGGTTCCTCGTGAAGCTCTTCAATAGGATCATCCCGAGTGTGCTCATCTATAATGGAAGTCATGGGATCCTTTAGATCCTTTAGGTAGGTGAGGGCCCTTTCTACAACAGTTACCATATCTCCCTCACTGTTATGCCACCTCTCAAAAAACATAGTACATAAGTCTTCATAGGAGGTAATGAATTTATCAAGAAGACCACAAAACCATATCCAAGCCTTCTTTTCCAAATAATTAGCGAAAATTCGCATCACATTATCCATATGAAGTATGTTGAGTTTATACACAAATGAAAAAAATAACATGATGTGACAGACAGTTGAATCACCATTTCCACAAACAATTGGAGCTTGAAAATATCCTTTATCCTGGAGATATGGTTCATGGTTAGGAAAACCCGGGATGCTCGAGAAATCTATGGGAGGATAGGCATTGGAAATTTGAGCATGATAATCTTCATCATCCATAACGGCTTATCAGCAGCATATATCAACCATGTATTTTGTACTGAACCAGAGCTGTCAAATAATGAGCATTTAAAGTTTTACTATGTCGTATGAGCTCATCTACACACAACAAGTCTCAACAAAATTATGAGAAAGTAGGGTTTTATCCCTTCAATGGAGTTGGCAATTGAAAAAGAAAAATAATAATTAATAAATCCTTCACAAAAATTATTTTTTCTTTTCTTTGTAAAAATAAAAACTGAAAAAAGTCAGTAGAGTCACCAGATGAAAATTAAAGATATACTCTAAGCATCCATCAAACAAAGAAAAAACAAAAAGGAAGAAAACAAAAGTCGTACTCCAAGAATAAAAATATTTATCCCTGGCAACAACGCCAAAAGAATGTTGCCACCTTTCACACACCTGGGGGGGAACGTGGAAGAAATATTCAAGCCACTCGATGTGTCCTTGGGGGCAAGTCTCGAGTCAAGGCTGTCACCTTGTTCTTTACTCCTCCGTTTAGGAAAAATCCTAACGAAACCAAGGGGGGTAGACCCTACAAGTTACTAAGGCTGATTACTTAGATGATGATGGTATTAAATGAGTAAGTTTTTTAGGAGTTTTGATTTAACAATTGTAAACAATAGATAACATGATGAGACAATCACAAATAAGCACGATATGACACCCAATCACGCATATATTGAAAGAAATAAACAATTGACTAGTGCCTTAAAATGGAGTCGAAAATAATTAAGAGTGCTTGCAAGTGCTGGAGTGAATGTTGTGCAATTGTATCTTGGTACGTTTTAAATTAATGTGAAAAAATGAGTGAATTAAATTAGGCGGGGGGACTCCAGATATACCTAGGGGGTACTTGGAGTATGTCCAAAAGTAACAACCGCTACAGCTACCTGCAAGGAATGTGTGGGGTGGATGGAGTCTCTGAGACTATGTTCATAATACACCCACTAGGGTGTAATAGACATCGGCGCCTCGAGGTCACTGTCCAGTAGTTCCCACTTCCTTTGGGTATTTTGCCACCGTTTACGGTTTAATCGAGGCGTTGGATTTTCTCCTGAGGTGGTTAATTGGGAAATTGAATCCTAATTATTCTAGTCACTCGCGTTGTTTTTGATGCAGCTTGACTGATCGAACGAACTATAGCCAAGTTCAGAGCATACACACCGGAGTCTTGTAAATTTTAGTAAATTTTAAGAGCGTGTTCTTCTTTAAAAAAAGACCCTTCAAGAATCTCTTTCGGTCCAAGTGGACCTCAATCAAGAAATCAAGGAGGGGTTAATTTTACTGCTTGCTTGAGAAGTAACAATGAAAAAACACACACCGCAGGTTTTCTAATTAATTCTACCACGATCCTCGTTCACCTTTCGGTTCAATCGGGGATTCATGGGGTAAGTATTAGTATTAATTTGATTTCAAAATAGGGAATAATGAAAAATATGATCAAAGTATACAATCCTATATGACAAGACTAAGCTAGAGCAAAAAACAGGAAAAACTGCAAAAAAATGAAACAGACGTGGATCCCCCTAGGGGGGATGGGGAGTGGGCTCAAAAGAGACTACTCGAAGTGATTCTTTATTATTATTATTAAGGGTTACAATATCAACAAACTAATTTTCACTTTGGTCCTTGTTATCTGGGATCCAAAGGCTAACAACAAGCTTACAACAAGCCTAATAAGGAAGCATAGCAGTGGGGGAAGCCTGCAGGAAGCTCTGGTTCACCCAATAGTCGAAAAAAGGGCAGAGTCTCCTTCTCTTTTTTGTTAAAATTGCTAAAAAACAGCAAGATATTAAAATCAAATATGCCCCAAAACACTTTAAAAGTGCTTTCCTTGGGATTTTGGCTTTCTTTTTGGGCAGCCAATATGATGTGCACTTTCTTGCAGAATTTAAATCGTTAAAGAACGAAAAAAGAAACTACCTTATGAGCAAGCTTTAGATCTACGATTTAGCTACTTGCAAAAAAGGAAATTTCATCTATCTTTAAAATATGACATTCTTTATGAAATTTCAGATCTAAGCAACAAGACTCTTAGGAACTAGATCTAACAATGTATAAGCAATTTTTAGAAGTAGATCTAATCACAAGAGGAAGAACAAGTAACCAAAATATTGATTTTAATAGAATGGAGGAAGAAAAGGGGAAAGGCCTGTTGTTGGATATATCTGCAATGGAAACTTGTTAGCGGAATACAGAGGGGCAATGCCTTCACAAAAATGCTGGATATACAGTGGAGTCAAACTAGATCCACAGCCCGTCCAATCCTTGCCACCTGAAAGCTAAACACACAACCTTGCACAAAACCTTATGAGATATGGATATATATATGAAAAACAGACAAGAATTACATGCAAATAAGCTTACTAAACATGTATAAACTAGATATTCAAACATATATGCTATGAGATACAGAAAAACAAGTAATATTACTTTCCCAAGTACACTCCTATTGATTCAGCTGAATCATTCAAGCTAGACAAGGTTCAGATGTAGAAATTGAGAGAAAAAACCGACAACATCAATAGCCGCAAGATAATGCTTATTCCACACACATGAGAGAATTACACCATTTAGCATCCAAAGCTTCTTTATTCCAACAATGAAAATATTACAACAGTATTACAATAGCAAGCCTATTCTCTCCAACTCGAACTAGCTTCAAGAAGGGAAATGAAACTTCAATTTATAGCAAGACTGTCCAAGAGGGGCACATGCCTGAATGAAGGAGAGACTGCAACTGATGGAGAGTTAAGCTGAGCCTGATTTGATGATGAACTAAGTCTAACTGGACTGGAACTACAAAACAGAGTGACACCTCACTTAGTGAACTGACCCATCCATCAAACCACTACCAGATTGATCCACAAGTGTGGAGGAGAGAGAAAGGAGGGTGCAACTCTAAGACCTGCATGAGCCAGTCAAGCTCCTCTTCAGCCCTGATCAATGCCTTCAGTTAAGGAATGATAACTCCTAGTCAATCTGAAGCCGATGAGACTAATTTCAATCAAATCAGATTAAATTCCACTAATTTAGGATCTTGGATTTGCTCCACTATTTAATTAATTTTTAATTAAATTAATTAATATTTGATTTTTGGATTTTATTACGTGAGTGATGGAAAAATAACTCAAAACTTAGTAAATGTGGGTTCATGGGTTTACCGGGTGTTCTGAGTTAGTAAATGAGCACCCCCATGACTGAAATTGACTTTTAACCCCACTTTTATTACAAGACCAATTTTTCCATTTAGACTATTAAAAAATAGCCTAAGTTTGTGGAAAAATTAAAATTAAAAATTAAAAAAAAAAAAACCTAGGGGGACTTAGCACATGTTCATATGACTCGACCATAATGCCTAGCATGTTTATATATTGACACACAGACTCTAATAACCACAATAGCCCTAAATGTCAAGTCAACTGCTCCAACTTTGGAGGTATTGAGTGAAAAACTCAGAAATTATCAGTCATTTATTCAACAACCAATAATAACCAAGGGAAAAAACACTCTAGGATGATCGGATTGACAAATGAGTCTAGGAGACCAATTCTTTTACAGAAACTACCATGCTAGAACATTTTATTACAACCTCCCCAAGGGGGTATGAACATGTGGTAGATAAAAAAACACTTCCCAGAAGCAAGTCTGAAGGTCTTTTGAAGTCCGAACAAATAATCTTTGTTTGGTTCACCAGGCTCACTTGATAACACCGAATAAGTACAACTTAGGTGGTAACAATCCCCGATTTGGATCAGCATTGATTACTCTAAAGACTTCGATATTTTTTCATTTGCTTCATATGATACAATTGTTGGAGTTTTGTTGCAGAAGATCGAGGAGGGTCGGGAACAACCTATTGCCTTTATGAGTAGATCCTTACAGAATTTTGAGCTAAACTACATTGCAATGGAAAACAAAGCCTATTCCCTTGTTAAGTCTTTAAAGCACTTTAGAACTTACATTGGTTACTCTAAAGTAATTGGTTGTCCTCATTCTGCAGTAAAATACATTTTGTCTTAGCAAGATTACCTTAGTATAAAAAGAAAATGGGTATCAAAAAGCCAAGAATATGACTTAGAAATTAAACCCATTAAATTGATCAAAGGTCAAGGACTTTCTATAATGATGGAAGAGGGAAATCAACAAGATTTAGGCATGGTTTGTTAGAGTAGTTCATCAACATCATCCAGTTCAACAGAGCTTCAATGTCTTTGCTATCACGAATCTTGTAGTTTCCTCGTGATCCTATTCAGGATGGTAGAGGAAAGGAAACTAAAGTCACGACCTACGATATCCAAGACCTCCAAAAGAACTCGGATGTCACACCAATCAAGGATACCGACACTTTAGATCTAGTGAAAACACAGAGCCTAGGGGGTGTCCCTATGACCAAGAAACCCTAAAAAACAAGGAAAATAAAAATATGACTGAGGGAAACTTGATGGGATCTCTTATTCTAATGGTTAATGAGAGTTTAGTTCGATTACTAAGATATTCTGAGTATCCAGGTGAAAAGCCCCAATTTTACCCTAGGGTTTTATACAGAAAATTGGGATATAGGGAAAAATGGTGAAAATTTATGAAATTGGACACTCAAAATAATTGTTGGATGTAGGATTAGGAAAATGAAAGAAAAACCAACAATACCCTGTTTATGGTTTTGGAGATACCCACTTCTCCTAAAGAGGGGCGTTTTCCCTAACTAGTAGGCCAATGCGTTGGATGAGCAAATGGAGTCTGATTGTGATGAAAATTTAAACTTAGGGGTTTTATGTTTATTCCAAAGTGGTTTTTTAAGTTTTATATCTCCCCGCAAATCAAAATTTGCAGATCGAAGAAATGAGGGTTTTATAATTATGGAAGTGATGAGAAATGCATGTAAAAAATAGAAGAAGGAGAAATTACTTGCGAGAAATACCTGGATCTTGTAGATGACTTCAAAAATGATGAAGAATGCCAGTTTCTCATTGAAATGAGCCTTTTTGGAAAAGATATTGGTGTTGTTGAGCCACAACCAATCACCTTGGTGCCTCCTTCAACCTACCAGATCAATGAGAAGCAAATGATATTTGCATAATAAAGAAAAGATAGGAAGTAAGAAATCATCAAGATAGAAATACTCCTTGGTCTAGACACCCTAGAGCTAGGATGATGGTGATTTCTCCCACAGAAACACCCTCTCTCTCTCTCTAGCATGCCTCCTTCAACCCATAGATGAAATGGGAAAATGAAAATATGCAAGATGGATCCCAAAAAAAACTCACTATATAAGAGTAGCAGTGCCAGTCATGAGATCAACAATTCATTTACAAGATACATCGAAGAGTAATCCAAGAAAAAAATATATTTATTCAAATTTTGGTGCTAAAGCTCATGAATCACAATGGGGGGGGGGG
>LPNX010619415.1:453235-537821 GCA_001517045.1 Pseudotsuga menziesii
GATGGTGGAGATAAAAAATATCAAGATCCATACATCGATCAAGTGATCGAGTCAACATGGGAGCGCACTTTGCTCAAGGATGCCTATCCACAGTCAAACTCACAATATAACATAAAGTATGACATAGTAATAAATGATGGGGGGTCACTTAGGGGCTTAATTCACCCTAGGCCTGTTTACAACTTCAAATCATATGATATAATCATGAAATACATCATTAGGCATGAGAGGGGGTACCCCTTGGGGGTTTTCCTCACTAGTTGAGCCAATATAAAATAATCCAGACATCTTATGACTGAAAACTACTAGAGGACTATGTGAGGTGTGGAAACACATCATCTGTCAAAATTCGAAGCCATTTCCTTTACTCAGGAGGCCAAATCAAATTTTTTTAGTGATTTTTCTAGTTCATTTTTGCTAGTACAATATATGGAAAATGATAAATCCACCATAACTTTGTCCAGGGTTCAAACTAGGGAAAAATGACTGCTCTGGATGACCTGGAGACACTGAAGAATGCTATAAGTGACTACTCATACCCCCTGGAACATTGCTCTACTGTAGGAGAACCATTCATACTACCATCTAGAATAAAATTTGATCATTTGGCCAATAATTAAGTGATAATAATCATTTTTCTGGAGAAACAAGGTCAAACTCTCAAAACTGAAACTGTAGTATTGGTCATGGGCATGTCTGGAACAAATATAGACCATGTTGTATTTTTGAGTCACTGCCTTGGGAACCATGATTGACTTGGTCAACTAGGTTGACCAGTTCAAAGTACCCAAACTTAAGGTGGGATATTGTATCAATATGATCCTGCAACCATCCAAGGTAAGAAAGGCTCCAATGGTGTATATCAAAACCAAACTTGAATCAGTTATTCATAATTATAGTGACTAATAATATTCATAATAGTAATATGTATTTGTGCTTCCGAAGAATCTTGGAAATTTCTGGAAATTTGCTTGTTCATGCCATATTTACAAAGGATAAAAAATGTGCTGCAAATGGGTGAGGATGGAAGAACAAGGTTTAGGCAAAGGGAAATTCCTTTTAATTGACTTTAACTCAATGATTTATTTGACTAATGACAAATACACACAACCACAGTGACATATGTGTTATAGATTGAACAATAGGGAATGGTGGTGTCTCACAGGTCAACGAGTGGATCTGAAAAGTGTCCGTTCAACCTTAACAATATGTCTACAATTCACATCCAAGCTAAGAATCAAGCTCCATGAGGATCTTTTCTAGGACCCTTGCGTTGAGTACATAAGAAATTGTATTGAAGAGATCTTAGGGGAAACTATGAATTATCAATCCCTTTCCCCATCTCACATCAAAACTTGCAGGCTCTGTGAGGAATAAATCATTACATTATCAATCAGATGGCCAATAGTATTTAGATTTATCATTTGTTTATCCACTTCTTTATTTGGGCCTTTAACATGTTCACTTCATAGCCTTTTTTATTTGTGTCTAAAGATAGATTGCAATTTCATTTGTAGGCTTGCATTTCATAACATATAACATATAGCTCATAATGCATGCAATGATGGTGGTAAACATATTTCTTCAGGTTTTAGATGACAACCTGTCTGGAAACTAGGGGGAATAACAGTCAAGACCAAACATTGGGGGCAACTGACTAGAGAGTTCAAGGCTTCAAAATCCAACTCGCCTAAGCTCAGGAACCAACACTAGAGAGTTCTCCTGACCCAAAAGGATCAAGGATTCAACAAGTTTTGTCGCACCACTCAGAGCTGAAACACAAAACAACATGGGATCCATCATGCATAGGGGTCAAAATGGGGAAACAATCTTCAATCTCATGAGTCTCAAATAGTCTAATTCATGGGATAACATTAAAGGTGGATGAACTGGATGGATGAAAATAAGTGACATGGAACCAACCTAGCACTAAGGTTTACAAATTGTACAAGCATGGCATGGTCAACAGTCTTCACATCGAGTCCCTTGATTTTTCATAACACAGGTTAGAGCAATATAAGATATAATCATAGGTCACCATAATATTCCTTACCTGATAAGCATAGGTGTCTGACATACATCATAGAGAAAAACTAAGCCAAGGAAATCTATACCCGATCTCACCAAATTGATACCTGTCTCCAACTGATAAGCCCCCCTAATACTGTATGTACCAACTCGGATCTGTTGCTCTGCTACAATGAACTAGATCATCACTAAAAGCATCTCAATGGACTCTTGAACCTTAGTCCTAGAAAGGAACATCTAATGAATAAGGATTTGAAATAAATGAAGTTGTAATATCCTTGCTGAATACCCATGTAAAAAGTGTCCCAAAATAGAATAAGAGACAAGTCTACATGTTGCATCATGGGAGCCCAGTCGCCAAATGTATATGTGATAATATCTGGCTCAAAATGGGACAAGTGCTCTAATGAAGAGAGTTCTTGAGAACCTCATAAATCGCTGGTCCAAAACACCATCAACAACAAGCAATCCAGCATATCGAGCATTCTTCTTTCTTTCCAAACATTTACCTATTACCTACACACATGGAAGCAAGAAATACCAAAGCAACATGTATGGGAAAGATATATATGCGTAGAAATTAACTAACAGAAAATAAATGCCGAAAAGTGCTGAAAAGTAAATTATAATCTAGTCAATTCAACATACAGAACAAGATAGACACTACTCAGAAAAAATAAGACTCGTGGATCAATCAGATAGAAGATAGACTCAAAGTACTGCTCAAAGAGCTTATTCCATCCTACCTACTCTAACTGATGGTGAAAATATGATAATTTAATTTATAGGGGGGAATTAATGTTTAAGAAATATCCCATTAACAGATAATTTGAATTCATTACCATCCAAGGATTCTAACCAAAACGACCCTTTCCTGCTATTTGACCGATCCTGTATGGTCCCATCCATATTTTTCCAAGCTTACCATGATTCCCAGGTTTTGCTTTATTTTTGTCCCACAAAAGTACTATATCTCCTACTCTGAAATATTCATTTCGAGTACTTTATTCAAAGGTTCTTTTAGTCCTCTCTTGCTCAATTACCGTTTTATCAAAATCCTCTCTCCTTTTCTCGTCCAATTATACCTGCTTATCTATCTTTGCTTTCATTGCTTCTTGATCAGACACGCACTGGTGTAACAATTCATACATTGGAATTTGGAAGTTGATAGGAAGCTTGCAATCTTGGCCATATACTAATTCAAATGGGTATTTTCCTATAATCCTTTTTAACTGTGGTTCTATTTTCCCATAAGGCATATTTCAACTTGTCATCCTAGCTTCTTTTGTTTTCTCCTACCATTCTTTTCAGAAGTTTTACCGATTTTTTATTGCTAGATTCAATTAAACCATTTCCTTGAGGGTAATAGTTAGAAGAGTTAGACAAAACTATGCCATGATTGAAACAAAAGTTATTCATTTCTATTTTACTGAAAGCTTTGGCATTATTAGTTGTTAATTTTAAGGGACAACCATACCTTCATATAACATTTTCTTCCAAGAAATTGATTATAACTTCAGCGATAGCCTTCTTAGTAGGGACAACCTCAACCCAACGGGTGAAGTAATCAGTGCACACTAAGATATATTTGAACCCTTTACTTGAATTTAGATCAAATGGTCCAACTAAATCTATTTTCCATTGTTGAAAAGGAGCTTCAACAATCAGAGGGTTCAGTGGTAGGGCAGGAAATCTTAAATTTCTTGAGAAAAATTGACATTCCTGACATGACCTAACAAAATGATGGACATATTTATATAATGTAGGCCAATAATATCCTGCACGCATAATTTTAGCAGTTGTTGTTCTAGGTGCATAATTTCCTCTGCACAACCTAGAATGCATTTCTCTTACAATGACCTAAGATTCTTCTAGATTGACACACTTAAGAATGATCCCATCAAGATTCTTCCATACCAAACCATATTGTGTTAGAACATATTTTGATGCTTTCAGCATTAAGTCCCTTCGTTGATGATCAACCAAATAATCAGGACAAACTAAATTCTTCAAATAATATATAATATCCTTGTACTATTCATGTTCGATATTTGGGTTATCATGATCTCCTTCTACACAATTGACCAAAACCTCTTTCTCTGTCAAAAGCTCCGTAAGGCCTTTCCCATTTACAATTTTGATTGGTTTAATCTCCAAATCATACTCTTGAATATGTGAAATCCAATTTCCCCATATACCTAGACCATCAGATTGGGATAACATCTTTTACTGCTTGATATGGTACATAACCCCTGATCTTGAAGAAACCAATATACATCCTGAAGTGTTTCAAGCATTTCACCAATGCATAGGATTGCTTTTCGGTGGTAGTGTATTTCAATTTCACATCTCTAAGGTTTTTTCTCATGAAAGCTATGGGTTGTTCATGATTTTCATTGTTCTTTTGTAATAAGACCATTGTGATTGTATCTTCTAAGGCATATGAATAAATCATGAATTCCTTATTATAATCAGGGCATGCAAAAACTAGTGAGGTTGATATGGCTTTCTTCAATTTTTAGAATGCTATATCACACTTCTTATCCCACACAAACTTCACATTTTTCTTCAATAAAGCATTTAGAGGTTTGGATAATTCTACTAAGTTTGGGATAAAATGTCGCACTTTGATTTTTCCAAATAAAGATTGCGAAGAGGGGACATCATGAGGAGGAGGAATAACATTAATATCCTAGACTCATTTAGGGTAAATCCAGATTCCGTCTTTTGAAACAATGTGACCCAACAACTTTTCCTCATCAATCCCAAAAGTTGATTTCTTTGGATTCAAGGAAATTCCAAATTTATGACATCTATAAAAGATTTTATTTAAATGCTTCACATGATCACTCATTTCTTTAGATAAATCTGTTAAATCATCTTGATAGATCGCAATGATTTTACCAATTAGATCACTAAATGCTTGATCCATGGCCCTTTGAAAGGTGGATCCTGCATTCAACAATCCAAATGGAATTCATATATACTCATAAGTTCCCCAAGGAGTAGTAAATGTTGTGTTTCCCCTATCTTCCTTTCTAATTTGTACCTGATTGTACCCCGAAAAACCATCCAGCATGGATAACATCCCTTCCCTTGTAACACTTTGCAGCGGATTCTCCATGTTGGGAAAAGGGTAGTTGTCTTTAAGAGAAGCTAGGTTTAAGTTTCAGAAGTGTATCCAGATTCTAATCTCACCACTCTTCTTCCTCACTATTACAAGATTCGACACCCAGGTAGTATGCCTAACAAGACGAATGATTCCAGCAGCTAACATTTTTCAAGTTCCCTTTTTATTAGCGGAGCCAACTTGGGGTTCACATTACGAAGCTTTTTCCTATAAGGTTTGGACCCTTCTTTCAACGGGATAGTATGTTTTATGATAGATGGATCATATGTTTTTAAATAATCATAGGTCCAAGTGAAAATGTCCTTATACTCATGAATCAAGTTTTCAATCTATTTTCGCTCTTTAGGAGAATCATTCTTTCCAATCTTAACCATTTTAGGGGAAACATGAGTTCTTATGTTTATTTCAACAACCTCATCAATAGGCTTACCTCTCCTCCCTTTGTACTCGTCATGCCTATTAAATTTATTTTCTAAAGGGACTGATAACTCATTATCATCCATGTCACATAACAATTGATTTTCCATTTGATCTTCCAAAGTGATAGCGTTATCATGTGGATAGTCGATGCAATGCAAGAATCGTACTATTTGAGCATCATTATCAAAAACTTGCCATTGATCTTGATTATCAAGGACAGATGGCTTGAAAATAACTTCCACCTTGCATTTTTTTCTTTCAGATATTCGGGTATTTCAAAGGTACACGTAATTAAACATAAAACATCAACAAGTGCGTTCTCTTCTCTAGGGACTGCTTTGATTGAAATGCATCAAATATATCTATAGCTTCCCATACCACATTTCGGTAACCACGAAGTCTATAATTCTTAGCAACAAACTGATTTCCAACCTGAGAGACCACTAGGTTTGAATTACCAATGATGCTTAAACACTTGATCTTCACGTCTCTAGCAAGTTCTAGTCCAAGAAGCAGAGCTTCATAGTCAGCCACATTATTGATGCACTCAAACTGTAAGTGAAAAGAATGTATGGTCTCTTCTCCTATAGGTGATATCAGAACAATCCCAACCCCAACACCATATCTAGATTTAACACCATCGAAATGCATCTTCCAGATATCGCTGGGAGGGAAAGGATGTGGTCTAGTTTCCTCCCAATAATTCGCTAAAACCATAACATTTCCAACATCCATATCTTGCATAGAATCATCGAACAAGTGGTCAGGAGTTTCTGCATGCTCTGTCATAGGTGGTTCATTCATTAATTTAACCGAGGTAGTTTCACTAATAGGAACTATTGCGTATGTGAGGTCCAATTGAATGCTCCCTCCTAAATTTGTTGCCCACTCCCTGGATAGTAGCATACCCCAAACATCAGGAATATCAATGACCAAAACATTCATAAATTTTTTGACCTCCGGATAAGGCGCTAACTTCATCTTTAAATTTTCAATCACCCCCTTGAATTCTACTAGTCATGAATCCATGTCACATACATTTCTAAATTGTCGGGTTGTGGACAACTCAAGTTGGTTCATGACCTTATATGGCATGACGTTCACTTCAGCTCTAGAATCTAGCATACAGTTATGGATGATCAACTGATTTATTTCTAGGGCCACATAAAAGGGGGGGTATTCGTCTCCTTTATTCATGACACTTTGAATCATGACATGGAGGTCCTTTGTTATCCTAGGCATTTGCTTTGGCATCCTTCTCTTTTGTTGAATTCCTAAATATTTTACAACTTTGCCACTTATTGATGGTACTTTTAACAGATCTTGCAATGATACTGGCATACTTAGTTTATTTAGGAATGGAGATATATCAATATTCAATCCAAAATTGTTTGTCTTTTCCCTTTTTTTCACCTTTAATCCTAAGAATTCGATGACTTGGGCTTTAACAAACGAGATTTTTCTCAACCTCTTTAGAGATATGGAAACTATCATGTTTGATAATTTACTTGCAAGATCTATCTTGATTGGTTCTTGAGATTCCATTTTGTCTTGGGGTTGATCTATTTTCAAAATTTTAGCATTTGGAGGTGGTTTCAACATGTTTTCCTTGACACATTAGAGGAAATTTGAGGTCTAAAATGGGCCTCCTAAGGAAAATGATAAAATAATAGTTAAAATAATAAAATAATAGTTATAATAATAAAATAATAGTTATTAATTTTGGAGGAAGAATGAAAAAACCTACTTATTTTGTTCGTATTTTCGACATATCTCCCTGTGTTTTCACTCAAATTTTAGGTAAGAGAGCTCGTTGGATGTGGAATTTAATTCCGCATCCAATGAGTACCCATGCTGCATACTTTTGAGGGACCCCGCTACCCCAAAAATAAGAAATACCTGAAAAAATGTGATGATGATGTCATTATCACATTTTTTCAAGTATTTCTTATTTTTACGGTAGCGGGGTCCATTAAAAGTATGAAGTATGGGTACTCATTGGATGCAGAATTAAATTCTGCATCCAACGAGCTCTCTCACCTGAAATTTGAGTGAAAACACACAAAGATATGTCGAAAATACGAACAAAAAAAGTAGTTTCTTTTATGACAAATATGTCAATTCAACCATTATGGTTGACTCATTTTATTGAAATTCTATTGGTTCTTGAATTCCAACTCAGAAAATTTATTGTTGGCGCATTTTCTTATAAGGCCCATTTTAGACCCCAAATTTCCTCTAATGATAGTAGGTTTAGGAGTTGTAGTGGTTATGGTGTCTTTCCTAGGAGTTTCCACGACCTTCTTTGTTGGCCTAGCTGGCTGTTGAATACTCCGTTTGGTTTGATTAGAAATTTTTGTTCTTGTCAAAAGAATGCTTTCATTACGATGAGTTAATTAATCTATTGGCTGGTGGATTTCTAAGCCTGTTAGACTGAGGTAAGCTATTAGTTGGTGGCTTTCTAAGCTTGTTAGACATATTATCATTCCTCTTAGAGACATCTCTAGATTGAGATCGAGTGATTTCGTAACTACTATTTCCAACTTCTTTTACCCTTTGAGGTTTTGGTTGTTCATGTGGGGTTTGCAGACTGTCAAATTCTAGATAATGTTCCCTATATTTCTAAGCTAACTGGGCAAAGGTTGATACCATTTCACCCATTGTAGCTCTGAACTTTTCAGGAAGCACAGAGTCAAAGTTGAATTCATCAAAGAAGGCCATGTCTTCTAACATGGGATTTCATAAGTTATAATCATGGGTAGGTTCCTCAGGGGATTCGCATCATGGAGTCACCAAGTGAACGAATTTCCATGTTCACCAAAATATAATGTCGTGGGAGAGATAGAAACAATACAGTGATTGGGTTAAATTAAATAATTGAAATATGATCACTGGATTTAAAACCAAATGTGATATGAATGGTTGTAAAGGTAAACGCATTCACAACACTGGATGTACTTATAATGAACCAAGATAAGCCTCTACCTCCCTAGAAACGATGGCACAAATGTTGGAAAAGAGAACGAGGTTAGAGCTTAAGGATAATTGTCGAACCAAGGTAGCCTCTGCCTCCCCAACAACGATGCCAAAAATATTATCACGAATCTTGTAGTTTCCCCATGAGGTGATCCTATTCAGGACGACAGAGGAAAGGAAACTAAAGTCATGACCTACAATATCCAAGACCTCCAGAAGAACTCAGATGTCACACCAGTCAAGGATACCGACACTTCAAACCCAGTGAAAACACAGAGCCCAGGGGGTGTCCCTGTGACCAAGAAACCCTAAAAAAAAGGAAAATGAATAGATGACTGAGGGAAACTTGGTGGGATCTCTTCGTCTAATGGTTAATTAGATTTTAGTCCGATTACCAAGATATTCCGATTATCCAGGTGAAAAGCCCCAATTTTACCCTAGGTTTTATGCAGAAAATATGGATCTAGGGAAAAACAGTGAAAATTTATGAAATTGGACACTCAAAATGATTGTTGGATGTAGGATTAGGAAAATGAAAATAAAACAAAAAATACCCAGTTTACGGTTTTGGAGATACCCACTTCTCCCAAGGAGGGGCATTTTCCCTAAGTAGCAGGTCAATGCGTTGGATGGGAAAATGGAGTTTGATTGTGATGAAAATATAAAATTATGGGTTTTATGTTTATTTCAAAGTGGGGTTTAATTTTTATAGCTCGCCACAAACCAGAACTTGTAGATCTAAGAAACAAGGGTTTTATAATTATGAAAGTGATGGGAAATGCATGCAGAAAATAAAATGAGAAATTACCTGCAAGACATAACTGGATATTGTAGATGAATTTATAAATGATGAAGAATTCCACTTTCCCATTTAAATGATCATTTTCAGAGAAGATATTGGTTTTGTTGATCCACAACCAGTCACCCTAGTGCCTCCTTCAACCTGCTAGATCAATGAGAAGTAAATGATAAGGAAAACAAATGAGATCTGCAGAATAAAGAAAAGATAGGAAGTAATAAATCATCATGATAAAAATACTCCTTGATCCAGACACCGTAGAGCCGAGACGATGGTGAGTTCCCCCACATAAATTCCTTCTCTCTATCTCTGGTGTGCCTCCTTCAACCTGCAGATGAAATGGACAAAGAAAAATATTCAAGATGGATCCCGAAAAAACTCAGTGTAGAAGAGTAGCAGTGTTATTCATGATATCATCAATTCATTTACAAGATACACATAAGAGTAATCCCAAACAAAAATCTCTCTATTCAAATTTTGGTTCCAAATCTCATGAATCACAATGGTGGGGGTCACCTCTCTTAAATATCTAGAGAGTGTGTTCGCATTATAACCAACTATCACCAGACAGTTGAGATTAAAACATCTTCGATGGTGGAGATAAAAAATATCAAGATCAATACATGGATCAAGTGACCGAATCAACATGGGGGTGCACTTTGCTCAAGGACGCCTATCCAAAGTCAAACTCACAATATAACATAAATTATGACATAGTAATACATGAGAGGGGGTCACTTAAGGGCTTAATTCACCCTAGGACCCTTTACAACTTTAAATCATATGATATAATCATGAAATACATCATGATCCATGAGAGGGGGCGTCCCTTGGGGGGATTTCCTCACTGGCTGAGCCAATATAAAATAATGTTGACATCTGCTGACTGAAAACTATTGGAGGACTATCCAAGGTGTTGAAACACATCATATATCAAAATTCCATGCCATTTCCTTGACCCAGGAGGCCAAATTGATTTTTTTAGTGATTTTTCTAGTTCATTTTTGTTGGTACAATCTTTGGAAAATGATAAATCTACCATACCTATGTCCAGGGTGCAAACTGGGGGAAAATGACTGCTCTGGATGATCTGGAGACATAGAAGAATGATATAAGTGAATACTCATACCCCCTGGAACATTGCTCTGCTCTAGGAGAACCAATCATACTGCCATCTGGAATAAAATTTGATCAGTTTTCCAATTATTAAGTTATAATAATCACTTTTTTGGAGAACCAGGGCCAAACTCTTAAAAATGAAATTGCAGTATTGGTCCTAGGCATGTCTGGAACAAATATAGACCATGTTGTATTTTTGAGTCGCTTCCTTGGGAACTGTGATTGACATGGTCAACTAGATTGACCAGGTCAAAGTACCCAAAATCAAGGTGAGATACTGTATCAATATGATCCTGCAACAATAAAGGCTCCAATGGTGTATATCGAAACCAAACTTGAATCAGTTATTCATAATCATGGTGATTAATAATAATCATAATAGTAAGATGAAACTGTGCTTCTGAAGAATCTTGGAACTTTCTGGAAATTTTCTTGTTCATGACATACTTACAAAGGGTAAACAATGTGCTACATATGGGTGAGGATGGAAGAACAAGGTTTAGGCAAAGGGAAATGCCTTTTAACTGACTTTAAATTAGTGATTTATTAAACTAATGACAATACACACAAGCAGAGTGACAAAAGCGTGATACATTAAACAATAGGAAATGGCGGTGTCTCACAAGTGGATGAGTGGATCTGAAAAGTGTCCATTCAACCTTAAAAACATGTCTATGGTTCACATCTAAGATAAGAATCAAGCTCCATGAGGATCTTTTCTAGGACCCTTGCATTGAGTACACAAAAAACTGTAGTGAAGAGATCCTAGGGGACAGTGTGGATTAGCAGTCCCTTGCCCCATCTCACATCAAAACTCATAGGCTCCATGAGGAATTAATTATTACATTATCAATCAGATGGCCAACAGTCTTTAGATTTAGCATTTTTTTATCCACTTATTTATTTGGGCCTTTAACATTTTCACTTCATAGCCTTTTTTATTTATGTCTAAAGACATAGTTTTCAACTTCATTTGCAGGATTGCATTTCATAACATATAAAATATAGATCATAATGCATGTAATAATGGTAAAAAAATTGCTTCAGGTTTTAGTTGACAACTTCTTGAGAAACTAGGGGGACTATCCATAGTCAGGACCAAACATCGGGGGAAACCGACAAGAGAGGTCAAGGATTTAAAAACCAACTCACCTAAGATCAAGAACCAACACTAGCGGGTTCTCCTGGCCCTGAAGGATCAAGGATTTGACAAGTTTTGTCACATAACTCAGAGTCGAGACACAAAACAACATGGGATCCATCATGCATAAGGGTCAAAATGGGGGAAAGGTCTTCAATCTCACGAGTCTCATACAATCTAACTCATGGGATAACATCAAAGGTGGATGAACTGGATGGAGAGGGATAAGTGTCATGGAACCAACCTAGCATTAAGGTTTGCAATTTGTACATGCATGAAATGGACAATAGTATTCACATCGAGCCCCCTAATTAATCATAACACAGGTTAGAGTAATAATAGATATAAGCATAGGTCACCATTATCATCCTATCTTGATAAGCATAGGTGTTTGACATACATCATATAGAAAAACTAAACCAAGGAAATCTATACCTGATCTCACCAAATGTATACCCGTCTCCAATCGATAAGCCCCCCTAATACTGTATGTACCAAATCTGATCTTCTACTCTACTACAATGAACTAGATCACCACTAAAAGTATCTCAATGGACTCCTGAATCTTAGTCCTGGAAAGGAACATTTGATGAATAAGGCTCTAGAATAAATGAATCCTAAGATCCATGCTGAATACCCCATGTAAAAAGTATCTTGGAATAGAATAAGAGACACGTCTGCATGCTACATCACGGGAGCCCAGCTGCAAATGTATATGTGATAACAATATTCAACAACAACAATGGTATTCGAATATAATTTCTATCTCCTCAACCTAACTTGTCTAGAACATCTAGTTGGCGACAAAAGAAGGTTGTCGAGATTGCAAGCCACTAAGTATTGTCTTACCTAAGATGGTTTGGGTTGGAAAAACCTAGATGGTCTCATACTTAGGTGTGTTAATGAAGAGGAGTCTAGAAGACTTAGAAGATCTCCATTCAGGATTTTGTGGTGGCCCTTTTGCAGCTAAAAATACAACCCAGAAGATTCTTTGAGAAGGATATTATTGTCCCACCTCGTTTACGGATGTGCACAAGTCTATTACAAATTTCCAGAAATGTCAACTTTTCATAGGAAAATAGAAACTTGTTGCATTACCTTTAAATCCAGTAGTGGTCCAAGCGCCTTTTCAACAATGGGGTCTTGATTTCTTTGGTAAATTTAAGGACCATTAAAGTAATGGTTATAATTGGATTTTAAAAGTAATATATTATTTTACCAAGTGGGTAGAGGCCATACCTACTAAAGTAACAACCGAGAAAGTACTTATGGATTTCCTTAAAGACAAAATCATCACTAGATTTGGGGTGCCTATTAAGATAACCATCGATAATGTCAAATCCTTTAGTTTAGTAGCAATGTACTCATTCTATTTAAAGTATGACATTATCTTATCTCGTTCCTCAAATTGCTATCCCCAGGGAAATGGTCTTGCCGAATCAAGCAACAAAAACTTGATGACCATCATTAAAAAAATTATTGGTGATAACAAGAAGGCTTGGGATAGTAAAATCAAGTCTGCACTTTGGGTGGATAAGATCACTAAGAAAAGTGCAAATGGGAAGTCTCCTTTTGATTTGGTCTATGGCACAGATGTGACTGTACCGGTTCTATCTTAATTTTCCATTGTATTAGGCTCTTCAAGATTCAGGTTCAGATAAGGATGATTATTAGAGAAGAATTAATGAGTTGGTAGAATTGGATGAATCTAGGAGAAAGGCAGTTGATTAGAGTATCATAAGTCAGGACAAGGTTAAAATAAATTTTGACTAGTCATCTAAACCAAGAAATTTTCATCAAGGAGATACACTGTTACTATGGGACAAGAGAAAAGAAAATCCTGGTAAACACATAAAGTTTGATAGCTTATGGACGGGTCCCTACACCATCCATGATGTGGCCAATGTCAATTCATTTTATCTAAGGGACATGGATGGGGAAAATCAGACTCTACTAGCTAACTGGCAGATTTTGAAGCTATTTTTCATGAAAAACATTTGATGCCCATTGGGGCATCTTTGTATCATGGCTTTCTAACCCTTTCCTCTGCATTTTATTTTCTAGCATAGTTTTTCTTTTGTATAATAGCTTGTGTACATTAAAGTATTTTAGTTTTCTTTGTTGTATATTATCTTTTTATCATAAGTTACAACTTATTTTTTCATTTGGTTATTTATATACATGTGATTGACTTATCTCAGTTTTATGCAGGAACCAAAGATTCTAGGTTTATCTTATGATGGATTTCCACAAAGTTCAGATCAATCACATGCCCCACAATTGGAGCTAGATGTTACCAACTAGGTTTCCATAAGTTGGATTTTTACATGAGGCACCAAAGATGAACTATTACTTGTTCAAATTCTGAGTTCACAAGTTCATTCAGGCCTTTTTAGGCCCTTTTTTATATTTTTAACATGTTCATACCCATGGGGAATTGTAACAAAATGAGTTAGAATGATGAAATTATGTAAAAGGTTTGTATTTCCTAGGTATTAGTCCTTAATACATCATTCTAGGGTGTTTTTCCTTGCTAATTATATATTGTTTTTAACGATTTATAATTTTATGAGTTTTTCACTTAAGCCTCCATAGCTGGAATAATTGTCTTAGTCGATAGGCCTTAGGAGGTTATTAAAAACTAAGTTTCTATTTATATTACCATGCTAATTATTATTTTGAGTCATTATGAACATGTACTAGGTCCCCCACAGTTTTTTTTAATTTCCAGAAAAAATTATTTTTTTTCCTTCGTTTTTTCAGTCTTATTTTTAATAAGTTAATTGTAAAATTTCTCTAAGTCATAAAAGTGGGACTAAGAGGTTGTTTTTTCCATGGGTGTGATAATTTTCTAACCCAGAGAACCCACTTAACCCCTAAAATCACTTTCCTAATTTTCCAAGTAATTATTTATCTCCAAATTTAATTATTACTCGAAAAACCCAAAAAAGACCAAATAATTAAAAAAAAATGAAATTCGACAACTCTTAAAGAAAAAGGAACTTTCCAAAAAAGAGTTACATGAGTTGAAAGGTAAAGTGGCAAGTATCCTAAGTTTTTTGGATAGTTATATGTTGTTGTTATCATCAAATGAAAGTGTTGGGAATTTCTTGATGAGAAGGGGGCGCACCTCTCCAAGTGGGGGTGCATCTTATAGGAAAATCTTCAATATTTTAGGAAGTGGATCAATTTTTGGAAGTTGGTGATTTTGAAATATATTTTTTCCATTACAAGACTCTTGTTCCAAGCTCATTCCAACTCACATCCAACCCAACCAAATCAAGACACCTCTCTAAGGAAATTCCTCCCCCTCTCGGTTTGGCTTCACCTATTTAAGCAAGCACTCTTATGAGTATGATATGATATAGAATTTATGAAAACACATATGGACCATGAAAATATATTTAATATAAGCACAGAGATGGAGAGAGAATTCAAATTTCCCATGTTTCCACCAAGTGAACTCGAATTGATTAGATATCAGTTGAATATTAGTTATGGTAAATAAATTTTAGTTAATTAAGGAATCAACTCCTTAATTTATGCAAGTGATTGTTGAAAATAAACACTGATGGAGAAGCACTATTTCTGTTCAGTTACATTGAGTTGCATGCAGTTCTGTTCAGTTACATTGAGTTGCATGCAGTTTTGTTCAGTTTTGTTTAGTTACATTCAGTTTCATGCAGTTACATTCTGTTTTGTTTAGTTACATTCAAATGCATGCAGTTTTGTTCATTTACTAAGTTACATTAAGTTCTATTTAGTTACATTCAGATGCATGCAGTTCCATTCAATTCAATTCATAGTACACTTAGTGGTATGCAGTTACACTCAGTTCCATTCAGTTCAGCTTAGTACACTCAGTTAGAGTTAGTTAATTAATGGCAGGCACATATATTCTTGTGGGAGATAATTATGGAGTGTTAGCTTGGCACCATATCAATGGGGGGTGCATGATTGAAGATGGATAAGTGTTCTAAGTTTTAACAAATTACTGATGCATGCAACTATTCTATTGTTGTTGTAAAACCTAATTTGACTTGTTATTAAAGTGTTATGCACTTGGCAAGTCAGATATGAGGTTCTATTCGATCTCCACTCTTTAATGATCTCGGTGAAAGAAATATGCTATAGTGTTGTAATCATTCTTTGCTACTTATCTATCATACTCTAAGATTGTTTGTTGGGTTTTTTATCCTCCGAATTAGTGGAGGGTTTTTTCAGGGTATATCCTTTGTTCTATGGTTTGATTTACATATTTGGATTATTAATGAGATTTATATGCACTGTTATTGTCGATTAAAGTTTTAAAGTTCAATTATATTCATATTTTCTCAATCACTAACAACAAAAATTTCACTAACAGTGACAGTCTTCCAAAGAAGGGATAGTACGATAACAACTTAGTCCACAAGGAGAAGAGATAATCAAAGGTAAAAAAACATCCACTTTATAGCAACAATAACCCTAGGTATCCAACAAAGATCATATCTATACTTATTTCATGCCGAGATACTCCAAGAGTGAAGATATGAACATAATATATAATCTTGGAAAGTCTTCTAGAAGGGTCACTTAGGAAACCCTAGGTTTTAGGGTGGTTACCATAATAAAACATAAAATAAAGTTGAGTACACTTAGAGTAGGGTACAAAAGGTCATATGGTCACATAACAAAAAAACTAATAAGGTTAATTCACCATACCAAAGGTGGCCAAGGTACCACACACGATTAGGGCACTAGGACCTAGTAGAAGATGAAGGACCATAAGTAAACCAAACATACCACAACAAGGGGGTAAGGAAACCCCCATACCTACAAGACCAAGGTGTACCATAAAGGTGGAGAAACAACCCCTTTTACCCATAGGACCAACAAGACCAATAAATTTAATATTTTCTCTCTCTCAAGGTATATTGTCAAATATAATTTTATCATTATTGTATAAACATAACTAAAAAACAAACCTACATCTAGAAAAGTATTTTTTTAATAAGTTCAAACATAGTTTTCATCTCTTTCAAATTTAACACTCTATTGGTCACTGCATTAAAGTTGGTCCTTGAGACGAATTATCAATTCCAATGTAAATGACATAAACAATAGCAAAATTAAAATGAAGCTAAACTAATGATCAATAATTAAATAACATTAGTAATTCTAGTTAGATATGGTTTGGATTTTCCTTATACTCAGGCATTTTGAGTTAGATCTTGTCACTATAAGGAAAAAATATGACTAGGATCTTAGATCACATCAGTTCTTAGATCATAGATCAATATTTTCCAAGCATCATCTTCCGCATTGGGAAACTTCCCTTGCCAACATTATTTAGATATAGAGTCTTTGGTGAAGCGAAACATGGTCGTAAACGAAATAAGGTGATAGCTCATACAATATGCATATTCTTTTGCAATGAATAGTGATTTATATTAAGGTTTAAAGCACTTAATGGAGCTCCTGATCCGACTATTTAAGTATATCAACGATCTACGCTGGAAGGTCAAGAAACTCTCCGAAGTGAGGGTGAAGAATCGAATCGATGTTGGGCAATCACAAAGGACCCAAAAAACCAACTATATCCTTCCTTTGCATCTCCAATGCCATGACAACCATTCATCCATTCTCCTTCACCCATTATTTATATTGATATGGGGAGACGCTTCATCTACATACCTTGAGTTAGAGAGAGTTAGAGTCCTGATGGTTTAGGTTAGGTACCCATAGTAATAAAAATACATCCCAGTCACCAAGAGTAAAGACCTTAGCAGTAGATATAATTAGTCCCACATATAGTTAGAAAACCCTAAACCCTAACAATAGATATAAGAGAGTCCACGATGAATCCCTAGAAGGCTTGTATAGTCCACTACCTACTCCTAGAGGGATTATATAGTCACCTCCCATCCCTATAGGGATTAAATAGTCCATGACCCAACTTGGGAAGATCACAATACAAGTCTGGAAGCCCTTGAAGAGGTGTCGCCCAAGATAGCAGACCAAGAGAGGAATCAGAAGACCATGGCTCAATCAAGGAAGACTCCTGGTATTCACAACCCAAATTGCAAGTCACCAAAATAATCATAGATTGCTCATGGGGGGTATGTTCATAATCAATCACAACCTACTCAAGAAGGTCACAATACAGTCATGAACGGGCGTGGCCTGCGCAAGGAGGTCAGAAAACAATTACTAATAGTCACAGTTTTTCCCAAGAAGGGATTGTACAGTCATAACTTAGTCCACAAGGATAAGAGATCAACAAAGGTCCAAAAACATCCACTTTATGACAGAAATAACTTTAGGCATCCAACAAAGATCAAATCTATATTCCTTTCATGCCAAGATACTCCAAGAGTGAAGATATGAACATAATATATATTATTGGCAAGTCTTCTAGAAGGGTCACTTAGGAAACCCGAGGTATTAGAGTGGTTACCATAATAAAACATAAAATAAAGTTGAGTATACTTAAAGTAGGGTACAAAAGGTCATTATCTGGTAAAATATATTACCCTTAATTAAATTGTCAACCGAGGTTAGTAAAATTCAAGTTGCTGCAATGTTTGTGCTAGGTAAGATGAACTAACCTAAGATCCTATGATAATTTTAGAAAAATTGATAAGTTGAATTCTTATTGATTCGAACAAATTAACAATATATGCTATGGTATCTCATTGCTTGATCAGGAAGTATAAAAGAAAAAAAGTACACATATATATAGTGTACTTTTACATAAACTTGCATTCAATTCTCTACTATGTGACATCAAGGTTCAAAAAGAATATTTCAAAACCAAGTTTAACTAATTAATAAAATTACTATGTTTTATAACCCTAGAAAACAAAACTACTTATGTTTTATACTCCTAGAAAACAAGACTGCTAGTGAGCTAAAATAATCATAACTCTAAAATGACTTAATATGCAAAAGTAAGCTACCCAATCAACAAAGAGAAAAATTTGACTACGGAATTGAAAATCCTTTCAGTCTAATAGAACAATTGTCACAAACTCTATAAAAGATCAATGAACTAACTACATGCAATCATCCACAAACTCTTGAACTGGGAATTAAATCAAGACACACAAATCAACACTAAGCCTTTCTATAATCAAACATTCTTTTTGTAATATTCTTACTGTCTAACTTAAGTCAAATGGGAATATTTAAATCAAGGAACATCACTCAAATGGAATTCATAATTTCGATCTCATTTAGCAATCCTTTCAACTTATCTAAATTCTCACCTAAACTCAATTTAAGTACAAAAGGAAATATAAAATGTTGTAATATCAAACAATACCAAACTTATTTGCTGGCCAGAATCTTCTACTCTGTGTAAAGCATTCTTGTAGCATGTCTTGGTTACAAAGAGAGCAGTCCAAGCTATTTTTCTCTACCCTATTCACAAATCTAATATTTCAAAATGAACTTAACTGATTGTATGAGGAAAAACAATCTAAAATTTAATGTAAAACCTGGTATTAATGCAAACCAAGTGTGAATGATAAGTTACATGAAACCTACAACATTTAACCTCAAATTTTTTCAAACCCTTCTTGTTCTGTTTTTCGTTTTTGGAAACCCTCAATAACAACAAACAAACAAGTAATAATCAAATGATACATAAAAAGGAACTCTTACAGGAATCTATGCAAATGACGATATTTACAAGCAATGTACCAATACCGTATGAAGGTGGCTACCCCTCCAAACGTTGCTCAGGAAATGAATAAAAACTTAAAACATGATTTAATTATCACCTAGAAAATATATCACATAATAGTTTTTATCTCTGTTTTTTGGTTAAAATTGCTATCATATATATATATAGGCTACAACATATGGGTCGACCACTGAAAGGGTTGAACCTTCAAATAGTCATAACAACTAAAATATAGCAAGCACAATAGAAGCATTTCTCTAAAAAACACACTCTAAATTGAGTGGATTCTCCCCCATCTTCGTCTAAAATCTCCATAACAATGATAGCAAGGTCGCAGCTCCTTAAGGAATCTGCATAATAACTACTTACCTTCCAGTATTCATGGTATTACATGACCAAGTCATAAATACACCCTAATTTGAGCTTTCCTTGATTTTAAACATTTGTCACGTTATTGACTGCTACTGGATGAGGTACCGGATTGGGTGCAAGATTGGGTACTGGATTGAGTGCAGGATTGGGTACTGGATTGGTGGAAGAAATCTGCAAGATAACCAAAGAGATAAACCCCAAGTAATTCATTATTAGATATAATATTTTAAACTTATGCAAATAAATAAGATTATACCTTGTTATGAATCTTCATGGAACAACCTTTAAACCCATGAAAATGATGTCTAAGTAACGATACATAGGAAAATATTCATGTAAAAGACTTAAATTCTGGATCTAATGTAAAGATAAAACATGGAAAAATAGAGGGCCATCATCTCCCCCACACCAAATATCTTGCATGTCCCAATGCAAGAAAAAAAATTGATATGAAAAATTGATAATCCACTCAGACCCCCGAGGCATTAACTAACACCTGCACCTATGGAGAAGAAGTAACAGGTTTTGCTTGGGTGATCTTGAGTTCTTCTAACTGTTGTTCCTTTTTATTCAATTGTTTTCTCAAAATCTTGTTGGATATTGTCATGTCATCAACTAACTTCTGCAATGAAGTAAATTTATCTTTGATAATCCCATTCTCCTTCTTAAGAATTCGCGTAAGGAGAGCATACTCCTGAACTTCTCCAGTTAACTGAATATTCCTCTTTTGAAAGTAATCATTCGCTGACAGCTTAGAAGGAATGATATAAGTATTTTGAACTGGAGTTGTATGTGTTGGTGTACTCAAAGGATCAAAAGTAGACTGCGCAGGTAATGAAGACTTGTTGACAGTGTAACGGAGATAGAGGAGCTGGGGATACTCGCTATGATGCAATGGATGGGGGAATTTCCTTTCAAGATAGAGGAGTAGATGATGAAACCTGAACATGAGTGGAATCAAAGGTAGCTCTTATAATATTCCCTCGGGATTTAGTTTTGGAAGACATGTTATGAGTAAATAGGAGGGCAGGCTTACTATTAGATCCTTTTGACACCTTTACTCCCTTTTGATCTGGCTTGGTAGAAAAGGGAAGACTCCCTGACTATACATCAATTTTCTGTTTCCGTTTAAGATCAATTTTCTTTTCCTGTAACTGGCCTTTGGATTTTCCTTTACGGCTATGGCTTTCAGCACAAGACTCTGGGGTTTTATCTAAATTATCATTTAAATGTATAAAGGGTGATTGAATTGGTTGAACAGGGGCATGAGGAGTTTCAATTGGAAAAACAACATGTGTATTAGGAAGGATAAGGAAAAAATCTTCCCAACTCTGACTTTTTTTCTTCAACTCAACAAAAATTAGCATTTTGATAAGCCGTGGTGATATAGATTGCTAGTAGGGTTTTCAGTGTTTTTTCTAACCTGAGCGACCCTTTTACTTAGAATTTTCCAAAATTAGAAAGATAAATTGACAAGTTTCCCAAACTCAAAATGAGACAACAATCTAAAATGACAAGTTTTAAAGATATAAAACATACCTTCACAAGTAATAATCTTGTTGATAACCATTAATGGCCTGATAAACTCATATCGTACCCAATTATTTTCAGAACACTTTTCTCCTTTGACTGTTAATAATTCAAGCTTGAAGATGAAATCATAACTTTGTCGAGAGAGCTTATAATTCGTAAACCAATGTTTGTCAGTCCGGGGAAACGCTGTAGCTTGAGAAACTTATTCCTTTGTAACAGAGAAGGATAGCATCCCTATATGCACTTGATTTCCATCAAACCCTAGAGAGAATTGTAATGAGACTTCATCATCATGCCCATAAAGAGCAGTTAGATAAGGATTCCATCCCTCTTTGATAAAAATCTCATGACACTCCTGAAATTCAGTTAAATTTAAAATATCAGAGAAAGACGTGGGTTCTTGTCGGTTTATCATAGTTGGAATGCAGAGCATCAACACAGAGTGGTTGAAAATGCACAGAGGATGGAAGCATAGACAAATGAAAACAAATCCCCCTTTTCTACCTTCCAATCAGGGGTGATCCATTATTACCAGGAATGTCGTCCATGGAGCTTGATGTTAAGAAAGTGGGAGAGCTTAAAAATGATGATACAAACAATGATTCCATTATTTCATTAATAATTCCACATCCGATAATCATCGGCCACTTTAGTCCATGTGTTGATATGTACAAGACGGTTTTGCCAATAATTGATTCATAATTAAATAAATGGAAAGTTGAATAAAGGCATATCGATTTTAGGATAATATTTTGATAAAAATCTATATACCCACATCCTTATAATTTAACTATAACATATGAAAAATAAAATGAGGTATTAGAAATATAAATGGAAAAATTATACCCCAAATGTTTTTAAAAATGTGAGATGTTATGGATAAAGGATTCGAGCTGCCTAAAAATCGAAATTATTCCATCATCGAACTTGAATTGGAAAATGAACCACTAACTGAGTGCCAAAATTGTGGTTAGTAAATGAATAATTTGGATATTTGCTTTAGGCACTTAAATACTTGTTGGATATAACCAGACTTCTTACCTTCTCCTTAACACCCTTCATACAAAATTGGAAACTAATCATAGATCATTGTCCAAATCAAAGATTTGGACATTGATCATTTTAGAATAAGAGTATGTTTAGTGCTCATTTTTCCTTGGTACCAATGTAGATCTGGTGACAGGAATGATCAATCCACACATAATCAAATCTAACTTCTGTAAAAGATGAAGGTAGGTGTGGACTAATGATCTTTGTAAAATAGATTTTGAATTTTATCAGAGTCAACAATTATTAATTAATCCAAAGTTACTTTTACCTATACATTCTCCAAATTTATCAATACTCAATCCAACAGCTTATCTAGTACTCCATCTAGTACCTCTGTTGCAGAGATTCCAAAATATCCCTAGATTGTTGTTATTGCCATCAATAAGATACTGAGGATAAAGTATATAGATCCCTTTGTCATGTCCTGAATAGAAAGGTAATTGATCAGCAAACTAAAATCACAATAAACTTTAAAATAAATCAAATACTTATCAATGCAATACAAGTACATATTTACTTCCTTTCTTTATACGGAAAATATATCATGGATCAATATGTTTTGCTTGAACAAGAGTTCCACCTACTGAAATTCATAAAATACCAGTCAAAATGGTTTATCTTTACACAAGAATGTGCAAGTGATAAAGATAAGGTTCATTTTCAAGTCATTGAATCATTAAGCATTCGAACATGCGTAATCCCCCTATGTAGTAAGGATTCAAAAGTAGATAATTAAAACACCTTAAGAAGATTATCCAATGGCTGTTAAATAAGTATCATTAAATTTAATTTTAACCTAACACATCCTTTAGTCCTGACAAGAGTACCTCATTCATACAAGCAAGTATAGATAAAACATGATAATGGATACTAAAGTTACAACCCACTGCAAGAGATCCTGTTCAGAACTCCAGTGGGGTAACTATAATATCCAAGAAATTTCTTCCCCGGGTAGTATGCCCCATTGCCATCAATCCTGTTCAATACCCTAATGGGTTTTCCTGGTCATACCACAGGTTGGTACCTACTGCTAGTAGACCTGTTCAACATTCCATCGGGTTAACCTCTTACATCCTTTTTCCTTTAGAGGCTCTTGTCCCAAATTCACCTTAAATATAGGATTTATAATTTGCTTACACAGAGGTGAATGGGGGAGCTTCTCTAAAAACCTTTTTATAAGCGGAATGGTATCGGGTTGGAATATTTTTCTAGAACAATGCTTGTAAAAATTTGGTTTCCTGAAATGATTAACTCTCACAAGTATACTAATTTAATGGAAATGCTATAGTCATATGTATTAAGGCCAACTTATAATAGCCAAAATATTCTTTAATCTCAACAACCATCTTCTTATAAGCTTATTGTGGTGTCTTTAGAAAAATAATTCAATGACCTTATCAATTACTACTTGTAAAAGAACTTGCTCAGTCAAGTGTAAAACCAAGTCAAAAAATACTAGTATACTTTATGGTTTCATAAGTTAAACACCTTGAAGCAAGACTAGTTGGTATAAAATCTTTATAAATAAGTGAATACAAATCTGAAAACAATAGGTATCTAGATATACAATAGAAACTTAACAAATCAGTACAACTAATACATATATTTGGAAACATTTAAGCCATTTTCATAACATATCAAAAAGAAATAACATAACTTCCCTTTTTCAAATGTTCTAAGTTGTTCCTGAAAATAAAAGATACCAACAAAACTTTAAGAGAGCTGGAAAAAAAAATGAAATAAAAACACTCCTATACATATTTACAAAGAAAATTTCAATCAAACATCATTCAGGAGGAAGGAGGTAAAGGAATTGCTTCTTCACCCACCAATTCTAAATCAGATTGATGAGTCAAACCATGAATGAATTCCTACTTAGACATAGGTTTACGATATACTTTTAACCGGTGCCCATTTACCACAAAAGTTGCTTTCTCATTGTTAATTGTTCCTATTTTATAGAACCATTATAAAAAACAATTATGATTTCATAAGGTCCCATCCATCTGGTTGTGAGCTTACCTTTAAAAATTTTAAACCTTGAATCAAACAACAAACTTCTAGTCACCTTCTTGAAAAACCTTCCGCTTTAAAAACTTGTCATGCCACTTGACTCTCTAATTCTAAATTAAAATAGTTCTTTGAACAAAATTTTTTCTGATCTCGGCCAATTCATTTAACTGTTTCAGCCTTTGTTTCTAGGCCGCATCTAAATTCATTCCTAACTGTGCGGCAATTTAGAAAGTCTTTACCTAGAATTCCATAGGAAGAAACACTTGCTTTCCATAAACAAGTTCATATGGGGTATGTCCCGTAGTATTCCTCCATGTAGTTATGTAGGCCCATAAAGCCTCCAGAAGCCTCCCTGCTTAGTCTTTATGATGCATTTGTATGGTCTTGGTAAGTATGGCTTCCAACACTTCGTTTGTTGATTCTACCTGACCATTATCTTGGGGATGCTATGGAGATGATTTACAATGTTTAATGCCCTATTGCTTTGTCAATTATTTCATAGATTTAGAAACAAATTTTGCTCCATTATCAGTCACAATTTCACAAGGAACACCAAAATGAGTGAAAATGTTTTTCATAAATAAATTCTATGATTGATTTATGAGTATCCCTCATTAAAGCTTTCGCTTCTACCCATTTAGTCACATAATCAGTACAAACTAGGATATATTTATTTTTTCGTGATATGGGTGAGATTGGACCAACAAAATATAACCCCCATTTTTCAAATGGCTCAAGCATTACCTATGTTTGCAAAAGAATTTCATCAGTGTCTTTCGGTCTTCCCATCCATTAATGGCAACTGTCACAACTCCTTACATATTTTGTTGCATCTTTAAAGAGTGTGAGCCAATAGTATCCCTAATGTAATACTTTGTAGGTTGTGTGTTTATCTAAAAAATGACCTCCACAAGGCCCATGATGGAAGGCTTGAAGGATTTCATACATCTCATCCTATATTACACATATGCAAATGATGAGATCTGGACCTGCTCAGAATAGATAATTACCTTCCCATGAGCAGTTGGCACTTTGTTGAATAATTATTTGCTTTTCGTGTGATGGAAAATGAATTGGTACCTTACCCGTGGCTAGATAATTGGCTATGTCTATAAACCAAGGAATTTTAACAACAACGACAAACAAATGTTTGTCAGGAAAATCATCATCTACAGGAACATTTTCACCATCATGAGTAAGTCAAGAAAGAAAATATGCAATTAGGTTATCTCTCCTTGTCTTATCAATAATTGTGATGTTGAACTCTTATAAAAATAAAATCCATCATGTAACCCTGCCACTAGTTATAGATTTATTCATTAAGAACCTAATAGCAGAATGATCGGTATGAACAAAAACATGATAACCAGTAATGTAGTGTCTAAATTTATTGATAATATGAACTACTGTTAGGAATTATTTTTGCTGGTGTTAAATTTTTGCTGATAAAGTAAATGGTGTAGTAATCCTGACTCTCCTTTTGTCCAAGAACCCCCCCTAAGGAAATATCAGATGGATCAGTATATATGAAGAGATAAGGACCAGTTTGGTCCTCTTTGCACTAGTTGTGAAGACAATTCTTCCTGAAGAGTTTCAATAGCAATCTGACAGTACTGATCCCAACAAAAATCAACATCCTTAACCAACAATTTAAATAATGGGGCTGCTATCTTAGTAAATTTTTCTATGAATATATGGTAAAACGCGCATGCCCCATAAAACACATAACTTCCCTAAGTGTCTTAGGGGGAGGAAGGCTGGTAATGATCTCAATTTTAGTAGAGTCAACTTTAATACCCTTAGAAGAAATATGATGTTCCAAAATTATGCCCTTTTTTAATAACATCTTACATTTTTCATAACTTAAGGTAATATTTGTTTCCTGACACTTGATTAAGACGTTTTCTAGATTGTGAAGGGCTTCTTCAAAATTGTTTTCATAAAATGTAAAGTCATCCATGTAGACCTCGACACAATCATGAATAAGGTCAGCCATAATCCCTAAAAATGTCCTTTGAAAAGTAGCAGGGGCATTGCACTGTCCAAAGTGAAAAACCTTGTAGGCATATGTCCCCCATGGACAAGTAAAGGTAGTTTTCTCCTGGTCTTTAGGGGCTATCCTTATCTGATTGTATCCACTATATCCATCAAGAAATGAAAAATATTGTTTTCCAGACAAAGTGTCTAAAAAATGATCTATAAATGGTAGGGGAAAATAATATCTCAAAGTTTCTTTGTTAAGCTCTTAGAAGTAATTCTCCATTTTCCTCCCTTTTTGGGGACAAATACTAGAGGGGAAACCCATTTAATATCAGAAATGGGATAAATGAAATATGCATCAAGTAATTTTTGGAGTTCATCCTTCACAATGTCTATTAAAGCAGGATTCATTCTCCTCTATGGTTGTCTCACTGGCTGAATATTCTCTCAAGTATAAATATGATTAATACACATGTCGTGATGTATTCCCCTCATATCCTTATAGTTCCAGGAAATTTCTCCTGACTGTGCCTACAATACATGAACCAACTGGTCCTGTTGGTCTTGAATTAATTTAGCATTAATTATTAAAGACTTCCCAGGACTAACCTCAATTGGAACTATGAAAGCTTCCATTTTCTCATCCACAAAAAGGACTACCGATGTAGATATATTTAATGGATCAAACTGTTCTTGAAAATCCTCCATGCGGAAATAATCAAATTCAGAAAAGGAATGAGGAAAGTCAATACTAGTAGTGGTAGAAATGGACTGATCTAAAAATTTTATCCTCAGTTTGATCTTCTAATCCTCTATATTGACTGATAGATAGTAATTGTTGTTCAAATTCCTCATCCCCATATGGGATTTCCAACCATAACATTTCTACTACTGGTTGATCTGGTGTATATATGGTAAGATTTTGCAGAGAAGGGTCATTTGATATTGTTAATATCCCTTCTCTACAACCTATAAAAGCATTTCTTGTTCCTAGCCAAGGTCTTCCTAATATGATATGATGTTATTTGGAAGGATCCTTATATTGAAGAACCAAGAATTCCACTGGATATTCCCAGGAGGCCACAATAACGATAATGTCATCAAGCGCCCCTACAGGTTTTACAATGCTTTTATCTGGTAACTCTAAAATCGTTGGAGTAGGTTTGAGCATGTTATTTAATTGTAGTTCCTGCAAAGTAGACATGGACATAACGTTAATTGTTTCCCCCAAATCAATCAATGCATTTCCTATGGAGACATTATTAATTGATACGGTTAAAATAGGATTTCCAGGATTTGCAAATTTTGGGAGTACAGGCTGATCTGATATATAATCAGACAGTTGGTCTACCACTTGTATGGCTAGTGGATCTTTCTGTTTTCTCCCAGGTTTCTTTAAATATATCTCTCTTATCATATTTGAGTAGATGGGAACATCCCTAATAGCCTAAATCAAAGGGATTCGAATGCAGACATTCCTCAACATACTTTCAAAATCAAACTGAGGCCGTACCACAGGTTTTTCTACAGCAATTATTTTGGGATATGGAGGAATATATGATTCTTGTGGTTGAGGTGTGTGTTGTATTTCAGGCACGTGAGCATTTCTCAAGACATTAGGATTTCCCTCCTCTACCTGGTTCTCCTCATTTTCTTCCTCAAATTCCTCTTAGATAATAACAACAAGATTTTTCCTATTTAAAGTCCTCCTAGACCTAAGTTATATATCCTGAATTGGTATTGCAATTATAGAAAATGTTGGGGAATGTGGCACCTCGGTATTGTTAAGAGGATGAGGAATTCTGTTGTTTGGGTTTGCAATAGGTTGGGCAGGAAGTAAGGTTGGTCGAGGAGGATTTACATTATGGTATTGTTGGGGGATTTGAGGAATTGGTGGAGCTGGTAGTGATGGTGGGGTAAAACTAGGTAGTAGATGTTGAACTTTGGCTGGGTGTGGAGAGTAAGAAGGAACATGTGATGGTACTTGTGGCTTTATGCCACCATAACCTTGTCCCCTCCAAACTTGTTTCCAAGGCTGATTTTGTATAGGTTGAGGTTGCCAATTTGGCCAGGCTTGTGGATTCCAGTTAGGTTGCATCGAGTAATAGTAGGATAGATTTTGGTATGTAGGATATGGATACAAATTTGGGGTCGAGGTGGCCATGGCCTTCTAGGTGCATAAGACTACTCACCTACTTCATTACCTATCTTATACAAAGCTTGTATTTCTGGCAGTGTAGGACAATTTTCTGTGGGATGTTTTTCAATACATAAAGCACAAATAGATATAGTGTTAAGAGGACATTCCTTAAGAAAATGTCTCTTTGTGCACTTAGGAAAGAAGATATGAAATGTTGCATAATCCTCTTCTTCTTGCCTCTTCTTAGTCTTTAGGGAATCAAATTGAGAGGTTAGGGTGCCTAGGATATCAATTTTAAAATTTTCCAAAAGATTCCCTATCTCCATTCTAGTGACTCCACTAGTATTTACTGACTTAGAGGCTTGAGGAACCCCATCCCTTACAAACTTTCCAGTTTTAGCCCTGCTACGAGAGTATTTTCTACACAATTCACAGATTTCATTAAATGACTTGTGATAGATATCACTTCCATCCATAAGGTTAAGATTTTCTATGTACTCTTCCAAAATCCCTTTCAAGAATAGTGTTTTAACAACATCTTCTTGGAGAGTATTATATTTAGATTTCTATAAAATGTAATTAAACCGCTCCAGAAAATCTTCTAGAAAGCCTTCTACACTTTCTTCTTCATGTAACTGTATTTTGAAAATGTCATGGTGGGAATCCTTGGACCTACAATAGTCCTGATAATTCTTTAGGAAAACATTTTTCATTTCATCCCATGTCCTTGTACTAAATTCTCCTAACCCCATAGACCAGCGAAGTGCAACATCTTTGAGAGTAGCAGGAAATAACTTCAGTTTCTGGGAATCATGGAGATAGTTATAAATTTGACATAATACACCGAATTCAAATAAAAACGTATCTGGATCTTCAGTACTTTTTCCATAAAAGAAAGGAAATGAGGATAAGGGTATGTTCTTCATATTGACATTTTTTATGAGGTCCAGAATTGGGAATCCAAAGGTTGTCTCAGTCCACCCTTCCTGTTCCACTTCCTCTTCATGATCTCCCATTGTGAGTGGGTTATAGAACAAATTATATTTTAAATTTCCTTCCCTTGAGGAGGACGATGTGAGATCCCACCGTTATACTCTAGGCCTAGTTTGGAAAAATATATTTCCCTTAGTTGGTTCTGGTGGGCTTAAAGTGGACTCTATCTAAGATATTACAGGATCTGATACGTTCCCAAATAGTTCATTAATTTTTTCCACATTCACTATGTTTTATAGGATAGGATCTTGTTTTGTAGGTGAAATCTTAGTACTTCTAGATGCCTTGGGTGCTGCTAACAGATCTTTCTGAGGTGATTCATTTTTTTCTTCTATGGAATTTGATTTGGTTGTTTCTTCTAATTGTTTCCCTACAATTTATTTTGTATTACTTTCTTCCTTTTTATTACTCATGTATCTCTTTCAGGGATTTCTTGATGATGATGGGATTCTATATCCAAAAATAGGAAAATTTTGAGAACTAATTTTGGTGTATCTACCTCTACTACCCCTAGGTCTCATCAAAAACTTCTTCTGAGAATGACAAATTTCTGATTCAATAACTACTCTATTTACCAAATCAAACCAAAAATACTTAAACAACAAATATATTTGAAAGAACCTGTTATAACATGTGCGCAGGTTCTTACCTCTTGTCTTATCGTTCCTTCTCCTCCTCCTATAGAAACTAATCACACTCAACAGAAAACAACTCCTAGATTAATAAAAATACATTTAAATACTATCTTACCTTTGAACAACTCCTCGACAATGATGCAAAAAATGTTAGGTAAAATATATCACCGTTAATTAAATTGTCAACCGAGGTTAGTAAACTTTGATTTGCTACACTATTTGTGCTAGGTAAGATGAACTAACCTAAGATCCTATGATAATTTCATAAAAAATGACAAGTTAAATTCTTATTGCTTCCAACAAATTAACAATCTATGTTATGCTATCTTATTTCTTGCTCAAGAAATATAAAAGAAAGAAAGTATACATATATATAGTCTACTTTTACAGAAAATCATTCAATTCTTTGCTATGTGACATCAAGGTTCAAAAAGAATATTTTAAATCCAAGTTTAAATACTTAATAAAATTACTCTGTTTTATAACCCTAGAAAACAAAACTGCTTCTGTTTTATATTCCTAGAAAATGACACTACTAGTGAACTAAAATAATCAAAACTCTAAAATGACTTAATCTTCCAAAGTAAGATACCCAATCAGCAAAGAGACAAATCTGACTACAAAATTGAAACTCCTTTCAGTCTAATAGAACAATTGTCACAAACTCTATAAAATATCAATGAACTAACTACATGCAATCATCCTCAAACTCTCGAACTGGGAATTAAATCAGGAGACACAAATCAGCACTGAGTCTTTCTATCATCAATCATTCTTTTGGGAATCTTCTTACCATCTAACTTAAGTGAAATGGGAATATTTAAATCAAGGAACGTCACTCAAATGTAATTCATAACTTCGATCTCATTTAACAATCCTTTCAACCTATCTATTTTCTTAGCTAAACTCGATTTAAGTACAAAATACAATCTTCAAATGATGTAATATCAAACAATATCAAAATTATTTTCTGGCCAAAATATTTTACTCTGTGTAAACCAGTCCTATAGCATTCCTTGGTTACAATAAGAGCACTCCAAGCTATTTTTCTCTACCCTATTCGTAGATCTAATATTTCAAAATGAACTTAACTGATTGTATGAGGAAAATCAATCTAAACTCCAATGTAAATCCTGATATTAATGCAAACCAAGAGTAAAGGATAAGTTACATGAAATCTACATCATTTAACCTCCAATTTGTTGAAACCCTTCTTGTTCTATTTTCGTTTATGGAAACCCTCAATAACAATAAACAAAATAGTAATAATCAAATGATACATAAAAAGGAACTCTTACAATAATCTATGCAAATGACGATATTCACAAGAAATGTACCAACAACGTATGAAGGTGCCCCCCCCTCCAAACGTTGTTCATGAAATGAATAAAAACTTAAAACAAGATTTAATTATCAGCTAGAAAATGTATCACATAATAGTTTTTATCCTTTTTCTTCTGTTAAAACTGCTATCAAATATATATATAGGCTACAACATATGGTTTTGCCACTGAAAGGGTCGACCCTTCAAATAGTCATAAGATCTAAAAGATAACAGGTGCAACAGAGGCCTTTCTCTAAGCAACACACTCTAAATTGAGTGGATTCTCCCACATCTCTGGCTATAATCTCCATACCACTCATAGAAAGGTCGGAACTTCTTGAGGGATCCGCATAATAACTTCTTTAGCTGTGAATCTTCACGGTATTACATGACCAAGTCGTAAATATACCCTTTTTTTATCTTTCCCTGATTTTAAACATTTGTCATGTTATTGACTGTTGTTGGATGAGGTACCAGATTGGGTGTAAGACCGGGTACCAGATTGAGTGAGATTGGGTACCAAATCGGTGGAAGAAATATGAAATATAACCAAAGAGCTAAACCCCAAGCAATTTAATATTAGATATAATATTTTAAACTTATCCAAATAAAAATGAAATAATGATAAGATTATACCTTGTTATGAATATTCATGGAAAAACCTTTAAACCCATGCAAATGATGTCTAAGTAATGATACTTTGGAGAAAATTCTTGTAAAATACTTAAATTCCAGATCTAATGTAACGATAAAACATGGCAAAATAGAGGGCCATCAGTCATATGGTCACATAGTAATAAAACAATAAAACTAATAAGGTTAGGTCATCCTACCAAAGGTGGTTAAGATACCAGACACAATTGGGGTGCTAGGACCAAGTATAAGATGAAGGACCATAAGTCAACCAAAGGGGTCACAACAATATGGTAAGGCAACCCCCATGCCCACAAGACCAAGGTGTACATAAAGGTGGAGAAACAACCCCTTTTACCCATAGGACCAACAAGACCAATTCCTTTAATATTTTCTCTCTCTCAAGGTATATTGTTACATATATTTGTAACATCACTGTATAAACAAAACTAAAAAACAAAGCTAGATCCAGAAAAGTACTGTTGTAATAAATTCAACATAATTTTAATCTCTTTCAACTTTAACACTCCACTGGTCATTGCGTTAAAGTTGGTCCTTGAGATGAATTATCAATTCCAAGGACATAAACAATAACAAAATTACAATGAAGCTAAACCAATGAACATTAATTAATGAACAATAGTAATTCTAGTTAGATCTAGTTTGGATCTTCCTTATACTTAGACATTTTGAGTCATCTCTTGCCATTGTAAGGACAATCTATCAAAAGACATACCTTGAGAGAGAGAGAGTTAGAATGATGATGGTTTATGTTAGCTACACATAGTAATAACAAAACATCCCAGTCACCAAGAGTAAAGACCCTAACAGTAGATATAATCAGTCCCACGTATAATTAGATATCCTAAACCCTAAACCATAGTGCCAAATATAAGATAGTCCACAACCAAGCCCTAGAAGGCTTGTACAGATCATGGCTTGCCCTCAGAGGGATTATAGAGTCACCACCCAACCCTAGAGGGATTAAATAATCCACGAACTACCTTGGGAAGATCACAACACAAGTCTAGCACCCCTAGAAGAGGTGCCACCCAAGATAACATACCAAGAGAGGAGGCAGGGAGACCATGACTCAGTCAAGGAAGACTCCAAGAAGTCATGACCTAGCTTGCAAGTCAAGAAAACAATCATGAATTAGTCATGAGGGTTCATGATCAGTCACAACCTACTTAAGAAGGTCATAAGACAGTCGCCAACAATGATGGCCTGCCCAAAGAGGTCACCAAATAGTCACTTACAGTCACGGTCTACCCAATAAGGGACAGTACGGTCACAACTCACTCCACAAGGAGAAGAGAGCATCAAAGGTACAGAAACATCCACTTTACAACAACAATAACCCTAGACATCCAACAAATATAAGATCATTTTCATATCTTTCAACTTTAACACTCCCTCCAAGTGAAATTTGGACATAGCCCAACATGAACAACTATTTCATATGACCTTCAAATACATAACCAAACCATTAAAATCTTACTCGTAATTTAGGTTTGGGTTTTTTTAAGGAAATAATGTTAATCTTGAAAGTTTGCTCTATGTTCAATTCTGAAATATTTTAGGAGAACATTCTATTGATTTTATGAATCCATCCTTCAAAAAATAACAAGATGTTGGTCCCAGTGGTGGATCTAGAAACGTTTTGCATCCCTAAACCAACTAAATGCTTAGTAGTGATATTAACATGGATACTACTGAAATATGCCTCAATACATTCAAAGCTTTGTAGGTTCATGAAGGAACACACCATTCAAAATATACTTGAGACATTAATTTGTGTCCTACAACTATGTAAGCATCCAAGATTTGACTCATACAAATATTTAGAAACGACCTAAAAACTTCTTGTTGTTTAAGGCTTCCCTTGTCCACAATAAACACAGAAGTAACCTAAAAATACATTCTTATCCTACTGCAAGTAGTGAAATATCTTTTTTATCCCAAGAATGTTCAACAGGCTCAAATTTCTGTAGTAAATCTTTGCCATCATAAGTTGAAAATTCCCCTTATCACCCCTTTGCAAACAAGGAGTGACAATATGTATCTATGCCCATGATGTAAAATTCAAAGAAATGCACATGTTATTTTCTCCACCAAACATGGTCCATTCCTTAGACTTCAATCCCATTAGGAGGAGTTCTTAACAAGAAGATGCTTAGCATAAGTTTATAAAAGAAACAAGGACTAAATAGTCTTGAAAACTCCAAGAGTTGGTGCTGAGGACGATACATATTTGTAACGGATCAATACAACACACCTCTCCAAATAGACATCACACTTTTTGAATGTTAGTTTAGAGATAATACCAAATGTTAATTAGGGCACCCTCAAAGTGTGACGTACCTCCAAGGTGGGATAGACATAAACATAAAACTTTTAATTATGAATGGTTTCTCCATGAGTAATTTAGTAATGCATCTTAACGATGAACGTCCTCATATATCGATGAATTGTCTTTTTGGTTGGTACCAAATGAGTCCTACAAATGTTTCTCATATGTTTGCTCTTGCTCTACCCATGACATAAGATGAAATTTGAATAATTTGAGGTAGCGAAGGTGTTGGATGTCCCTTCTTGCATGCCCCTTAATCATAGAAAAAATAATTCCTAGGTTTCTTACAATTTAAAAGACGTCCAGGGTATGAAATATACAAATACAAAATGCCCAAAAAGACCTTGATGGTGTTGTTTCTTCATCCATTGATACAAATCTAAACAAAATTCCAAGGGTTTCACCGTAAATTCAGCGTAAATTCAAAATCCCAATTCAGTATTACCCCTTGGATGTAAAACCGTCACCTATCAAGTTTCATCCAAGATGAACTCTGAGCTCCAACAAAAACAATAACCCTAAATGTTTCCTCAAAGTTGTACCATGGTCAAATAATGGCATGTGTGAGCTCCAAATCAAAATGAGAACTCTGAGCTCCAAATGGAAATGAAAACCATGATTTGCAAATTGAAATGTTAACAGTGAGCTCCGACCTGTGAGCTCCAACCCTAAGCTGTGAATCAAAATGAGAACCTTGTTCTGCAAATGAAAAATAGAATCGTGAGCTCCAAATTCAAATGATAAGGATCATGATGTTCATAGAATATGTAACTATGCATAATGAATACAAGTCTATTATATCACATTATATATAGTAACTATGTAACTATGCCTAAGTTAGCGATAATGAATAAAGCATTATCATGGCGCCTTCCTTTCCAAAGGGAAGGTGTGCTTCCTCCAATAACAAAAATATTTTCCATGACCTTTAAAATTTATGGTAGGGCCTATTGGAAATGACAACATGCCTCTTGTTAATGGGGAAGCCTCATGTGGCCCCTTCAATTGAACGATTGAGGGAAGGTGACTTTTACTTTTTTTTTCTTCTTTTAATATATAATAGCCTTTTTTCATCTTTTGGGTTTTTTAGAAATATTTTACTTATTTTGTTATGTTTTTATTAATTTTTCTTACATGCATATCTACCTACATAAATATATAACTTGTTTCAATTTTTTTTATTGATTTAAGGTGTTTTTTAAAGAAAAAAGTTAATATATTTCTTTGAGGCGAGGCAGAGTGTTTGGTTAATATTTTTAAATTTTATGTGTGTGTGTAGTGGCTTGTGAATCATCGATTAAAGATTATGCAATGATATTGAATAGTTTATCTAAGAAATATTCCTATTATATCACATTGTCTATAATCAAAGGCCAACAACATAGTTATTTATGGAAATAGGGTGGGAAAAGTTAATTCTTTCCAATAAAGTTGATACATAATATAAGAAAAGGATGCAAGATCACCCAAAATACATTGATGGCTAATGACGTCCATAACATTGAGCCTTAACTTCAAAGGGGTAGAATAATGGAGACATGGAACCACTAGTTTATCTAATTCAAAGTTAATGTCCTTAGAGTTTAATGGGTTCAAACTTTCATTGGCCTTACAATGGGAAGGCCAAATGGGGATTGACGAGCCAGTAAAAGTGGAAGGTGTGTCCTCTTATCTTGTGTATTGTGACTTATAAGTGATGTAGATAGGTTAGTATGACATGTCCAACTTTTGTTGGAACCACCACCCAAACAAAACCCAAGGATCTATTCTAATATAATGTTGGTTTCCTTAACGAGAATAATGGAAGTGTCTATTTTTATTATGCAAGTTTATTTTACGGTTTGTTTTGAATAAAAATCTTAGATTCGTGTTCTCTATGCTCTCTACATGAATTGATACTTGCATGGGGAATATACTAGCATTTTTGATAAATGATTTCTTAATATGGTGTGTAATGTATGCTATTGATGTGTTATATTTAATAAAATATTAAAAGGAAACTTTGTTCAAATACAACAAAAAATTTCTTAAGAACACTTCCATCACTTTAACACATTTATTCGATAAAAGAACACTTTCATCACTTTCACACATTTATTTGATAAGTTTCTTATTTGATTGTCGAATATTGTTTTGTGTGAGTCATGTTTGAGTCTCGAACCCCTCCTATACCGTCATTGCATGTGTCCAATCTAGCCATGAAAAAATTTTGTCCATAAAAGCACAAATTAAAAGAATCTCAACGTTGGCCCCTTTCGCATGCCATTAATGATATATAGTACTATTGGGTGAGTGAGTCATATTTGAGTCTGAAAATCCTCCCACATCGTGAAGGAATGAGAACAGTCTTCCTAGGTCAAATTTCAGTGGATACTGAAACACATTTTAGAAATTCAACATTGGCCCCGTTGAGAGTTGGTCATTGACGTTGTTGGCCACGTCTATTGAAAGTGCAATGTCTTTTAGTTTCTCCTTTTAAAGTTGGTTCGAGATGCACATTCCCGCATCTAATGCAAGGGAAATAAAGTTGATAAACAAGATTCATCATCTATTTCAAAATGAAATGTTGTCTACAACCAAGGTTCATCGGTTTCAAAATGAAATTGTCACAAACTCTATAAATGGGAGTATAGTTTTGTTCCTATGATGATGATGATGACGACGATGATGATGATGACAATGAGGATGATGATGGTGAGGATGATGATAATGACGATAATGATGATGGGGATAATGATGACGATGACGATGACAATGATGAGGACGTGGGATGATGATGACGATAATGAGGATGAGGATGAGGATGATGATGGCGATGACAAGGTGATGAGGAGGAGGAGGAGGAGGAGGAGGATCAGGAGGATAATGATGATAATGATGATGAAGATGATGAAGATGATGATGAGGATGAGGATGGGGATGATGATGAAGATGAGGGCAATAATGATGATGAGGATGATGATGATGATGACGATAATGAGGATGAGGATCAATATGATGATGATGGCAATGACAAGGTGATGATGATGATGATGATGATGATGATGATGATGAGGATGAGGACAAGGACAAGGACGAGGATGATGATGAGGATGATAATAGTGATGCGATGATGATGATGACAATGAGGATGATGGTGGTGATGATGATGATGATGATGATGATGATGACAAGGTGGTGATGAGGATGATGATGATGATGAAAAATATGATGATGATGATGTTACAGATGATGAGGATAAGGATTATGATAAGGATGATGATGATCACCACGTGATGGTGAGGATGACGATGATGATGAATAAGTTGTTGATGATGATAACAAAGATGATGACAAAAATGAATATGATGATGATGTTGACGATGATGATGATGACGATGATGATGATGATGATGATGACAATGGAGATTATGATGACGACGATGATGATGATAACAATGATGACGATGACGACGAGGATGATGATGATGATGATGATGAAAATGAGGATGAGGATGAGGATGATGATGAGGACGATAATGAGAATGAGGATGATGATGATGATGACGATGACAAGTCTATGATGAGGATGATGATGATGATGACGACAATGAGGATGATGACGATGATGATGATGATTACGATAAGAATAATGATGAGGATGATGATGCAAATGGAAAATTGATGATGAGGATGAGGATGAGGATGAGTATGAGGATGAGGATGAGGATGAGGATGATGATGATGATGAGGATGAAGATGATGATGATAATAATGATGATGATGAGGATGGTGAGGATGATGATAATGATGATGGTGATGATGAGGATGATGATGGTGATGATAATGATCACCATATGATGGTGCAGATGATGACGATGATGATAATAATGATGATGATGATGATGATAATGAGGACGGAAATGAAAATGAGGATGAGGATGATGTTGACAATGAGTATGATGACCATGATGAGGATGATGATAATGATGAAGATGAAAATTATGGGGATGATGATGATGAATATGATGGTGACGATGACGATGATGACGCTGAGGATAATGATAAAGATGATAACGATGATGATGTTAACAATGAGAATAATGACTATGAGGATGATGAAAATGATGAAGACAACAATGATAGGTATGATGACGATGATGACGAAGATGATGATGATGATTATTATTCCAATGATGATGATGAATATGATGATGATGATGATGATGAAGATGAGGATGATGATGAAAATGAAAATGAGTGCATTGCATTACCTAGATTCTCTTTGTTTCAAGAATAATTTAATATTCTATACTAAATAGGGAAAACCAGGTGAAGGTGGAAGCTCATTTGACCCCCCCCCCCTCACATCACTCTCAATTCCCCATAATCGAACAAAATATATGTACACCAAAGTAATTTATTGTGTTTTTTGTCATACTTAAGAAGCAATGATTCTTATAGCATAATCCAACATACAAGAAAATGGAAAAAAACTTAAAATACCTCATATATAGAGTAGAGAATATATATTAAGTCATACCTCATACAATTCAATGGACTTCATAATATTATTCATTAAATTCATCATCTGTATAATCCGATCCAGTTTCAACATTGTAAGGATTGATCATATAATCATTGTCATTGATGTCAGTTCCGATCATCATGTCATCGTCGATATCGTCTTCGTGGAAATTGTCTTTTAAATCATATGATTCAACTCATTCTTCATCTTCCTTGGGCATGATGTTCTAACTCATGTTGATTATCCTCAACATCATCTTATTCTTCAAGGCCCTCTTCATTATATTCCTCCACATTATACTTTACTGACCTTTCCCTTGGACCAGGTCTCATGACAAATGACCAACTCTCTCTACCTGGAACCTTAGAGAAAAATACCCGTTCACATTGGCTTGGAAGAACACAGGGATCCATGCTTGGCTCAAATAACCTTGTATTAACCATGGTAAATCCATTATCATTTTAAATATTAGTTCTATTGGGACCACATTGATTCAATCATAACCTATACCTTTTGACACTAAACAAAAATAATTTGAAGCTAAAATCACACTAAATAATATCTTCCAAATACCCATAGTATTAATTTTCTGAGAGTTTTGGATATCTGTCACTTCTAGAGGAAGCATTGGTCACCTCAAATACTGCAGTTGTCCCACAATCAGAAGTTTTGTTTGTTTCATCCAACTCTTTGATGCAAAATTTACGACCATTGTACCACATAGCCTTATGGTGTTTTTCCTGCAATAAGCCATAGACGTAAATATTACATCTAGAATTGATCATGATTACGTGCATATTTATGCTCTGTTGGGAAATAAATCAATGTGCACATCAATATATTTGAAAAAAATGAAATAGTATGGCTAGTTAATATTCTTCATGCTTATTTTTTAAACCATATGCTAAATCAATTTCCCTTTTTGTAAGATTGTTATCTTCATTACGATGAGTTGCTTTAACCAATGAAGCCACACATTCCCATGATATTAAATGACCATATTGTTCACATCGTTCAATCCATACCTTTATGCAATCAAGATTGTTTTCAATGTATAAATGAAGTGCATCCCACTTATGAACAACTTTCATGAAAATAAAATTGCAATTAAGTACAAATGTATATTCACTAAACATGGTATACACTTTTAATTAATGCATATTGAATATTAAAAATGAAATAAGTATGATATATACATAAAAAGAAACAGTAAAATGTATTATAATTAATCTACACTAGCTAATAATTACCTTTCACCTTCCTCAATCTACCTTTCCCAACCAAGTACTCCCCTTCAAAATTGTTATTGGAGTATGGATCACAAATGCAACCTAAATTGTGATTTGATGCTAATTTACGAAGGTATTCACTAATATACATCGTGTTCTTCTATATCATACATCCCTCCACCATAGAACCCTCAATACATGTTCTTTGTCTAACGCAACCCTTCAAAAATTTCAAGTGCCTCTCAACCATTCACATGGACCTTGAGTGTACTAGTCCACACAATTCAATCTCCTCAACTTGGTGTATGAGGTAGTATTCTTTTGCATTGAAAATGTCGAAGGTATATGCTTTTTTATTTCACACATTAGATGAGGAATTTCTCTCCTCTAATAATTTATATCTTCTTTATGTATATGTTTAGATGAAAACCATCTACAAGTGATGCAAACAAATCACGAGATTAAAAAAAACATTATATCACATACAAATTATAGAAATAAATATAAAAGATGAGTTCTAAAATGAATTAAACAAATGTTTTATGCATGCAAAATATCGCTACTTACCTCATGTATTTTCCAAGCTCATATATAACTTATTTTACATTGTTGTCAAAGTTGTCTGTGAGATATAGAGGTAGAACATACTGTAGCAATATAAAAATTGTTTCATTATTTTTTACAAAAGATAGACAACAAAACACCAAAAATATGCACTATAACACACACACACACACACACACACACACACACACACNAATCATGTGTTTTCACCCTTGTAAAATTACCTTTCTTGGTTATGATATTGTTATGTTCGAACAAAATCTAGTGGAGAATTTAATTTTTTGTATGACTTCTTTTACAAAATGGCTTTTTTGCTCCATTAACAATCATGGAAGTGATTTTATATTAAATTTGTCTTTGTTTCTATGTAATTGAACGACATCATTCATTGCATGATTGGATTCCTGAATGTCATTGCAAATTTTGACAATTTTTTCTTTATTGCTTCTTCGATCCAATATTCACCATAATGTTTTAGCCACATTCTTTCCGATATGCATTGTATCAAACATATGAGCAATTTGTAGGTGCTCATAGTAGGGAAACCTATTAAATTTCTTAGAATAAATTTTCATTCCTCATGGAATCCCATTAACGCCTTCATGATCATGATGACCATCATGAATCATAGTTTATAAATAATTTATAGAAATCAATGAAAATTACAGTAAACACCACATAATAATACAAAATCCAAAACATTTCATATATATCATAATAGATAGAAAATTTGATCTGTATGCATCTTGACAATTTCTATTATATTGCAGTTTGATCTATATGTACCTTGATCTATATGGTTTTAATGCATCTCTTGCTTCCCATTGAATATGTGTTTTTTGGTAGTTCGATACCTATGATTCTTAGAGAGGAAGTGGCTACACTCATCAAACACCTCATTTCATAAAATTTTTGAATGATAGGATTTCATCTTAGGACCACAAACTAGACATTCAAATTTTTCCTTTGTTTGAAGACCTACATAAAGAGATGGATTAACTATGTCAATTATAATTATATAAAATGAATCAATTATTTAAAAAACATGCATGCATAATATATCAACTTCATAAAATTAAATACTATTAAAGTTGACATTATAATTACATACCGCAAAAATTGGTTAACCCTGGGGCATTATGTACTATCCATACAAGCATTGCATGGAATTGAAATCGAATTTGTCTTATTGGTCTAGATACATCATACATAGTGATGACAATCCATGGATTTAATAGTTCATCAATAAGAGGCTAGATATATATATTCATATCTTTAACTTGGTACTTACCTGATTGATTTGAACATTTAAAATATATAATTATTACAACTATTAATATATATAAATAATACACAAGAGTAAAAGAAAAAATATATATGACATTATGCAACAAAATACGACAAATGAGATGCCACTACATTAAAAAAAATTGTTCTAGACACATACCTGGAATAATCATTACCAACATTATATGCTCCCTCTTTATTGACATCCACAGATGAATGTTATTGTTGATAACAAAAATAGGCCACACCGAGTAAATAGATCTCTTCTCTGCAAATGGATTGACACCATCTGTTGTCAAAGAAATCCTAACATTACGCGGTTCTTCTTTAAAGTGTGGCCATTTTTCCTCCATATCTCTAAATGCAAAACCATCTGTAGGCATTTGAAGAATGTCATCTTGACTTATATTATGTGCATGATAATCCATACATTGTGCTATGTTTTTTCACCTAAACAATCGTTACAAATGTGTAATAATGGGAATATAACGAAGAGCCTTGCAATGAACCTTTTTTGTTACTTGATATGTTTGATATATACTAATATGGCATTCCTGGCATTCTATTCAAATTCATGTTGTTTATAATATATATTATGATCATTCGGGCATGCATCAATTGCTTCATACTACATTCCAATTTCTTTCATGATAACAAATAAATCTCGATATGTGCAAGGTAAAATATTTAACAGTGTTAACAAAAATTCAGCTATCAAGCTACAACAAATTAAAGTAAAAAACTAGTTAATATAATATATAAATAATATTAATGAAACATGTTTCATCAGTATTAATTTTACTTATGAATTAACAATAAAATTATCAGAGGAACAAAGATAACCTTTATCATGATTATGTATATGTGATGGAATATATGACATACCTTAACATCTGTGTGACTTGTGACTGATGTTTTTGAAAGACATAAGATATTTCCACCCAAAAAATGTATCCTAAATAAGAAATGAATTAAAATTTAATTAACATCACTAATCAAATATTTAGTCAAACCCCTATTTCCCTCTGATTTTTTTTCCGATTGCACAAAAAAAATGTGGAGTTTGGCCTAGGATTCGATTTAGGGTTAATTCAAAATTTTCAAAAGAGGATAACAATGGAAAAACCCCTACAATTGCATTTTTCATTTTTCCCGAAATTATCAGACCCAAAATATGTTTGCAAATAAAATCTGTCTCTTTTTTGAATCTACCCTACTTCAGCAAAATCGATGAGCCTGTCACTAGGTCTATGATCAAACCAAATAATATTTTGTTGAAATCCTCTAAAAAAAATTGATTTTATCATGATCGATTGGTAAGAATTTTTTTTTCCAGATTTAGGTGCCCTAGGTTATATATATTCAAATTTGTTTTTATGTTTCAGAGCTGATTGTAAGTACAGAGGAACATTTTATTGCTTACAAAATATGCATCGTAGAGGAACCCTCTATTGCTTAAAAATTACATATTTTGTTTTATATCTTACCCTGAACAAAATATCAAAGTCATGACGTGCTTTAGACCTTACCTAACTTGAAAGAAATATGTGAACTCATTAACGCATTAGCTCTTCGATCAAACCAAATCGGACCACGTTGAAATCCTCTTTTTAAATTTGTGAACCATTGATCTACCGGAAAATATGAAAGCTGTAGGAAGGGAATTATATAGTGGAACAATCAAAGAGAATGTACATTGAACAGAAAATTCATGCCACAAATTTCAGATAAATCGGACAAGAATTAATTAGATAATCACAACATTAATTTTCATTCATTAATCAATAATACAATGATTATACAATAAACATAATTCTCCATGGATAGGATTCGAATCTACCAGCTCATGTTGACTGAATATCTAACTAAAGCTAACTGAATAGCTAACTCAGTGTGTCTAAATCATTGTTGGAGGGTCACTAGTCTAACTCTGGATGTCTAAATCAGTCTACGATCAGTTAACTGATGAGGTGGGTGGAAAAGGGAGCCACTCTTGCTTCATGCATGCATAACTGGTGCTAGGATAACTGAAAGTGATCTAATTGATTGTAACCGGAGGTTGACTCAACATAACTACTTACCTACCACAACCAACTGATGGAGGTTGTTGGTGGTACTCATAGTGGGCTCCTATAATGTAGGGATTTGCCTTGGTGGCATCGGTGGAACCAATGGCACTGCTAGCACCGATGGCACCAATGGCACCAGTGGCACCAGTGGCACTAGTGGAAGCAATGGCACCGGTGGCACTAGTGGAACCAATGGCACCAGTGGCACTAGTGGAACCAATGGCACCAGTGGCACCAAAACTCCACTAAGGTGTTAAATGACCTCCCAAGATAGGCAACATGACAAAATAGACTATATTGGACAGAGGATTATTATTAATCCCAACAGTACCCCCCTTTAATCCTAACTTTGGAGAACTTGGGCCTTGGAAACTAGGCCAAAAGTCACCCATACAATCTAAAAGACATAAAATAAACTGCTTAATAAAATAAGAAAAATTGGTAAAACCTCGTGGGAAACCCCCCAACACAAAATAAGAAGGAATTATGAAACAAGCTATACTACTTAAGAGAAAAAAAATTCTTTTTGAGAAAAAACTTGTGAAAAAATTGTTGCAATTTGCAACTCTGTGGAGCAGCCATGTAGAATGATGGTTCTTCTATGCATCAACATCTTAGGATTGTGCATGTGAACCTTTCCATCTTCTTCTTATCTGTTGAATGTTTCTTTTGTCTCTTATTTCTGGAAGAGGAATGGAATGATCCATTTTGTTCATCAGTGGACCAAATTGTGGATCATTCACTATCATCAAGAAGCATCTTTGTGAAAGTTTGTTGCACCACTCTGTAGGTAGGGAATCTATATGAGAGAGTGCAACATTTTCATTCTGATACTGGTATCTCATTCTTCTTTTATCATCTGGATCCCCAGCTGCTTCAATGAGCTTTTCAGCCCATTTAGGCTTCTAATTTGGAATAGGAGCTGGATCTAGATCTAGATCATCTTGAGGTACAATCTCAATATCAAGATCATTCTGATATTGTTCCTCATCTTCTGAAACTGAAATATTAGACAACATATCATAATATACAAATGGAGATGAAAGAGATTTTTTACCTTCCCTTTCAAATGGCTGTTGAGATTGTGCTGGAGCTGAGTATGGCATAAAGAGTGAGAATTCATATTCCTTTGAGGCATGGTTTGCAACACCCTTATATATAATATTCCCAGTTGATATATCTCATATCTCCATCAATTCAGGACAAAATACAACTTGCTTTGGCAAGCTAGTATGTGTCATCTGATAAACAAATAAAAATTTGTTGCAAGAGAGGGCACATAGAGTACATTCTTGAACTCTCCATGATGGATTTTAATAGAACCTCTATCTATTGCTAGGATCTGCGAGTTATCCCGCATATGAATTCTAGGTCCTTCATAGAGATTCAAAGTGGTGAAGGATTCCCTAGAGGCAACCATGTGGTTGGATGCTCCAGAATCTATCAAATAAGCCTTCGACTGAGAGGCTTTCCTTCAAGGCATGGAACCTCTCATGATCTTCTGTTGGTTGTACAACATCAGACTTCTTTTCTCCTTGTGGAAGGGAAATATTTTTCAGTTCAAGGAGTGTTGAGAGATGGTCGATGGTATTCTTCATGCACTAACTTTCTCGATGAAAGCCTCTCATATAGTATGGACATATAATATTGTCAAATTATTTTTGGGAACCCGGTGATCCATTAGAAGATTCATGATTCTCCTTTGGCTTAGAATCAATGTTTTTGGTCTCCTTCCCTTTGTGCTTCCCTCTTTCTTGCACATTGTTTGAGTCTGTCACTAAGAGTGCTTGATTCTTTGAGGTATGAATCACTCCCATTTGAACCAAGTTATCTTTCTCTTGTATTAAGGACTCAACAAAAGCATCTAGAGAAGGAATCTTCCAATTAGGGATGGAAGCTCTTCCGAAATGGAATGTAGATACAAAGACTTAGTACTTTGAACCAAGCTTGCTCAGTACTGAAAGCACAAGCTTCTCATCTTTCCTCTCTAATCCACATTATTTGCATTGTAGTACTAGTGACTTCTATTTAGTAAAGAATTGTTGAATAGATTCAAAACTGCTGGGTTGTAGAGAAATGAGCTCATTCTAAAAAATATGCCCTCGAATCTCATCTTGTTTTCCAAACAAATATTCAAGCTTATTCTAAGCTTCCTTCGGAGTCCTTAGTCCTTCAATGTGGAACAAAAGATCCCAGGAGATATGAGTGCACATGAAGCCAAAGGCCTCATCAAGCTGATTCAAAAAATTTCTCAACATACTGTTGGGGCTCAGTTTCTCTTCCCATTGTCATCCTAAATAGATGAAGCTTGCACAAGGCTACCTACATATCTTCCCTCCAATTAGTGTAGTTGAAGGGCATAAGGATTCAGGGTATGAGAGCTAAAGAATTCGTCTTTTTGTATGTTGATCAGTCATTTCCTCAAGAAGCTATGTATGTAATTGAAAATATCATTGCAAAACCAATTCAATTCACAATCATATGTCAGTTCAAGACTTTCCACCTTGACATGTACACTTTCTTAGAGTCTGTCACACCTGGATAGACTTCTATGGACAGAATCCAAAGGGAGCAATGCTATGATTCCAGGATTTATGTGGAAAATCGGTTGCTTTTGGTGTACAATGGATATTAGACAAGACTTGTTGTTAGCTTGAACAAGGATCTGATACCATGTTAAATTTGTGAATCATTGATCTACAGTAAAATATGAAAGTTGTAGGAAGGGAATTATGCAGTAGAATAATCAAAGAGAATGCACACTGAACTTGAAATTCATGCCACAAATTTCTGATAAATCAGACAAGAATTGCTCAGATAATCACAACATTAGTCCTCATTCATTAATCATTAATACAATGATTATACAATAAATATAATTTGAATGCCATGGATAGGGATTCAAATCTACAAGCTCAAGTTGACTGAATAGCTAAATTAGCGTGTCTAAATCACTGTTGGAGGCACACTAGTCTAACTCAGGATGTATGAATCAGCCTACAATAAGTTAACTGATGAGGTAGGTGGAAAATGGAACCACTCTCCCTTCATGCATGCATAACTGGTGCTAGGCTAACTGAAATTAATCTAACTGATTGTAACTGGAGGTCGACTCGGCATAACTACTTACCTACCACAACCAACTGATGGAGGTTGTTGGTGGCACTTATAGTGGGATCCTATAATGTAGAGATTGGAATTGGTGGCACCAATGGAACCACTGACACCGGTGACATCAATGCCACCAATGGAAGTAGTCGCACTGGTGGCACTAATATTCATGGTGGCACCAAAACTCCAGTAAGGTGATAAATGACCTAAGCTAGGATATATGACAAAATAGACTATATTAGACAAAGGATGATTCGTAATCCCAACACATCTGAGAAAAAATATGGTGTAGTGATACAACTGATAAATATTTTTTCCCAGTTTTATGTGCTTAAAAAAATTTACTTTCTTACCCTACCTAAACAAAATCCACAAACCCATCAACGGGTATGAGATCAAATGAAAATTGATTGCATTTAAATCTTATGAAAAACAATTCATGGTATAGTGATCGATTAACAATATTTATTTTTTAAAATTTTTTGGTTAATTGGATGGTGTAGTGATGGACTGCTTATATACCAATTGATTCAATACATAAGGTCTTTGATCAAACCAAATTGGACTGCATTGAAATCCTTCGAGAAAAATCAATGGTGTTGTGATAGGACGGGTAAGTGTGTTTGTTTGTTTTTTTCTTTTCTTTTGGTTTTTAGTTTTTTGTGCTTAAAAAAATTACATTCTTACCCTGCTTGAACAAAATCTATGAACCCATCAACAGGTTTTTGATCAAACCTAAATTGATTGCCTTGAAATGTTATGAAAATCATTGATGGTATAGTGATAGACTAACAATGTTTTTTTTCTTTTCTTGTTAATTGACTGGTGCAGTAATGAACCAATTTTTGGCCAATTGATTGTTGTTTTGATTTATATGATAAAATTCTACGAATTCCAAGTCTGATATGAAGGATAAGATTTTTTTTGGATTCTCCCAAGATCAATAGAGTCTCATTTCCTAAATCTTGCGCATTTTATTGATTACAATCCAAGAGTCGCCAAAGCCAATCCATTCTACTTGATTATTCATTTTTTTGCCCAATACCTAAGAATAAGAATATATGATATTTCAACCTAGGTCAAAGATAACCCCTTACCCCCTGCCACCCCTATGCATTATTTGTATTTAAGCAATCTAATTTATCAGATACTATATATGTAGAGTAATGAGCTTCTCCCTTTATTATTTGCTGCAGAATTAGTTTGGACCATCTTTATGGGAATCTAAAAGCTTGGTTGGAAGGAGAAAATAGATCAATTTTTTTTACTATATGTTAGAATTTATGTAGTATTTATATTATTCCTTTATCAATACTCTATTTTTTTAGTCTTCATTTCCAATTAAGAGATAATGTGTAACCTGTGTAGGCCATTTTGGCTTCTTGTCGTGATTGCAGAATTTTAGGTTTTATAAATTTGATCATGTTCAATACATATCCTATTCTATTGCGACTTAAAGAATGGAAGTAATTACCTCTAGAGGTTGCGGAAGAAGATGTTTGAATGCTGAAGAGGACGATGAACCAGAAAAGAGATGAAAAATGAAGCAACAATTGTTTATATAACAACAAAAGTCATGAAAATTATATAGAATTGCAAAAACTGATTCTTGGAGTGACGATGATGTATCCAATGGTAATGATGTTGAGAACCAACCTAATGATATGGAAATACCTTATCAAATCCGAGGTCGTTCAAATCTTCAACATGTTAAGGGAAAGGATCCAAACTTTGATACAATTTCTCTTCTTAAAGGAGAAAATGGTTTAGAATAAATCATTATCTGGAAAGTTATAGATGAATCACATACATGAAATGTAGAGTTGACAACATTGGATCCTTGTGGCAATGATCCAATTCTTTACACTATCAATATCAATGACACATGGACACATACTATGGGTGATGTCCTTCCTGTTCAAATGGTTTATGCAGATGAAAGTGGAAACATTATGTTGCACCATCCCTCACTTTCTGAAATAAAATTAAAATTACCTTCAAGTGGGATAGATGAAAATCATAAACTACAATCAACTGGAGTCATCAAGTGAGGGTTTTATATGGGATCTTGTTTATATGTGACTCCCCTATTGACTAAAAACGGTCATTTTGTGAAGATTGGTAGAAATAAATTCATTCAATTAGATGGGCTATTGGTGCGTAGCACAAATCCATTTGACTCTTACCATAAAGGAATGCATGTGTCTGTATTTATTACTAAAAGCTTCCTAGAATGTCTGAAGACTAGTCATTGAAAATTCCATATCCTGTAGAAGTGTTGGATTGTGAAGTAGATGTTTCAACTGGTGAAACATTTTGTTGGATAAGAATATTTGAAAATCATGTAGATGTTTTTGGTAGATGCCACTATATTCCTGAAGGTGTGAATTTGCATCCATATGAGGTGTTCTACACAAAACAAGTTCTTTTGATACCAAATGAAATAATTGATGGTGAGTACACATGTGTATCTTTTTATATATATTCTTCAGCTCATATATAAAAAAATTATTTAGAGTATTTAATGTTATATTTTGTTGTATTGTAGGCATTGTTGATGTTTTCTTTACTGTGATCTCTATTAAAAGGTGGGGTACTAGCAGTTGAAAAGGGAAATCTATTTTTTGTCGTTTTATTGCTACAAATGATGATAAACACACCACTTTTCAACTTCTTGCAACAAAAGGTGACAATGAAGTTGTGACTGCTGGATTAGCTTCCTCTATATAATATGGAACACATAATGCATTGCCATCATATATCAAAGTATTCCATCCCAATCGAGTACATTGTCACAATATTCATCTTCTTTCCTACAAAATTTTCAATCACATAAGGTCTTAAGACATTATACGTAGTGAATCTTACATGGAAATTCCTTGTTCAAATGAAAGTTTCATGGTTACTTTTGAACTGATTGCAATGCATTATATACCTCCTAGGATTGTAAAGAAGAATAATTCTCTAGAGTTCAACATAGAAGGCTATGAGAATCTTAAGGAGGCAGTTTTCTATACATGGTCAACATTTCCTGACAGATATCAACCAATTTCAAGCTCATGTGATCAAACTCAACCTCTTGGTAAATGGAGAGGGACCAAAATTTAGATTTCACTATTTGTATAATATCCTACAACCTCGTGTACAAGTACACTTTTCATGGGATTCACACCAATGGGATCCTGTCCATCAGTGTCATGGATTAGGGATGAGGACTGGTGTACCCCATTTGGATTTGTAAATATTTTTCCTTTAATTAATAAATTTTATACTATTTGGTGTAATATGTATGGTGACTTATATCATTTAGTATATATGAATTATTTATTTCTTGCGTTCAATTGTTCTATTATTTTAATGTTATGCTATGAATGGTTTTTCTTTTCCATAAATTTTTTCTTTATATATGAAATTTGAATGTTTGAAACAATGATATACATTTTGTAGCTTGTGGTATATTGAGAAGATGGTGTTTATTGTCTTCAAACTGTCCTAAAAGATACTCATTTTAGTATTCTATAATCATCAAAACATGCCCTGCTCATATCTACACTTACATAAAACATAAGGTAGATCTTTTGAAGAAAAAAGAAACATACAAAAATGGTATTTTATTCATCTTTGCACGGAAACCCATTTAAAATTAACTCTAGACTACTCTAAATAGTTTGTCTCCCTTCTTAGTATTTAGTTCTGTAGACAATATTTCCTTTTGACAATTACATGAAGTGAAATTTATGTGTATATGCATTCTGGTTCTATATGTTAGTAGCTGCTCCAAGATAAAATGTGTTGATCATTTTGGACTTTCAATCTGCTGAAGAAGCTTGGGGTCTTTTGATGGACCAAACCAGATATTGTTGAAGAATGTATTACATTTATGCTTGAAATTTAATATGATTTTTTTTTCCGAGGAAAAATTGAATGGTTGTTTACCTTTTTAATCCAAGGAATAAATTCACATTATTCAATCTAACACAACAATAAAAACATTCTTCATGTGCTAGTAAGAACATTACATCATCAAATTGAATGATTCAAGTTGAACATTATGTGTTTTAACATTCACCACTACTCCAATTTTCAATTTTACCCTAAAAATTTCTATTGTGAAAAAATACCGAAAATTTGTCATAGTGCACCAAAATTCACACACAGGGTTCAATATTTGGCCTGCTTGAGTGACTCAAATTGAAAAATGTGAGTTTTATTATTCTATGTTTTTTAATATTTTAATATTTTCATTTCATACTTGCAAATACCAGTAAATTTGGATAAGTAATTGTAATTGTTGAAATTGGCTAATTACTGGAAAAATTCCTCAAGTGGCTATGGAAAAATGGTCACCATTTCCTTAATGAGAGAGATAAAATTATTCTAAAATCACAATCCTATAGGTGGATGACTACTGCACCTAAATATAGTCTCAGTTTTGGTAAAAAGTCTCCGGTCAAGAATATATTGGCCTGCCAAAAATAGCCACTCAGCCTATTTTGCACCTAAAATTGTCCTAAATGGAATTAGGCAAATGACCACCATTTCTCACCTAGAAGGGATAAAATATTTATGAGTGCATCATCTTTCAGGTGGAGGATTTACGTAGTTGACTATTGACTCATTCTTTATAAAAATTCTATGTCCAAGAAGATAATGGCCTGCCAAAACAACCAATCAACCTATTTTTCTCCATGCCTGAAAGTACTATCCGTTGGAAAAGTTGGTTAAGTATTGAAAAACTAGCTAAGTAGCCTTGGGAAAATCCCCGCCATTTTCTCCTTGAGAGAGGGAAAATCATTATGTAGGGACCATCATGGAGGTGGATGATTAATTCACTTCACCATTGACTCGATTTTGATAAAAATTCTCTGGTGAAGATTATATTGGCCTGCTAAAATAGTCTTTCAACCCATTTTGCACCTAAATATGGCCTAAATGGGCTTAGGAAAACACCCACCATTTCTTACTAGTGAGGGATAAAATTATTTTGAAAACACAATCTTGCAAGTGGATGATTTATGCACTTGACCATTGGATCATTTTTGGAAAAATGTTTAAGGTTAATAAAATATTGGCCTTCCAAAACAACCACTCAACTTGTTTTGCACCATGCCAAAAAATGCCTTCATTGGTAAGTATTGAGAATCTGGATCAAGTGGCCTTTGGAAAATGCATGCCATTTCCTACTTGGGAGAGAGAAAGTTGTGATGAAGACACCATCATGCAGGTGGATGATTAATGCCCTTCACCATTGGCTCAATTTTTATAAACACTCTAGTAAAGATTATATTGGCCCGCCAAAACAACCTTTCAACCTGTTTTGCACCTAAATATGGCCTAAATGGTGTTAGGAAAATGCCCACCATTTCTCACCAGTGAGGGATAGAATTATTCTAAAAACGTAAGCTTGCAGGTGAATGATTTATGCAATTTACCATTGGATCATTTTTATAAAAATACTAAGGTTAAGATAATTTTGGCCTGCCAAATTAGCCACTCATCCTGTTTTGCACCATGCTAGAAAATGACGCCGTTGGTAAAATTTGACAAGTATTGAAAATTTGGTTCAAGTGGCCTTGGGAAAATGCCCGCAATTTCCTACTCGAGAGAGATAAATTTGTTATGAAGGAACCATCATGGAGGTGGATGATTAATGCACTTCACCATTTACTCAGTTTTTATAAAAAGTATCTGGTAAATAATATATTGGCCTACCAAAACAACCATTTAGCCTTTTTTGCACCTAAATATGGCCTAAATAGACTTAGGCAAATGCCTTCCATTTTTCACCACTGAGAGATAAAATTATTCTGAAAACATAATCTTGCACGTGGATGATTTATGCACTTGACCATTGGATAATGTTTGGAAAAATGTCTAAGGTTAATAAAATATTGGCTTGCCAAAAAAACCACTTAACCTATTTTGCACCATGCCATAAAATTCCCTCGTTGGAAAATTTTGACAAGTATTGAAAATATGGTTCAAGTGGCCTTGGGAAAATGCCCTTCATTTCCTACCTGAGAGAGAGAAAGTTGTTATGAAGGCACCATCATGCAAGTGGATGATTAATTCTCTTCACCATTGGCTCAATTTTTATAAGTAGTCTCCAGTGAAGAATATATTGGCTTGCCAAAATATCCTTTCATCTTGTTTTGCATTTAAATATGTCCTAAATGGCCTTAGGAAAATGCCCACAGTTTCTCACCAGTGAGGAATAAAATTATTTTGAAAACACAAGCTTGCAGGTGGATGATTTATGCACTTGACCATTTGATCAGTTTTGGAAAAATGTCTAAGGTTAAGAAAATATTGGCCTACCAAAACAATCACTCAGCCTGTTTTGTACAATGCCAAAAAATGTTGTCAGTGGTAAAATTTGATAAGTATTGAAAATATGGTTCAAGTGGCCTGCGAAAAATGCACACAATTTCCTACCTCTGGGATAGAAAGTTGTGATGAAGGTGTCATCATTGAGGTGGATGATTAATTCCCTTCACCATTGACTCAATTTTTATAAACAGCCTCTGGTAAAGAATTTATTGGCCTGCAAAAACAACCTTTCATCTTGTTTTGCACCTAAATATGGCCTAAATGGCCTTAGAAAAATCCATGTCATTTATCACATATGAGGGATTAAATTATTTTGAAAAACATAAGTTTGCAGGTGGATGATTTATGCACTTGACCATTGGATAATTTTTGGAAAAAATTCTAAGGTTAAGAAAATATTGGGTTGCCAAAACAACCACTAAGCCTGTTTTGCACCATGCCAAAAAATTCCCTTGTCGGTAAAATTTGACAAGTATTGAAAATATAGCTCAAGTGGCCATGGGAAAATGCCCGCCATTTCCTACCCGAGAGAGAAAAAGTTGTTATGAATGAACCATCATGTAGGTGGATGATTAATGCACTTCACTATTTACTCATTTTCTATAAAAAGTATCTAGTAAAGAATATATTGGCCTACCAAAACAACCATTCAAACTGTTTTGCACCTAAATATGGCCTAAATGGCGTTAGGAAAATGTCTGCCATTTATCACCTATGAGGGATAAAATTATTCTAAAAACGTAATCTTGCCGATGAATGATTTACTCACTTGACCATTTTCTCAGTTTTGGAAAAATGTTTATGTTCAATAAAATATTGGCTTTCCAAAACAACCACTTAGCATGTTTTGCACCATGCTAGAAAATGCCCTCATTGGAAAATTTTGAAAAGTATTGCAAAACGGTTCCCAGTGGCCTTGGGAAAATTCCCTCCATTTCCTACCCGAGAGAGAAAGTTGTTATGAAAGCACCATTTAGTAGGTGGATGATTAATGCACTTCAACATTGTCTAATTTTGATAAAAAAATTCTTTGGTAAAGAAGATATTGGCCTACCAAAACACCCATTCATCCTGTTTTGCACCTAAATTTTGCCTAAATTGGCTTAAGAAAATGTCCACTATTTCTCACCAATGAGGGATAAATTATTATGAAAACATAATCTTGCAAGTGGATGATTTAATTACTTGACCATTGGCTCCATTTTCAAAAGAATTCTCTGGTCAATAAAATATTGTCCTGCCAAAAAAACCACTTAGCTTGTTTTGCACCATGCTAGAAAATGCCCTTGTTGGAAAAATTTGACAAGTATTGTAAAATTGTTCCAAGTAGCTGTTGGCCTCCTATTTTGACTTGTTCAGCACTATGTTTTCTAGTTCCAAGTTCCTTGCAACCAAGTGATAATCAGTTCTATTTAGTGATGTTTTGTGCACAGTTGGGCATTTTGAAGAACAACATTGCAAGGTACTTTGGTAGGTGACCTTTTTAATATTTTTCATTCTTTATTTATTATTTTGTTTTGTTCTTACTTATATAATGAAACCCTTAAGTTTTTATTTAATATTGGGTCAATTAATAAGTCTTTGTTTCTTTCATGCAGGAGTCTTTTTGCTATCTGACCCAACGCTTGTCCCGGCGCTCCAAAGATACATGTTGACTGAACCAGAGATTTTGCGGATTTTGTCCACAAAGGAGATGTCTCGCTTGGGGATCAAATCGATTTCCAGATGCATATGAAGATTATTCAGGTGTTGTTTCATGGCTGTCCTTTGTTCAAGGAGCTGTTTTCCTCCATTTTTGGCAGAGTATGGATTTCAGGGGATTTGAATTCCATTTCTTGGTTCATGTATGCCAAGATAAGTGTACAGTTGTTAGGATAGGGTCAATCCTTGTTCCAAGGTTGATTTTACTTTGTATTTTGAGTATAAAATGTAACACTGAAACCCTAAGTGGGGATGGATACACACAGAGAATACTGTAAACTCTATTCTTATTAATTGATCGAGCGTTTATTTCCTTAAAGTTTTGATTTCAGACTTGTAGGCATTGAGGGCAGGGCCCACCTTCAACACCGATTTATTTGTGTTTAAGTGTTGCTTGTATTGCTATAAGTAGAGTAATGTTGCATATCTTGACACTGTTTTTATAATGGAATGTTAATGTCTTTATTTACTTGTGATTTGGAATGAGATTTATGTTTGCAAAAGACTAGTTGATATCATATGAGTCTGAAGATATTCAGTTTAGCCTGAAGAATCGATTTAGTAGAAGTAGTAAGAGGGGATTTAAATTTTAGATCTCTTTGAATTTCAGCGTGATACTGCTTGTTTGATGGTTACAACCCTTGTTTAAAGAATCTATTCAGAGTTATAGAATTTATAAAACTGTATGATGAATTTGAGTGTATTCAGTTTGCTGAAGGATTAATCTAACAGAGGATTGAAAATAGACTTGGATGTCATACTCCTTTTACTGCCAGCATGATATTGATTAGTGGATGGCTTCAATACTTGTTTAAAATCCTTTTTGGCTGTCGAGTTTTGTAAAACTGTAGAGTATTTGAAGAGAGGGATTGTAGTGTGAAAGACTTGTAGTATTTATTGGATCAGCAAAGGATTTAAAGATCTTAGTATTTAGGGATTTTCAAACAACATTTTGAATTGGCTAGATAGGCATTGGAATCATGCTTTTTGGTGTTGAATGAAATTAGGAAAATAATCATAGTTCACTGACAGATGACAGCATTATTTCCTAGAGTTTGAATATCAGTCTCATAGTACATGCAAATGAGAGTGAATAGTTCCAATATACTTTGGTGTGCATAGAACACAGGTAGAATATGTTTGATATTAGTAGCAAGTCCAAAATTCATCTTGTTAACTGTTTGTGGATGATTTAGAGTTAAGAGAGACAGATTTCATTTCAGTAGTTGTTAAGAGTGATAAGTGTTGGTATAAACTTAGGCATCAGATTCTCTAGGGTTAATGACTGCAGTCTTAGATACAATACAAAGTCATTGGGATTGGCTAAGCATATTTATTTTGTAGGTAAGGTTGGAACTAGGGTTTGTATTGACCAACTTATTTTCTTGGTAGGCTTCTTGCCCTGAAGAATAGATCATAATTAGCATAGCTTAAGGTTGTTGTAGCTTAGTATAGATCGATGATTGCTTTGGGAAGATTGCTGTAGCTTAAGGTTGCGGTAGGTTACATTGGATTTGACAGTGTGGTAGACTGTAAGATAGGGATTAGCAAGTTGATTTTCCTTTCTTTAGGATAGACCTAATAACTCTTAGCATTGGTCATTCAATAGAGTAATATTTCCATCAATTACATTTTGTTTCTTGTCTATGAATGGACTAAATTACTGTTAGCATGAGCATTGAAACTACGTTGCCCACACATACAGTGTAGCAGCTCGAAGTATACGTATTTCGGTCGATAATTAAATTAAGGTAAATTAAATAACAATAATTTTACCCAACAGCGGCCTTGGGAAAATGCCCTCCATTTTGTACCTGATAGAGAGAAGATTGTTATGAAGGCACCATCATGCAGGTAGATGATTAATGCACTTCACCATTTACTCAATTTTTATAAAAAGTATATGGTAAAGAATATATTGGCTTGCCAAAATAGCCATTCAACCTATTTTGCACCTAAATATGGCCTAAATGGCCTTAGAAAAATGTCTATCATTTCTCACCTATGAGGGATAAAATTATTCTGAAAACATAATCTTGCAAGTAAATGATTTACTCACTTGACCATTGGTTTAGTTTTGGAAAAAATATGTTCAATAAAATATTGGCCTGCCAAAACAACCACTCAGCATGTTTTACACCATGCCATAAAATTCCCTTGTTGGAAAAATTTGACAAGTATTGCAAAACTGTTCCAAGTGGCCTTTGGAAAATGCCCTCTATTTCCTACTTGAGAGAGAGACAATTGTTATGAAGGAACCATATTGTTGGTGGATGATTAATGCACTTCACCATTGACTAAATTTTGATAAAAAAATATGTGATAAAGAATATATTGGCCTACCAAAACACCCATTAAGCATGTTTTGAACCTAAATTTGGCCTAAATGCCTACCATTTCTCACCAGTGAGGGATGTAATTATCATGAAAACATAATCTTGCATGTAGATGATTTACTCACTTAACCATTGGCTCCATTTTGGAAAGAAGTCTATGGTCAATAAAATATTGACTTGCTAAAACAACCACTCAGCCTATTTTGCACCATGCCAAAAAATGTCCTCGTTGGTAAAATTTGACAAGTATTGAAAAAGTGTTCCAAGTGGCCTTGGAAAAATGCCCTCCATTTCATACCTGAGAGAGAGAAAATTGTTATGAAGGCACCATCCAGTAGCTGGATGATTAATGCATGTCACCATTGACTCATTGATTAAAGTAACATACCATAACAAAAATATAAAATGAATAAAAAATAAAAAAAGTAATTAAAAAAATCCATGTCAGATCTTAAAAAACTGATTAAAATGATTAAAATAAATAAATAATGGCCAATAAAATAAAAAATTAAAACAAGTGAGAGATGTCAACCTTCGAGGACAAGGCCTTAAAAAATATAAAAAGTATAATGTTAGCCAAGGAAAACGTGCATGCCCAAGTCATGAATTTTGACTTGGAAATACTTGTAAGTATCATACACTTGGCCTTTGTTATGTTTCTGAAATACATTCTGCATGCAAGATTTGAGTCTGAAATATAGTTTTCATGCATAAATTTTTCTTTGAACCTAGACAACCATGGACGCACTTGAAACATCGACGTTCTCTACCATGTGCAGTTGAAACGAGGGCATCCTCTTCTGCAATCGTATTTGAAACAAGGGTGTCAACATATGATAGGGTCAAAGTAAAAAAAAATCTAGGAGTGTATTGACATATAGAGGGATGAAAATAATTGTCCATCAAGTATGGAAACTATCCTGAGGAAAGAAGGAGTGTTCGATTTTTTGTTTGGAATGTTCATTTTTTATAACGAGGAGATAGATGAGAAATTTCAAATTATGATGTTGTGAATATAGAATTGAGAATTTTTGGGATGAGGGTCTATCTCAATCCTAATTTGGTTTCCCAAGCAACAAAAATTCCAAGAAGACGGGAAGAGATTTTTAGCTCTTGGAAAACCCCTAAACTGGAAGAACCAAATGGCCAATAAAATTTGTGGCAAAATTGTATCTTTCCCAAGGAATGGTTTAATAATGCAGGATGTGCCTCCCGAAATATACAAAATGTTGATTTATATTGTCCTTAGGAAAATTTGAACCATCACAGATAGGACATTTCAGGTGAATGTATGAGGGTATCCATACATTAGGTTGATAATAGACCTATAGATATACCTTATCTATTGGTTAAGAAAATACACTATGCCCTGCAAGAGAGCCAATTGAAGAATGTTAAATTTAGTTTCCCGAGCACACTTCAAAAAATAATTTATTTATGTTGACCGCATGCTATTGAAACAGAGATTGGTGATATCAATCAACATGAAAGTATATCTTGGCCAAAACCACCTATTCATAAAACATACTATAAGAGATATAATAGTAGGGAAAATACTGATGAATTTCCAGGACAGTCTCCTAAGACTAATGAAGAATTTCAAGTGCAATATCCTAAGCACCATGAGGAATTTCCAATACAATCTCCTAAGCACCATGAGAAATCACCAAAACTATCTCCTAATTTTGTCACCATTGATGTAGTTCATGCTACCACAAATTTAAGAGAACTACATAGAGATGTAGATGTAGGTCATTGTAAAGACATTATAGACAGTGAAATGAAACAAACAATTGCTGACTTTTCCATTCCTCGAGAGGTTCTTGATAGAATTCCTTGAAAACAGTTGGAAATTGAGTATGATTGTTTTGTTAAATTTTATTTAAGGGATTCCACTATGAATTTAGACAATCCATCATTTAATTTTGATAGTATATTTGTGTTCATCCTGTATGATAAAATGAAACGTTCCAAGCAACAAGCTTCCTCTACAGGTAATTTGGAGGAAAAACACGTGATAAAATATAGTAATATTAAATAATGTCTCAAACAGATAGTCGGGTTGCAAAAGGTAGTTGTGGATAATCAATTCAAAGCGAACATAATTATAAAAAGAAAAGAATAAATGTATGCATAACTATCCAAAGATTTTGATAGAATCAATGATGAAACTGGAAAGGAAATTGATACAATGAGGGTTATGTTTACAGAGGCTTTGGAAAAAACAAAAGTTGAACATAATGAAATCAGAGAAGAGTTGAAAAAAATGCCACCTATTTTCAATATACTACCATTAATGACAAAAATGGGTTTTGTACATGAATTGAAGAATAAATTGAAAGAAAAGTAACATTTAATAGAAGAATACCATTTGAAGATGAAAGAGTGGGAAGAAATCCATGAACAAAAAGTTGGAGAATTAGAATCACTAATTTCTAGTTTGGGAAAAACCATTTCTAAGCAAGTTGATAAGCAAAATGTTAGAAAGGATCTCCGAGACACTGGAAATTAAAAAGAAAAGGAGAGAAAAAATAATTTACAGTATAGAAGGTGGTGAGGATGAAGGTAAGGGTACCAAATGAGACAAAGGTAGGGATACCAAAGGAGGAAAAGGTAAGGGTGGAAAGAAAAAGTCCTACAGTTACATTTCTTAGAAGAGTAAGAGAATTCCTTAGAAAAATGAGAGAAGATGCTACATGAATGCTTCTCAACAAGATTTTATCTAAGTGATGTTTTTGGTTGATCACCATTATATAAATAAATTAAAGAGGAGATGGTTGAAAAATGATGCAAAAATAAGATAGAGTTGACGGTAGAAAAATAGGAGAAATAAATCAAGGAACTAAAAGATGAATTGGTTGTAGTTACCAATCAGTTGAACAATAAAACATAAGAATTGGAAGGTAAGGAAAAAGAAGAATAAAAGAAGTATAATAACAATGTGGAAAAGTTGAAGAGGCTGGTGGAAGAAAATAGTGTCTTTCTTGCAAATTAAAAAAAAAAATACACAGAAAATTAAGAAGATTGAAACCAAATTAGAAACAGTGCCTCCTACAATGTCTGGAGAATCAAAGTTTTCTATGAAAGGCAAGAGAGACCATACAAATTTTCCACCTGCACAAGAGGAGTTATTGTATCGATCTTAGAAACATGCTAGAAATGTGTAAATCATTGTATATATGTATTTATCGGCAGATAATGAAAAATTCATTTTTTACATGATAGAGTTTTCGAAATTCTAGCTCATTTTTAGTTGTCTTTCTTTTTCTCTCGTTGTACATTAGCGAGTGAAATAAAATATATTACATTTCTTATGTCGCACGTTAGTGAGTGATATAAAATATGTTACATTTCTTATACACTCGAGAAATGTTTAGAGAATTTGCAACTATTTAAATACTTTTAATATGATTTTTCATATATTGTCTATGATGACTTGGTGAATTTCAGTGGTAACAATTGACAATTTTACTTGATTTCATTTCTATGAAATAACAATTATATTGTTCTTTTATGGGTAAAATAAAGTATGTCTTCAAATGTAACAAAACATGCCACAATAAAATGAATTTATGACGAAATCTCAGTAAATGTTTTTTTTCTCAGAGAACTCCAATCTTTTATTTCCAGAGAGAAAGGTAAATACAATGCTTATAGGTGCATAAAATATTAGAACTTTTCAAATCTATATCGAACAATCTTCAAAATATCATAAAAATGTGTTTCTTAATAGATTAAGACCATAAGAATGCCATATCATTACAAATGTTATGTTCTTCACCACTTTACATACGATGTTGTTTGGTGATCATCTGGGAAATTTCTCTTTTTTTCTTGTCTCTTACTTGCTTTAACAACAACCCTTTTAATATGATTGTTAGCTTCCATCACTTGGAAGGAAAGAGTTTTCCCTTGAGTTTCTTGTTTTTCACCACTTTGTTCTTCCCCACTTATCAATGATAAAACACACCTTCTATTGTGAATCATAGAATCCATCAATGGCATATCAACAGTAGTTGCTCCATTCAAATCTTTCATTTGACTAGTCTCCAATGCCTTTGTTGTTGAGGATGAAACACCAAAATTTTTATTGTTATTTTCTTCAATCATCATCAGGGTACCATAATCAACTTCCTGTTGCATTTTTTTTTTTTCTTTATCACTCCAGCTTGGCTCATTTCCTAAGATTAGTGAGGTGGACAATGTTAGAGTTAAATAAAAATATGTACCTTCAACCACAAATAAACTAGATTGATAAATACATGCTGATATGTAATGAATTGAATGAATATAATACTCACTATTGGAGGGAAAAACATGTTTTTTTTGTTTTGTTTTAACACCATTTTTTTACCTTGTGCTTTCCAAAGAGACGTGATTCCTGATAAGCCTCTTAGCAATATTTATTGTTTGGTTTTGTTCTTCGGAGATATTTATTGAACTGGGAGGACATATTAATAATTAAACACACGCATTATGACACCTGACACTATAAAATGAAATTTGAATGAGATAACATTTAAAATTAGGACAAACTTACTGTTGGTGGTGCAATCAATGTTTTTTTAGACTATTTTACCCATGAGTTAAATAGTTGTTCCACTTGTTGACAAGTGACATCAGGGAAACATGATGCCAATTGTGTTGTAGTTTCCTTATTCAATTGATTTCTTTACTTGTCATATTCAACACGAAGTTGATTGATAATATCCAAAGCAACTCACATGCAAGGAATCCAATCTTGCAATGGCAATAGCTCAAAATTTTCATCATGAATGAAATTATACTACCATTCAATATAGATATTATGATGAAAATGACATACATTTTCTCATATGCATATACATCATCCTCTCTACACCCTTACAGTTGCAACATGTGAAATTATTTATAACACTTCCACATCCTCACCAACTTTTTATTCTTCTCTTCATCAGGTAGGCCTTCAATAACCTAAAAAAAATACATAAGTTTCAATGCATATGAATAAATACTAAGTTTTATGTTCAAATTAAATAACACTGAGAGCCATTCAACAACAATCAAAACATAATAACATCGTCATGTATTATTAGTCAAGTCCCACATAAAAAACAATTGATATGTTCACATAATTATTAAACCTTTATAATTGCTTCATGTCAAATGAGGATCTTGTATGATTTTGATCCATCTAATTGCCCATAGTTAAGATCATTATACTATTGGATTTTATGATGATATGGTTCTCTTGGCTTACATGGAACACCAATTTTCTCTGTCTCCTCCCAATTTTGAACAAATTTTGTTCTCTTCATGCCTCTAGTGGGATGAACCTTGTCAGAATCTTGTGCAATTCTTTGAATTTCATGAAACATCTTCAAAATTGTTCCGATCCTAGCTTAGCGAGAACAATATACAAGCTTTTACATTGATCCAAGAGTCAACTGTAATTGGCACCACATGTTTTAGTAGGTAGGAATTAGTGAAATACTAAGAAAATTAATTTATAGGTAAGAACTAATCATGAAAGTGTGTACCTTTTCATCATTTCTTCTATAAATGGGATAATTCTTCACAAGAGTCATCTTTCTACCATATAAGGTTGGTTGAATGTTTATAATATGCTCATCTAACTTTTCTTCCCATCCTTTGTTGGGTTCCAAAGCATGATTCAATTCCTAATGTTCAAGAACATAGTTAGATTAAGAAAGTAATGTTCAGATATAAACTAAAATCTCAAAACTTGCAATAAATTTGCATAGTTTACAGGGAGAAATTATGTTGAAATTGCATACCATTCAAAAAAACTATGTATAGTATCTCCTTCTTCAATTTTGATTTCATCTATAACTATGTGTGTCGCTTTTTTATGGCATGTGCACCAAGGACAAAAAATATTTCCCATTGGAGAAACAATATTATTGCATAATAAATCGCATATGGCCACTAGATCATGACAATCAAACAAATTGATTTTCACAATCTTACCGTCCACCATTTTGATGCCATCTTGTAAAATATTATTTATTTGTTTCATTAAGTTTTCCTCATTTTTAGGATCAACATCATGTGCTAAAACTTGTATTTATTCTTCTTTTCCATCCCATTTTTCAAGGCTCACACAAGACATCAATCCATTGTCTTCTCGTAACTCAAATAATATCTCACATATATGCCCACCTCAATCATGATGTATGCAAGAATCAATACCGAAATTGAAAGAAACTTCATTGACTATAGTTCCATACCTCTTTTTATATCAGATTCAACCATAAAGTAAGCATATGAATTTACTTGTTTGACCCTAACTCCATATGTGAAACCATTAGTTATCTCCCAACCCATATCAATATCCTCAACTTCTTTGCTCCACCTTTTCATTTCCCTACAAATTGATGTTGGATTAACCACCTTTAGTACACCATGACCATCAATTATGTTCAGACATTGAAAATACTTATGAATCATGCTTGATTCAATAAATATTGAAGCCATGTTCCTTGACATAAAATCCTTATGAATCTCTACCACTATGGAAATTAAGCCCAAGCTTAGATCAATTAAACTCACAAAATTGCTTGTAAAACATGCATAGATTCACTCAAATTGGAGACTGAAAATGGAGCATAATACAAACTTATATTGAATAATTTTATCTCATCCAACCTCATGAAGTCATAGTTTGTACAAATATATAATTATATTAGATATTCGAATGCATAAGGATTCCATTTGAATCAGCACAAAAGCAGGCTTGCTAAAACATCAAAATCCACCCATAGGTGCATAAAACACTTTCCTAATCTATCAATAAGGTCAAGAATAGGATGAATGAAGTAAATGAGATGATAAGTGAAGGAAAGTGGATAAACTCATTCTTTTGGAATAAAAAAATATGGAGGGTGAGTTGTACAAAAAAAACAATGTAGTTTCCTTAAGACTAGCTTTACCTTTTGCCTTAAAAATTGTTGAAAAGAAGTCCAACTTTGGATAAGGCAGGAATGCGTACTTACTAAACTGGGTAGTCTAATGGGTTGTCATAATCTTATCTAGAATGTTTCCAAGGTTCTCTTGTAAGTATTTTAGGCAATTTTGACCATAAGGAAGCAAGTGGATGCCAACTAGCTAGTGTAGGACCTAGGAATTTAACCAAAATGATTAAATATTATATCCTAAGTATGAGAATGAGTTTTGATTATTCTAAAATCCCCTATGAAACCTGAATTTTGTAAAATATCATAAATATATAAGAGATATAGGGCCTAGAAACAAGTCTTAGTCACCCTTTACATATTGCTTGTCCATACAAAACAAGGAAAGAGGAAAAACCACAAAGGGGAAAATCCACCCTTAAACATTGATATGAAAAAAATTGTGTGAAATATTATGTTCAATTAGTATTCACCATATGATAAGCTATCCATAGTATTTATTTGAGATTTTTGAAAGTCTTCTCAGAAAACACCTTGGTGAAGATGTCCACAACTTGCTCAGATGATGCACAATAGAGCAGAGCAATGATCCCATCATGCACAAGCCCTTTGATGTAGTGCATATGGATCTCTATGTGTTTGGTCTATTTCCTATATACTTAATCAGTTGAGATTTGGATGGTACCTTTTTTGTCATGATATATCACTATAGAAGTCTCAGATTCGATCCCAAACTCTCCAAGTATACCCTGCAACCATAAACATTGAGTCGTTGCATTCACAACTCCTTTGCATTCTGCCTCTGTAGATGAAAATGAAATGGAATGTTTATTTTTACTTGAATAAATGATTCGACCATATGAAATAATACACACATATCCACAAGTTTATTTTCTATCATTGTTATCACCTGCCCAATCAGAATCAGTAAAACGAACTAACTCTAGGTCATATTTTGCAACATAATGAATCCCATGTGTTCTTATTCCTTGCACAGAGTTTATGATTATTTTTTATTCCCTCTAATGGATGTCATGAGGTCGATCCATGCATCTATATTCCGTACTCTCTGCATAAGATATTTCGTGTCGAGTATGAGTAAAATAAAGAAGACAACCAACCAATTGCCTATAGTACATTGTGTTGTTTACCAATGGAGTGGACTGCGCTTCTTCAAGCTTAACTCTTGAAAAGAAAGGAGTCTTTATTGGCTTGAAATCCTTAATGTTTAACTTGTTCAATAGGTCTCAAGCATACTTCAACAGATTTACTTTGATTACAAGATTTGATTGAGAAATCTCAAGCCCCAAAAATTGACTCAACAATCCCAAATTTGTCATGGAGAAAGCATGGTTCATTGCATCCTTCAAGGAGGCAATTATTTCTTAGAAATTCCTATGATCAAAAGGTAATCCACATAAAAAACAATAATTAGAATTGAAAAATGAATCAACTTCAAATAAACATTTGGATTATACTTGCATCTATTATAGTTCTGTGATAGCAAAAAGCCATCAATCTTGGCATACGAAGCTTTATGAGCTTGTTTTATGCCATATAGTGATTTGTTAACCTTTACACAAGATATGGATTAGTAACAAAACATTTTGGATAATACACACACACACACACACACACACACACACACACACACACATATATATATTGTTTGAGATCTCAGTGTATAAATGAACTCTTCACATCCATGTGATGTACGTCCCATTGCTTGGAAGCTGCAATGGCCAAAACTAGTATTATGGAGTCCATATTTGCCACTGGTGCAAAGGTTTCATTGTAGTCAATTCCTTGGACTTGGAATAAGCCCTTGGAAACTAATCTTGACTTATACTTCATAGGATATCCATTAACAACAAAAATTTTCTTGAATACCCATTTGCACTTGACTAGCTTTCTCCCTGGTGGGAGATTGACTAATTCCCATGTCTGTTTCTTCTGAAGCGAATGGTATTCATCCTTCATGGTTTTATTACATATTGGATATTCATATACTTCTTCATATTTTTTTGGGTCTGATTCAAACATTATATAACACTTCTCAGCAAACAATGGGTCCTTAATATAAATAGCACTCTCGAATTGAGATCTAGTTCTTCCGAGATCACTAGGATTCCCAGCTAGTTTCCCATTTGCATGAATGGTATTTGTTTCCCACCTTGGCCTTGTGAGTATGTTAGTATATGAAATTAAATCATCATTACCAGACATAACATAATAAAAAAACTTACCATCCTCTTCACTTACAGTTAAAGGTGGTGGTGGTGAAGAGGACTCTCCAATTTCTGTTGCTGGCATATGCTCTTGTTCAAACTGAACACTCCTTTCAATAAAGGATATTTGAGTGCTCATGTTGATTATATTATACCCTTTGGAATATTCATAATACCTAACAAATAGGCACTATTGACTTTGGGGTTCCAAATCCTTCATCTTTTATGTTGGAATTCTAGCCCAAGACTTAGAGCCAAAAATCCTGAAATGAGACACATTAGGCTTGTGTCCAATCCAAGATTTGAAAGGATTGATTCCATAAAGATGCTTGTGAGGAACCTTATTTTGGATGTAGGATGCACAATTTATAGCTTCAGCCCAAAAATTTGGTGCCAAAGTGTTTGACTCCATCATGCAAGTAGCCATCTCTTTGAGAGATTTATTCTTCCTCTCAGCAACACCATTCTATTGAGGTGTGTAGGGAATGGATTGTTGCATATGGATACCTGCATCTTCACAATATTGAATAAAATTAGAATTGACATACTCACCACCATTATCAGATATGAGGACCTTGAGCTTTCTTCCAGACTGGTTCTCAACCAAGTCTTTAAAAACCTTAAAGAGGTCAAAAAGTTCAGACTTGTGCTTGAGGAAGTAAAACCAATAGTATTTGTAAAAGTAATATATGAAAGTTATGGCATACTTGCATTGACTCATGGACATATTATGAAAAATAAAAACAATTTCATTGTGGATAAGCTCAAGAGGTGGATAGGTTCGCTCATGACTGGCTCTCTCATACTTATGCTCTGGGTGTTTTCCTAGAATGCATCCCTGACATACTCCTTTGGAAAGCTTGATCTTGGAAAAACCTATGACCATTTATTTGTCACACAAATATGAAATGTATTTTTGATTTAGAAGGCCAAAGCTCTCATGCCAAATCTTGGTAGCTTCATTAGCATCAGTGAGGAGAGCAGAGGGGTTTGAGAAGGGCATGAATTGTGAGAACTTGTACACTTTCGAACTGTGATCCACAAAACCTTTAGTAATGACTGTACCATTCAAAATTAATGTGATTTCAACATCATTGGGAGTGAATAAAACCTTCTTAGGAGAACCAGTGTGGGTTATATGATAGACTGACAAGAGATCAGCAGCAAGACCTAGGGCATACAAAACATTATTGAAGGAACCATGGTCAATATATATTCTAACCTTTCCCTTAATTTTAGTTTTAGAATTATCTTCCAACAAAATATTTGGACCATTCAAATCATCAAGAGAGGATAAGTCCTCCCTTGTCAAAACCATGTGCCTTGAAGCTCCAAAATCAATGATAAAGGAAGGAGATCTTACAGTGCTTGCAACCAAGGCATGAACTCTCTCCTTTTATTCAAAACTTGTTCCTCCTTCTTTCCTCTTTGCATCTTCAAGAAGACAGATGTTGTTCTTTTCCAATATTTGAGTCAAAATATCGATTTAGTTTCTTCATGCAAGAGATATCAGGATTAAAGCCCTTACCACAATAGGCACACTTGCTCATTTCACCTTTACCTTTCTTCTTCTGGGAATTCCTCTTCTTGGATTTTGAGGACTCCTCATGATACTTGGACTTGTTTCCCTATTGATCATGAGGCTTCTTAGCCTTCTTCTTTCCTTTGGAATCTACCTTTAAATCTCTAGTAACCAAAGCTTAATCTTTGGAAGGTTTGATGGTTCCCATCATGACCAACTTATCTTGCTCCTAGGTCAAGGATTCCATGAAATCTTCCAGTGAAATCATATTCCAGGCTCGAGCTATCAAATTTGTGGCATGAAAGGTCGATACAAACACTGAATAATCAATTCCAAGCTTAGAAAGTTTTTCCAAGGCTATCTGTTCATCTTTCTTTTCGATACCACATTGTTTCAACTGCAAAACTAGTGCTTTGAACTTAGAGAAGTAGACTTGTAAGGATTCAAAGCTGCTTGGACTCAATGAAATCAACTCATTCTCTAGTTGACATCCCCTCATTTCATATATATTTCCAAATAAAGGTTGAAGCTTCTCCCATACTTCATTTGGTGATGTCAATCCATCAAGATGGAAAAGAAGCTCTCTGGAAATGCTGCGACACAAGAGACCATATGCTTGATCTCTCCTGTTGTGCAACTTAATATTATCTACTACTGCATTAGGCTCAAAATCAATTTCCATGGTCACTCTATATATGTCTTTACTCCTCATAATAATATCCATCCGTGCCTTCGATTTGAAGTAGTTGAATGGAGTTAAGATGATATGGTCAGATTGATCCATTCTTCAACGACTAGGCCCTTGAACAAATAGAATGCGCTCTCTGGGAGTGATGTTGATCCTGAAAAATCAATAAAATAGGAGAAAAATAGACCTACCGAGGCTCTAATACCATGTGGAAATTAATCCCAAACTTAGATCAATTGAAATCAGAAAATTGCTTGTAAAACATGCATAGATCCATTCAAATTGGAGACTGTAAATGGAGCATAATACAAAATTATATTGAATAAGTTCATATCATCCAAACTCATGAAGTCATAGGTTTTCCAAATATATAATTACATTAGATATTTGAACGCATAAGGATTCCATTCGAATCAGCACAAAAGCAGGCTTACTAAAAAATCAAAACCCTCCCATAGGTGCATAAAACAATTTCCTAATCTGTCAAGAAGGTCACGAATAAGCTGAATGAAGTGTATCAACCAATAAGTGAAGGAAACTGGATAATCATGCTTTTGGAAGAGAAAAATATGGAGGGTGAGTTGTACAAAAAAAACAATGAAGCTGCCTTAAGACTAGCTTTACCTTTTTCCTTAAAAGTTGTTGAAAAGCAGTGCAATTCCAGATAACGAAATAGTGTGCACTTATTAAACTCGGTAGTTTGATGGGTTGTTAGAATAATATCCAGAATATTTTCAAGGTGCTTCTGTAGGCATTTTAGGCAATTTTGACCATAAGGTAGCAATTGGATGCCAACTAGCTAGTGTAGGACCTAGGAGTTTAACCAAAATGATTAAATATTATATCATAAGTATGGGAATTGGTTTTGATTATTCTAACAACCACACCAATTGATCGAATTTTATCAAGCATTCCATCAATACGTTTAAGAACATCCTCAATTGTAGTTTTTTCTCATGAAGTATCCAATTCTAACAATAATGTCATTTTCATCTACATCTTGAAGTGATTTTCTAGAAAACCATCTCCCAATTTCTTTAAATATTTTCTTCCCCTCATTTAGTCTATGATTACACCATCCTGGACGCTTCTTAAAATGCAATAAGGATGCCCTTAAGAGGTTTCCTAGTGGCTTTCTCTTAGCATGTGTAGTTTGATTTGCTGAAAACCCTTCTCACATTTCTGTTACAACTTGACCAATTATAGAGCTTTGATTTTATGTAGTTGCATTTATATCCATTTTTTATGAAATGAAATTATTTCACTTGTTTCATGTCTTCTAATAACATCCAAGTTCCTAAGATATTCATGTTCCAATTTCTTCCCATTGGGTTCTACACTTTGATTCCCTTCATGATTAAATGCATTCAAAGTCTCCCTAGGTTGTTGAACAACACAACCTTCACTTTGATTATAGTGATTTGTAACAACAGTAGCATCAATCACTCTTTGTTGAAGGAAAACTAGGGCCTCCTTTTGCAAAAATGGGTTCATTCTTTGATACATATTTTTATTTTGCAAATCAGAGTTCATTGTAATGGTAGCATGGTTAAAAATTGTCCTCTAAGAGAAATTTGAGACATGCACATTCTCTGAAACAAAGCTCATTGTAGTGGAAACGAGAAAAAAATATGTTCTCTGAGAGAAATTTGGGACCCTCGTGTTCTTTGAAACATAGTGCATTGTAATGGAAGAAGGAATAAAAAATGTTCTCTGAGGGAAATTTGGGACATGCACATTCTATGAAATAGAATTTACTGTAGTGGTTGAATGAATAAAATATGTTCTCTGAGATAAATTGGAGACCCCCACATTCTCTAAAACAGAGTTCATTGTAGTGGCAGCAAGAAAAAAAAATTGTTTTCTGAGGGAAATTTGGGACCCTCTCATTCTCTGAAATAGAGTTCATTCTATCTTAGAAATTTACATTTTGTACATTAACATTCCCTTCAACTACAATTGGAGACAATGGTTTCCTCTATTGTCCAGCAAAACTGTTGTTTGTTAAAGCTTGCTTATATTGAGGACAATGAGTTCAAAAAATGGTTGGATGATTGCTTGCTGTTTGAGGTAAACTTCTAAACCTGTTCTATGGTATGGATTTCTGATCTCCAAATCATCGACATTGTCTATGAGACATTAAGTAGTATTTTTACATCTATCACGAGTGAATTGAAGGACAATGTCACGTAGTTCCATAGTTGGAAGATTTGAGTAATCTAAGCCCTTACGTCGTCCTCTTTTTCGAGGAATATTTTGTTGAGATGGCTCATTTGAAATATCCATTGATGAGTTACTCTGGAAAATAAACAAAAAACATTCAATATTGACATTAGATGTCTAATTGAATTTCTCTAATTAAAAAAATATGAAATATATCATAAATGTGCTTAGAATATATGATATATATGCTAATTATAGAGTGTGTTTTTACATATAAGAAAATTAAGTAAAGTTTCATACTTTATTAATTTCAAACATAAAAGCATATGTTGTGTATTAAAAATTCAAATTTATGTTGTCAAAACAACCACTCGATCTATTTTTCACCTAAAATTGGCCTAAATGGATTTAGGAAAATGCCCACCATTTCTCACCACTGAGCGATAACAAATTTCCAAGATCATTATTTTGTAAGTGTATGGTTTATTCACTTGACCATTGACTCATTTTTTTTTAAAAGTATGTGGTTAATGAGATAGTTTCCTTCCAAAAGAACCATTCAAGTTGTTTTACACTCCGACAAGAAAATGCTCGTCATTGGCAAAATTGGTTATTGAAAAAAGGGCTTAAGTAGCCTTGGGAAAATGCCCACCATTTCTCACCTATGATGGATAAAAAGTTTTCTTAAAGCATCAACTTGTAGGTGGATGATTTATAAACTTTACAATTGGATCAATTTTAAAAAAGGTCTATTGTAAAGAAAATATTGTCCTGCCAAAACAACCACTAAATGGAAATTTGCACCTAAAACTGAGCCAAATGACCTTAGGCAAATGCCTACCATTTTCTCAGTTGTGATTGATAAAAAAATTATGAGTGGTTCAATTTGTAGGTGGATGATTTATTCACTTGAAAATTGACTCATTTTTTAAAAAACATCTCTGGTCAAGGAGAAATTTTCCTTCCAAAATAACCATTCAGCCTATTCTGCACCCTGGCATAAAAATTCCCACCATTGGAAAATTTGATTTCAGTATTGAAAAATGGATGAAGTAGTGTTGGGAAAATGCCCACCATTTCTCACCTATGATGGATAAAAATTTTCTGGAAGTATCAACTTTTAGGTGGATGGTTTATGCACTTGACCATTTTCTCAGTTTTAAAAAAAAGTCTAAGGTCATGAAAATATTGTCCTGCCAAAACCGTACCACTCACCTTGTTTTGCATCTAAAACTGACCTAAATGAACCTGGACAAATGCCCACCATTTCTAACATGTGAGGGAAAAAAACATTAGAGCCTCATTTTGTAGGTGGATGATGTTGAGATTATTCAAATAAATGAGAAGGGGGGGCTGAATCTATTATTCCTAAGCTTGAACTTTTTTCGACCTTTTAAAACTTTATTACTTTTCACAGATTTACAGTCATGATAATGCAACAAATATAAAACATACGTAATTGTTATCAATCACACATATGATGGGGACAGAGACAGATATTCATGAGGAAACTCGTAAGAAAACAAACTATTTTTCTTTCAATATCTTTACACCATATTTCTTTGATCGGAAACTCAAGTGAGGCTATAACCTCTATTTTATAAGCAACAACTTGTGAAGAGCACCAACTCTTCTAGTTTTCTAACACCCACTAGACTTGTACAAGCTCCAACTTGCACACAGAATACTACAAGTCTTCTGTAGCACCAACCTTATTAACTAGATTTAAACTTTGTTCAGTACAATATGCTAAAAACCAGATATAGTTATGCTTACCAACTCTGCTACACTCTTTGATCTCTATCGCTTTTGCTCATTTAAACTTGGATCCCTTCACTGTCTCTATTTTTCATATTCTTCCCATTTCAGTGTTGGTCACACATTTCTCTCACCCATCATTTTATGCTTGCCAATATTGATTCCCTTCACCTGTTCGTACGCCTGACTTTCCGTTTCATAATTGATAAAAAATCGTTCAATGACTCATGGCAGGCAAGGAACCGCAATCTATAAGCATTCTAAACTTCGTTAACCGTCTTCTACCAGGTTCTTGAATTCAAAACTGCTCAAGTCGATTTAACTAGCATACTTTCCAACCCTTTATCAATTTAGCAACGTGACCAAATATTTATTCTGTAACTTCTGTAATCTTGATTCTGCAACTTTTGTCCTGCATGATATCTTTCCATAATACAAATTTCTGCAAGCTTTCTTCCGCAACCTTGTTCCTTTCGCAACTCAATATTTTTGCAATTGATTTTCCACAACTTAGTTTCCACAACAACCTTTCTGCAAGATCCTTTCCGCAAGATGCTTTCTGCAATTGCGAATTGTGGGTTACGGGTATGCAATTCCCAGTTTTCCCAAAAACTGACTTCCACAATCGTATTGCATATTTTGGATCTAGCTTCCCACTTTTCCCAAAATTGGGCTTCCGTAATTTTCCTTCTACAAGTCTCTTTCTATAGTCGGGTACTTCAAAAACACATCGTCCATATGTCCATGAGGATACACACAGACTATCCGATCTGTGAACACAAGAAAAACTTGTTTTGGCCCATTTTACTGTGTAAAAATAATTTGTCTAATTTTGAAGGTATTCATCTAGGCTGAGTCATAGTTTGCTTCCTTAGGGGAACTAGTTTGCTTGCATACATGAGCAGAGATCCTGATTACACTCTGATATCTACTTATCTATCCTCCTTGTTGTTGGATCATATGCTTGGAACTTATGTGTTTCCATCAATGACAATCGCATCACAATATGATTTGTTTCCATATGATCGCAATACCTATCATAATGCCAACAGATGATTTATTCACTTGTCCATTGAGTCATTTTTGAAAACAAGTCTCTGGTGAATGATATATTTACCTTCCAAAAAAACCATTCAACATGTTTTGCACCCTGACAAAAAAATTCTCGCCATTACAAAAATTGGTCAAGTATTGAAAAAAGGGCTTAAGTAGTCTTGGGAAAATGCCCACCATTTATCACATGTGAGGGGCCCACAGGAGTGTGGTCTAGTGGCAAGCAATAAGGTAATCGGGCTTGTATTAACGTCGAGACCTAGGTTTAGAGCCCCCCAAGTGGGCTCTGATGAGGCCAAGTGCAAGTCCTGGGTGACTTTGAGTGCAAGTGCAAGTCCTGGGTGTGCACTTGAAGCTATATGACCCAAATTCCAATGTATTTGATTCTCCTGTGAAATTTCTGTTCTTTCCTTAATCTTTTATCACTTGAGGCAAACTATCAGAGTTGTTTGATGATGAAACCTTTTTAGCAATTGGAGAAAGGAAGTATGCATCTGATGTAAGGTTCCAATCCTGGGTAGTCTCTGCCTCATTTTTATGTACATGACCAACTTTAAACTTCACTGACTTGTCTCCACTAAGTAGCCTATTAGAAATAGCCAATGCATCTCCTGTGTCTTTTCTGTTCTTGCCTTAGTCTATTAGCACTTGATGAAAATATCCCTAATCCTTGTAATGATGAACCTCATATGCATTTCAACCCAGTTGACAACTATTGAGAATTCTAATATAAAAGGGGAAATATGAGAAATCAGTTTGGAGTTTATATTAATCTAAGAGCTATTTGGTCACTAAAGTCTTCAATTATTAGTTTTTGGGGATTGGCATAATCCCTTTAGCCTTGTTATATCTCCCATTTATTCCAAATAATCTTGCATATCTATATTGTAAGCAGCTATAAAACTAGTTCAGAATTCTATTTTACAGAAAATTTGTACTCACAAACTTGCATGAAACAGTAACATTTTACAGTGCCTATAACTATAAAAGGACAAAAGCAAACTGTAGACTTTGAGCACCCTAAACTCCCAATGAAAATAAAATTCAAAGGTCAGATTACCCCAAGGAAAACTGCCTAGGGACAATTTGCATAACTCAAGCCATAGAGGATGGAAAACATTTCATCCTATATAGCCCCGAACCCACCAGAAAGAAATACAAAAGCATTTGCGTTTAAAATTCTCTAGGCTATCCCATGAAAACCAAAATGAACTAGGAAATTTTATAGCTGAGTTATTCAACCATAGAAACGAGGTCCTAAAAACCCAACATCTTTGATCAAATTCCTGATTATATTTGTTTTCAATTTTCATTCTAAGAAGAGGTCCTATAGTACAGGTAGGCCTCAAGGAGGACTAAAGGTTAAAACAAACATAAAACATCACAAAAATGAGTTGCTCACATAATAATCTCAACAAACCCAGATGCAAATAAGGCCATTATCAAGCTATCTTAGCACAAAGCCTCAATGTTTCCAATTTGTATCTTGCATTTTCTAGTAGGGTAGATGATTAGTGTCTTGTAGCAGAGGAAGTTCCAGTACTTCAACCTTAAGGAGCATAATTGCAGTAGAGGAACTTCAACCTTTTTCAAGTTGTAATCTATGTTACACCTAAAACAAGGAAATGGGTAATGTGTCTAAAATGGATACAAGTTTCAGAATCAACACATTCAAAATCTTAGGAAATAGAGAAATGATAGTACATGCATCATTAGAAACATTAAACAGAGAAACACTGTAAACATGTTGTTTCCTTAATTTTGAGAAAAATAAAATAAGATAAAGTTGAAGTACCATAAAGAGATCATTAACTCCTCTACTTAGAGATCATAGTCTGACAAGTTAAGTGCTAGTGCTAGTGCCTGAAATATAATCAGTAACCTGTAATGGAAAGCAATATGTTCATGGTCCAATGCTAGTGTCCAGTTGTGGTCTTCATACTTCAACATGATTTTTTCAGGAAGATCCTTGCTCAAACCAGCATAAATGCATATTCATGGTAGCAAGATTCAGTTGTATTGCCTTTTGTTAATTGGAAATTCGGTAGAAGTATGAAATTTGGTGAAGTCTCAGTACAGTATGTCTATGGTATGGTCAATGTACTTTTACCGTCTTTGATACTATACGGTATACCTCATGTCTTTGATACATATCCACCCCTAAACCAAAAAAAGGCCTCCAAACCCCAAAAACATTAACAAAAACCTAAAAAGGCCTATAAATATAAAACTAAATAACCAAATTTTCAAGGAATGATATTTTTGCTGATTTATTGTGCATTCCTGAGGATGAAATTCTTCTAAAATGTGGAACAAAATACATTTTATTCGTATCTATGAGATGTATATTTCTGTATTGGATCTATACTAGATTTTCTCGTTATGCATTTTTTCCATACTAAATCGTATTCGAATCTTGCTACTATGTATGGAATCCATTGAATTCCCTAGTGTTATAATTGCAAAACTTTATGAGTAAATGTGAGCAATTGAGGAATGAAATGTATGTGTGATATCTTCCACTTGGAATACCATCTAGATTTCGTTTACTCTCTCTGTCATCAACACCTTGGCGTGTTCCATTTTCTGCCTCTGAATGTAATGGAACAAGCTGCAAATGAAAATTAACATTCCCTACCTTATTTTTTTGAAAAATACATCCTATATTCTCAGAAAAATATTTACAAAAAGAAATGCAGAAAATGACTAAAGAAGAAGTAACTTGTAAGCAACTATGTAGCATATAAATTGCACTCTTGACATCTTTGTGAGCCAACATGCCATTCTTCTACCTTTACAAGTTGTGGGAGAGAGCTTTCAATCATGGAGACTATGATTGCAAAGAATGATAGGGTTTTCACTAAGAGTAATATTGAAAGTACTTCAGCTCCATCCGATCTAGATTCGATTTTCCGAACACTTCAAAGTGGATGGCCAGGAAATCATTCGAGTAGCTGGGCTAATGATAGTCAGCAGATTAGAGAAATGAGTGGCACTACCATAGCATTGGGGATTGAGGAGCAGTTTGTTTCTCAGTTACAAAGAGCTCAGCTAGTTGATGATACTCCATCAGATCAGGCCCATGAAACCACCAGATCACAGGAAAAAGGTGAATCTACTGCATCACAAGCTGCAGAAGATGGTACTAGAATGACAAAAAATCTACAATCACAGGAAAATGATATACAAAGAACTGAGAAACATGGGCAATCCCATATTGAATTTAATAGTGCCAATAATACCAACATTGTTTCAACTCAACCTTTGCAATAGGCTTCTTTGGAGCAAGGAACTGAGACTATAGGTGTTGTTCACCATGACCTTGAGATGAGCACAATGACCGAGTCATGTGTGATGTTGAATCTGTGAGCCAAGATAGTAGTGGTAGTGATGCTACATTAGGTGAAAGCCTTCGTAGCTTGGAAGTAGAAATTGGAAGTGCCAATGGAACTGGAAAGCTCGGACAGATTGATGCATCAAGAAATATGGAAGGTGTGAAAGATGAAAATAGTAATAGAGAACAAGCCCATCCAGAAATTACCAGGGAGTGCAGTCAAAATGTGCCTGCTCATACTCCCAATGAGCAGTAGCAAAATACTATGGTGGTGGGATCTAATTCTATTGATCCTACATTCCTAGAGGATCTTCCTAAAGAGTTAAGAACAGAGGTGCTTTCTTCCCAGCAGAATCAGGCGGCACAACCTACAAATAATCAACCACCAGCTACTAAGGAAATTGATCTAGAATTCCTTTTTGCCCTTCCTCCAGATATACAAGCAAAGTTCCTTGCATAACAACGACCACAGAGATTGCTTCAGGCTCATCTCTTTGATGGACAACCTGTTGATATGGATAGTGCTTCAATACTTGCAATGTTTCCTCATGAACTTTGTACCGAGGTATAATCTTCTTGTTAGTAGTTAACAGTAATACTTTACCCTTTTACTAGTTTATTTTGTATTAATATTTGACTAAACCTGTTTATTGCACTGAGAGTAGGGAGGTGCTTACAACCTAGCATGGGGAGATGTTGAAAGTGTTTTGTGGTGTAACATTATGTAACATGACATTCCCATAAAATAATCAACAAAATTTCAAATGATGTAGGATTAAACAAATATCTTGAACTTGGTTTTCAAATGGTTAGAAATGTAGTTAGTTATTTGGTTATAAATGTGAGACAAATGGTTAGAAAATGTAGTTAGTTATTTGGTTTTCTAAACTTGTTTTGGACATCATGTAGAACCTTGATGTGATTGTCCATTGTTGAGAGGAAAAAGGTAAAAACATATCTGTATTTGTCAATTGAATTTAACAATATTTGTGTAGATATACTCTGATTTTTATCAAGCCTTTGGTGTTTTTTCTCTTGATTTTGAAAAATAGTCAAGTAGTGTCAAGTAGTGAGTGTTTAGCCATGTTTTAGACATCATGTAGAACCTTGATGTGACTGTCCATTGTTGAGAGGAAAAGGGTCAAAGGAAGAGTGACAAACTAGTGTTGATTTAGGAAATGAATGTGATCTCTACGATGTTGATCATTGTGGGTGAAGTAATGTGCATCCACAATATACATCGAAAGAAGCAAGGTGCATTGTAGAATGTATGTGGGTTATCATGTCAATATACTAGGTAGAAATATAAAGGGGTATAAAAAATGTAAATGAAAAAATGGATACATGCAATATATAGTGAAAATAGGGGTTTTTTAAAATTGGGAAGGCATATTGGGAGGGGGTTAAAAAAAATGATTTTGGGAGGTATTTTCCAATATTTTTTGAAAATAGGGGTATTGTTTCATATGCCACAAACAAACGTGCTATGGCATGGTTTCACTAAGTGAAGACCCCGTGTAATTTTTGATAATTTTCATCTTGTTCTATTCCAACTTCTAGCTATTCTTCCAAGTCTATCTTATAAGTACTGATGGCTACTGTAAAATTCAGCTTTACATTTCTACTTAATGCATCAGCAACCTTATTCTCCTTTCCTTTAATATGTTGAATTTCAAAATCATATTCACTCAGAAAAGTTAGCCACCTAGCTTGCCTAAAATTCAAGTTAGGTTGATCCAACAGATATTTCAATCCTTTATTTTCTGTCATTAGTATAAACTTCCTTCCTAATAAATGATGACGCCACTTTTTAAGGCATGTATGACAGTAGCTAATTCTAAGTCATAGGTCACATAATTTTTCTCATGAACCTTCAGCTTCCTAGAATCATAAGCGATGGCGTGTCCTTCCTGAGTTAATACTCCACCTAAACTGTCATTGCAAGCATTAGTACATACTATAAAATCTTTATTAGGGTCAGCAATTCTTAGAATTGGTGCGGTGGTTAAAAACATTTTTAACCTTTTAAAACTGTCTTCGCACTTCTGATTCCAATCGAATTTCTTCCCCTTTTTCTGCAAAGAGGTTATAGGATTCGCAATTCTTGAAAACCCTTCGATGAATCTCTCATAATAACAAGTAATCCCCATGAATGATCGGACGTCAGTTACATCTTTTGGGACTGGCCAATCTTCAATTGCCTTTATCTTTTTGGGGTCAACAAAAATTCCTTAGTCACCGCATGACCCAAATACTGGATTTTATCTTTAAACAAGCCACATTTACTGAATTTTGCAAAAAGTTGATGTTCTCGTAACTCTTGTAAGACAATTTTTAAGTGTTCTTTATGTTCCTCTTCATACTTTGAGTAAATTAAAATGTCATCAATAAATACGGCCACAAATTTATCTAGATATTTATGCATTACATTATTCATCAGACACATAAAAATAGTTGCAGTATTAGTAAGCCCGAATGGCATAACGACAAACTCGTAATGTCATATCAAGTCCTAAAAGTTGTTTTAAAGATGTCTTCATCCTTGATTCGGACCTGGTGGTATCTAGATCATAAATCAATCTTTAAAAATACCATGGCTCCACGTAACTGATCAAACAGATCATCTATGCGAGGTAATGGGTATCTGTTCTTAATAGTCATTTTATTTAGTTGACGATAATCTGTACATAGTCGTAGAGTCCCATCTTTCTTCTTAACAAAGATGACAGGTGCCCCTCAGAGAGACACACTAGGTCTAATGTAATTCTTATCAATGAGTTATTTTAATTGCAACTTAAGTTCATTTAATTCCAATATATTCATCTGATAAGGGGATTTTGAGCTAGGTACTGCACCAAGTACCAGCTCAATAGTAAAATCTAATTCCCGTTTTGGTGGCAGTCCCATAATTTCTTTCGGAAATACATCTGAATATTCCCTTAGAATCGGAATATCTTCCAGTTTTAATTTATCTCTGTTGTTAGTATTTTCTTCATTAATTACTATTACAGCAAAAGATTTACAACCTTTCCTAACAGCTCTCTTAAGCTACAAAGCAGAAATCTGCCTTACGACTATTTTTCTACGGATTCCTTTTTCATTTATTAACTTTCCATTTCTATTTAGGCAAGTGAAGGTTTTATCAAAGCAATTCAAGACCACCCTATGTTGTTCTAACCAATCCATACCAATTAACATATCATTTGAACCTAAAGGTAACACATTGAGCTTAACAGAGGTTCCAAACTGATCCATAGTTATTGCATAATTCTTAATAAAGCTAATTACTTTTCTCTTTGCACCAGTAGCTAGCTGAACTAACCAACATCTTGCAAAATTTTCAACTGAAAGCTTACATTTTTCTACTAAATTTGGAGAAATATAGATTAAACTAGCTCCTGGATCAAATAAAATAGATATAGGTATTTGATTTATCTCACCTTCCACTTCCACCATGGAAGTTTGATAATCTGCTTGTCGATTCTCTACTGTTGCATTGATCCTGGGCATTGTCCTCGCTAGGTCACCAACAGTCATCTCCTCCTGTATTGTGTGTATTTTGCTAACAGACTTCTTCCGATTGGGGAAAAATGATGCATAATACGGACCATTACATTCCCAAAACTTTATGGGTTCCTTTCGTTCAAAATTCTTTGTATAGTTACTGTGGTTGTTAGCAGATTCTTTATTCCTTTGATTATTTGGATTGGTTTGTGAATTACTTTTGTTCCCTTGGAAATTTTTACTAGGAAAATTTCTGGTGTTACTATTCTTAAAATTTCGATTAGGCCCAAAATATTTCTTTTTCTATTCAAATTTATTATTCCTTTTGGCCTTACAGTTGGTCATACTTTCATTTTTACGATTCTGTTCATAACAGAAATTCGCTTTTCTCATTGCTTCTTCTAAAGTTTTCGGATTGTCATACTCAATTCTGTCATTTATAGGATAAGGTAAATAGCTGAGAAACCATTTTACCTTAGGTTTCTCATCCACAATATACAGTACATACCTGAGCAGACTTAGAAATTTACTATTTAGTTCTTTCATATTCATTATTACTAGTTTTAGCTTGTAAAATTCCTTAGCCCTTTCATCATAATACTATTCAGATAAAAATTTATTTTTGAAATATTTCTTAAATGTACTCCAATTTATATTTTTCTCCCTTATACCTTTTACTCTTTTTAAGTCCTGCCACCATATATCTGCTTTTCTTGTGACATTATAAATAACCATCTTGGCCTTCAGTTGATTATAGTAGCTATAAATTTGGAAGTATTTCTTCATCCCGAACAGTCGGGATTCTGCTTCTTCCCCCTTTTCAGTTTCTCCATTAAAAGTTGGTGGCTTGATCTTCTTGATTTCCCCAGAGATTTCTTCGTAAGGTTTAAACTTTCTCTTCCTAGTATGGTGATTATCTTCACTACTGTCACTAGTATAATGGAAGTTTTGTTTATATGAATCACCATATACTTCAAAAGATGAGATACTTTCGTTTTTAACTTGTTTAATCTTTTTATCTTTATGTTGATAACCCATATCTTCAGACTCAATTCTTTTATCTTTTCCCTCAATATGAAATCTTTCCATTAAAATCTGATTTAGCTCCTCCTGAGCTCTCAGAATCCTCTCATTTTCTTTCTTAACTGATTCCATCTATGTTTTTAGTCCCTTAATTGTTTGTAGTAGTTCAGAAGAATTATTAGTTATCTCTTCTTGTATAGGTTCTTTTTGAAAATTATTTCGTTCAATGTAAGGAGATTCCTCATCCGCATATTCTTCTAATCTCTCCATACCTGTCATTAACTCAGAAACAAAATTCTCTGGATGTATCATTTAAAACAAAACAACATCAACATGTTTATTTAAATTTATTGTTCCACATAAGCAAGTTGAGCTACATTCAGGCCTAGTGTTTGAACGTTGTGCTCTGATACCACATGTAATAACTCAAAAATATGTAAAAATTTAAAAATTTTCACTTGACATAAAATGTTAAATATCAGCGCTAAAGTACCCCTACTTGTCAGCAGATAATAAAACAGTTTGAAAGAGAAACACAGATTACTCCTTTATAAGAATTTGTATTATCTAGAGGTTTGTCTTTAAAAATTGTGTTAGTATTGTTTCCAACTTAGCAGTTGTAATTTTCTAGAAAGTAGAAAAGAAACTTGTATTTTACTAATGCTAGGTATACTATTGATTTCTTTTGTCAAGTAGAGGAAGTTTCTTAGGGATGATCGGGACCTACTTAGCTTAAAGATAACACAGTGGGACTGATGGTTCTTTACAGGTTTTAACAGGTAAGCGTATGTTCCAGTAAAAATAATATGTATATATTCAGATCAAGAAGATACTTCTCTAGCAAAATATGATGCTAGTCTTAGAATGATTAAATGCAGCTTGTCTCCATCAGAGGTAACGTTGATCATTTTCAGTTTTCACAACTCCATAAATATTTTACAACAGATACTGCATATGCATGGGTTGAAAAAGCATGATTAAATACTATCACAATGACATCAAATCATTTGGATGATTAAGGATAAAATTCTACTGAACACTGGTATTCATGTTTACATTTATTTATAATCTAGAGTTTAAATAGAAAATATGTTTACATCTTGATACTTACATCATTCAACAACATTTGGTGTCCATCACATTTACCCTTGTTCTAGGGTTTTATAAACATTGTTTTCTGAAGAAAATAAATAACCCAAAACCACTTTTACTGCTATCTCACTCAAAGTCTGGATGCTAGATTTACATTGAGATTCTTATATGGGTTTATGGACTACATTTACTAACATCCCCAATTACACATTGCATTAACATAAGTGGGTTAAGATTCTAATCCTAGTTGGAAGAATGCCTTTTTAAACTCTTACAGTTTTTACTTTGATTCCTTCTTACTGTATCTTACACCTCAAATTATGTCATACCCTCTATCTATAAACTTATACATTTACACAAGTTTGTTTAGTAAAAACTTGAGATAAGAATGTTGGTTTACAATAATATAGGAGATCTTGTTATAGCTTAGGTTCTAGTTAACATTTTACCTTCCAGCTCTTAACAAATAAAAAGGTTACCTGAAGGAGTCATTAGATCTCCTTCTTAAAGTAATTTATGGTTAAAACTTGTCCTTTACCTATGTTTGATAAACAAGGTTAGCAAAATACATTACCCTATCGTGACTTACAACAAAACCCTAAAAGAATAATCTTTTTTTAATACTATGGTTGATAGATTTGGCATCGAAATGATCAAAGTACAATACAATATTAGAAATCAACATCTGATATTATTTCAATGATTAAGATTTGATTTGTAATAATATTAATGCAGATCATAAACTGCATGCAAGACTATAGAGAAGTTATCCACGTCGATGAAAAATCTAGAAGGACATGTGGACGATTAACCCAATCGTTAAGTTGACTTTGGTTTTTACCCTAAACTTCATTTTCAAGAGTGTGAGGGTTTCTTGTTTGGTGCGGTCGAGCTATGAGCTCATGTCCATCGTTACTCTAAGTTGACTTCTTGGTTTTCCATATCCTTGTGAGCTAGGCCTCGTGAGAGGTAAAGACTGTTTTTTTATGTGCTTTATGACTAAAAAACAGTGGACAGAGCTTGTAAAAGAGCGCTCTTTGTTCTAGTTGGAGTGTTGCTCGTTTTCCTTTGGATTTGTGACTCAGGGTTTCAGTTGTAACCAGTGCATTAGACTTGTCCAAAGCATTATTCCTCCATATGCCATCAAGCTGCTCCAGCTGCTTGCAACCACGATTACTCCAAACGATATATCAGGTAACTGCCGGTAAGGATTTTTACTTACAGTAATGTTAAGTCATAAATACATTTTAAATCTGTACTAAATTCTGGTTTCTCTGAATAGGTTCCTCTCCCAAAAATTGGGGTTTAGCTGCAAGCACACCTCTCCTTTCATGGCCACGCAACGTTGGTAAGCCCCAGTTGAACTGAGGGTCTTCTCCTGCATTGGTATTATGGTGGTTGAAAGATGAGAATACTTGCTGCTAAAATGGACTCGGCCTAGGTTTTACTTGTTAGGTTGTGCTACTTGTTGTTTTGTTTTTGTAAAGAAAACCCTAAAGGGTAATATGTGCAAGTTCTTGAAGGCTATTGCAGCCGTGACTTGGGGTTTACTTGACAGAGCCTTTACAGCTTGGAAGATGTAAAAAAATTTAACTTTTAGAACTCGGATCTAAGCCGTGATACTGTTGTTCGACCTAGGCCTACGAGCCATTACGCTACTTTCTATTTTGTCTCTTATTTAAATCATTAACAGTGTTATTTAATTTTTTTGTTATCTTGTAATTAAAATGATTTACAATAAATTATTTTATTGGAAGATTTTACTCTGTTAAAGAGCAAAATTTGTACTCTGCTTTTGCTCAGAAGGGTTAATATTTTAATTACCCTACAGTTCTGTAATAAAATAGAAATTACAGGAATAATTT